>CM059869.1:300397-375397 GCA_030490815.1 Acer saccharum | reverse complement strand
AAAGGAAATCAGAATCGAAGGATCAAAAAAACATGGAATATATTATTACTATAACAGGAATCGAAAAGAGAGAAAAATAAGTGGTGAATGGTTACCTTTAGCTTCCTCCATGATCGATGCGGATGTTGAATCGAGATTCTGAAAACAAATGAAAGTAAGAATAGAGAAGAGAAGAGGTAAGAAGAAAGTAAGAAAGTAAATGTTAAAATAATGGAAGAGAGCGGTGTCCACACGATGGAATATTAAATATAAGAAAAAGGACATTATTATGTCGGCGTTTGCATGTTTGGTAGGTGATGACTGGTGACAGATAGACGATAAATATGGGATTCCTTATTTGTTTTATGTGAAAGGTTTCGTGAACTAGTTAGTACCCAATCTTTTTCATTAAGATTCAATTGCTAAAATTCCTAGTTATATACAATATCAAATTCAAAAGCAATAAGATAATAAACAAGTGTGACGGATTTTCCAACTTTTGTACTTGGAAGCCCCTAATTGGGCCTCAAAATTATTGTGCAGCATGGCTCTGCCATCTGACAAGTGACAACTGACAAGTGACAAGTAGGAATGGCAATTAAACCCGAATCCGTGGGACCCGTTTAAAGAGGGTTTGGGTTGGGATAAGTGTACTCGTAGGCGGGTTTAGATTTAAAAATTGTACCCGTCACGGGTTTGGGTTCGGGTATGGATTTAGAAAAAAATCCATATCCGAACTCACGTACCCACGAACAATAAAAATTATATAATATTTTATTATTTAAAATATTATAAATTTAAACTCCAATAAAAACTTTTTAATTATATAGAGAATAAAATGTGAACATTTCAATCTATGAAATGTTTTTATTCTTTAAAATTATAATATTTCATATATTTAAATAATATAGAAATAATTTTTTTTTTTTTAAATGGCGGGTTTGTGGGTTTGTGGGTTTTACCCATGGACTCGCTTGTTTCACGGGTTCGTGGGCGGGTTTGGGTGTCCCCAAACCCACAGGTAAAACCCAAACCTAAACCCGTTTATTTTAGCGGGTTTGTGTACGGGTTTGGTAGACATTAAATTTCGCGGGTTTGGGTTTGGGTTTGGATTTAACAAAACCCACCCCATTTTCATTCCTAATGACAAGTGACGACTCTTCGTTTGATTGAAAATTCAGTAGCTTGGTTGGTTGGAGCATTTGGTAGAACATGTGGAGTGCATCAAACTGCTTGCAACTTCCAAACCCAAACCCAGCCAGCATCAAATTCAAAGAGAAGCATCGGATTTCAAATTCAGGGACAAAGAGAAGCTCATGGTCAGTTTCATCAGTAGTAGCAACTTCAAACTCAAAGAGTGGAGTTATCACTATGAGTGCCACCAGCCAACCACAAACACAATCATGGGTGTCTTGTACAACAACAGCAGCAGCAGCAGCTCCGCCTTTCATCAACCATTACAAACCTCCTCAACTGGGCCTCCTCTCTCTCTACTTCGTCCTTTCCACTGTCAGTTACTTGTGCTATATTCAGCTGTGTTACTTACCATCATCACAACAATTCATGTTTTTGTTTCGTAATTTGACTGCAGGCTATTGGAGCAATTGTGTCACTGGCTATTGTTTCAATTCCCACCATGATGGTAAGTCTGTTTTTTTGGTATTGTTACGCATAATTATGTCTTTACTCGTCTAACTAACTTGTTTTCTTTGTTCATTTCCAGGCTTTTAGAAAATTAGCTGTCTCTGCCGATAAATTGTCCAGAGTTGTTTCAGAGGAGGTCCCTGGAACCTTGTCTTCTCTCAAGCTTTCAGGGTTGGAGATCAACGAATTGACTCAACAGCTCAGTAGTCTCAGGTATTCTGTTTTTTTTCTTTTTCTTTTTCATTCTCTCATGTTTGACTGCTTTGCAACTTATCTAGTTTTATGATTTTTGTATTTTACAAGGCAAAAGATTTCTGGCATTCGGGGTCACAAGAAAAGCAGAAGCAATAAGCCCACTTCTTCCACAACCAATATCATTGACTGACTTTTCAATTCACTTGGTTTGTTGATAGCTTTTCTATGTCCTATACTGTGAATTGTTGTATAAGTTATCATGCAAAGACTTTTTTTTTTTTTTTCCATCATTTATGCTCCACCTGTTTTCTTTCTTCCAGTGATTCTATGAACTTTGTTCCTATAAACAGTATGTGCTGTGTGTTGAAATGATATTCGACCACCAAATAAATAAATAAAAGTTATACTATGCGAGGTACTTTTGATTTGTGAATATTTCATTGTGCATGATCCATTGTATAGCCACCTAATTCTGTACATTGAAGATATTGGGATGTTTATTCTTTTTGCTAGTTAGTGTCGAGGCGTCAAGGACTCTTTATAGATGGTTATCATTTCAAAAGATAGCATCAAATATACAATTAGAGACGAACCTATTTCAAGCTGTGAACAATGACAAAAATGATTCTCGAGGGAATGGTGGGTGCTTGAGAGTCTGGTAGGCTTTGCGTCGGTTTTATTTCATTAGCTAGGTATAAGGCTATAAGCACACCATGCCACTGGAATCTAAAGTAAAAATCAACCCAACTTATTCATTAATTGAAAAATTAGGAGAAATGTAGTTTTATTTGTAAAATAATGTGTTCAGAAGTAAGGTTTGTTGAAATGGGAGATTGGATCAGCAGTAGTACAATCAATTAGCAGAACTGGTTGTGGCATGTGTTGACCAGGAAGGCGGCTTTCTCTTTTGGTATTACAAGCAAAAAGCCACACTCAGTGTGCATGTTTATGTGTCTCTGCATCCCTGCGTGTTGTGAAAAAAAGTTTGCAAAACTTGTGGTGGCATGTGTTTAATTTCAACCAGCAATGTGACTTCCCTCTTTCGTGTATCACGTGTAGCTTCTACATCTGTGTGTGTGTGTGCATATATATGTTGGTGGATTGTTTTGGAAAAATTTGGCAAAACTGTGGCATGTAATGTATCGGAAAGGCAGCTTTCTTTTTTGTACTAGTAGCAAAAACGACTTGGAAGTTGTGATTGAAGAAGAGTGAGGTCCAGAGGAAACCTTGGTGGTCCTTAACCAGTTTTGCCAAAATTCTCCAAAACAAGCACCAAAAGTAGCTTAAGGGGAAGAGAAAAAGAGAGAAATGTTGAGGTGCAAAAAACATTTATTAGAGTGTTGCTACCTGAGACTATATTTTACATTACTTGTCTGTAATCTAGAAAACTCAGAAATTAAGGGGAAAGCGATTAACCGAAGCTCTGGATTATATATTTTTGCAATGTAAGATATACAAGTGAAAGAAAAGATTGATTATGAAACAGTAATGGAGATGTTTAATATGAAAATTATTGGAAATTACACTCGAGTAGAGATTTACAATTTAGCATACTTCTTGAGAGTGTCAGTTGCTTGTTTAGCATGTTGAGGGACAGGCAAGTTGCATAGAAGAGTAACCCTGGATGATGACACCAAGCTTTTCTTCTCTGAGTTTGAAGGATCAACTTTCCACAATTGAACCTCCCAAACCTGTTTATATAATCACAATCCACTGTTAATCAGAATCAGAAACAGGTATGTTAATGTTAATAACAGGCACAGGTCCAGTACCTGAATGGTTTTGCCTATATTTACAGGGAGGGCTTCAGCATAGATAAAGTCACCAAGCTCAGCGCGCTTCAAATGGCTGATGCTCAGATGGATACCAGCCACCCTTTGGTATCCAGAAGCCATATGAGCCCCAATGCTCGCCAGCGACTCTCCGATCAACGCAGATACTCCGCCGTGTAACACCTTGAATGGCTGTTCGTGTTGCCCAAATTAAAAAAAAATAAAAATAAAAATTCTTGTTTGTTTTGTAACTGTCCATAATTAATCAAAAGCAAGAAAACGAACGAGCAAAGGTAAATAAAATCAGAAAAAATACCTGACAGCATTTGTCGGTGACGTGAAGGCGGCCGGTTACTTTCTGAGGGGACAATTCATCGATTTCAAAGCCAATTGAATGGAGGGGAGAATCCAGTTGTTCTGTCTTGTTTGATGATTGCTCCATTGAACAATGATGATGATCGGAGGCAGAAGGCAGATATAATCCAGAGCTGGGTTCGGAGAAATGGAAGGTTTTGCACATAAAATGATTGGATTAACAGTTGATAGGATTGGGAGTTGGTGGGAACAGGGTGGTAGGTAAGCATCAAGCCATCAAGTAGGACAATTGAATTCTTATTTCGGTATTTCCTATTTAGTGGTCCCCAATTCATCTAATCTAATTGAAAATTGAAAATTGAATGCTGTTTGCCATATTTTCCTCCTAATTTCTTTCTTCACAGTTCACCCTACCAAAAGCCCAAAAGCATACTCTTTCTTATGACTTATCCTCATCATTAATCCTGTTTAGTAGTAATGGAATAAAACCAGGCAGCATATAACATTATTGGGCCTCTCTCATGGGGTCCATTTAACAAGATGTTGCTGTCCACAGCTTTTGTTAAGCTTATATATTGGGCTTAATTTGATGAATGGGCATACAGTATGTTAATGAGGAGGATTTCAAATGGGTTTAGGTCTAAGCTTAATTATAATCAACACAATCTTTTTATTTTATTATTATTATTATATGACAATAAGGTATACTATTGACAAAAGTGTGACATTTGTGCAACAGAATCAAATCAGGTGAGAGAGTGGTGTGGGTTGGGTGAGAGGAATATCGTCTTGATGAATAATGAGCAACTCAAACTTAATTAGATTAGACGGTGCTTAATATATGTGGACACTGGACTGGAGGTGGAGGACTACCTAATCATTATTAATTGCATCTCCCCCAATACGGAGCTGAGACGTTACATATCATTTCCATGATCCTAACTGGGCGTATCATTTATGAGATTATTATTCTGACCCAAGCAAAACATGATAATAAAATAAACCAAGAAAGAAAATGTTGTATAAAATAGTGATAAATGAAACAAAATATATCTAAAGGGGAAAAGGAAGATATTTGTGCCTGCCTAGCGTAATATATACTAGACAACTAGTAGATTAGATTGGATATATATATATAAAAGAAAAGAAAAGAAAATGCATGCATGCCTGCCAAAGCCAAAGCGAAAGCGAAAGTCAAAGCCAAACCCTAGGTTTTGAAAGTCTAAAAGGTAGACAGCTTGAATGCACTGCTCTGCTTCTTGGAAATCCTTGTGATTACTTAACAGCCAATTAATATATAAGTTGCTATATAATATACGTACATATCGGTCTCACCCTCTCCTCTCGGCTCTAGCTAGATTGCTTTTAGATTTTTGTTCTTCTAGCTTAAACCCTTTTCCTTTTGAAAGTACGCGGTGAAACTCCACCACTGCTCACAGCCAAGTGCCAATGACATGCATTATATAGAATGGTAAAAAGGAACTGCTTTGCAAGCTGTATTATGTGTTCCAAAATACTAAAAAGAAAGATTTTTATTCAATTTCAAATCCAATATATCGTCAGTATGCTGCATCTAATATGGTAAAGTTGTCCTTACAAATAAAGTAAGAGTTGTCACATCCAGAAAGCATCCATTTTTATATAGCCTTTAATTTGGATTATTCTACGTACGTACATCAGTACATGTACATACATTAGATTTAGATGTACCTAGTAATTAACTATTGTCTTTTTAATCATACACTTACCTTAGAACTACATCAAATATTGATTTTGGTTCATAAACAAAAAATACATGCAAAGAAGGCTATATAATTTGAGTAGGAAGTAGGGAACTACTTAATAAAGTGATCGATCACCAGCAAAAAGATTGTTAATTATAATTAACAGGGTAGGTCCCTAGGCATTATTAATTAGTTAAGTAGAGAGGATCTTATGGAGGAGGAGCATTTGGGGGTTGTGGATCGAGGGTTTACTGTAGCGCACGAGAGATCGAACTGTTGGAGTCAATTTACAAAAATAGAGGACCATAACACATATGCTTTTACTTACTTTTACGAACACCCAATATATATATCATCTGTCATTTCCATCAATCTCCACCGTTGAATACATATTTTAATATTTCCTAGCTACCCATTCATGAGACTTAATTAACCTAAATATTACAACTCTTCTCTCCTTCCCTAGCTATAAATATCGATACATATTTCATCATGCATGCCATCTCCATTCTCCATTCTCCATTCTCCAACACTCCAAATTCAAATAGTGAGATCGAGCTAGGAGTAGAAGGAGGAGGACGATACAGCAGGCAAAGGAGGAGGATACAGCAGGCAAGTGAAGATCAGATCAGATCAGATCGTATCGAGAGATGGCAGGAGGAGGATACAGCAGGCAAAGGAAGTCATCGTCTTCATGCTTCTCGATATTCAACATATTCAAGTCATGTTGCTCTAGTGGTGATGATGATATGATGAGCGATGATGGCTACTACGTCAGCAGAATATGTAAAAGTGATGAAGATGGCCGCACCTTCTCCATCGCTGAACCTGGTATCGACCGCAAAGCTACTGTTTTCATCGACAGATTCCACTCAAGCCGCTTTTGATCTCTTGCAGCTGTTTGATTTTTTTTTTTCTGTTTCTTATTTATCTTTATAATTTTTCTGTATTTCTTATTATAAGCTGGATCATTAATCCTCATCAATTATATAACTTCGTATATAGCTTGTAATAATAATATGGGAAACCATAATCAAATTTAGAATTACTTGTGCTCTCGTATTTCTTTCTTTTATTTGTCTTTTCCGCTCGCTTAATCTCATGATCATTTTTATTTTTTGTGTTTTAACTTGTAGCTTTAAGATTGAGACATTATAATTAATAAGTATGTTCTTCTGATCAAAATTCAATATTGAAGATGGAAATTAAGACGTACACATGTGATCAAACTATATATATATATATATATATTGTCTACTTTAATTAATATTATACTTAAGTTGAAATATATATATATATATATACATGCATCAAGTTAATTACAAGTAGAAGAGCAGTACTAGATAATTGTTCTGGAAGAAGAAGATTGCAATCGTATATATAGAGAAAGAGATCGATGTAAAGATCGAGGTTAATTCAAGGTGTTTTTGATCATACAGTATATTAATGGTTGTTCTTATATATATACTAACAACATAATTGCACCTCATATTTCACTATTAATTGTTCAGATAGAGGCCGGCAACATATATATGTTTGTCAAAATACAAGTAATTGATCCATCTGCTCTCAATCTTCTTTTTCTATAACATATTTATTCGACAGCTACTTTGCGAATTTCTAAAGGTACACTTAAAACTTTTACAGCTTTAATTTGTAATTTATTTTAATTTAATTACCCAATTTTTATTTAAACTTTCTTAATTTACTTGTGAGAGCTAAATTTGATTTAATTTTACTTCCATGAATGTTACTAGTTTTCGTGGCTCAATGATGAGAAACAAATGGAGAAATGGATCAATTTTTTTTAATAAAATAAAAAACTTGTTTTACCTGAAGAACACAGATTTGGCAATTGGGAATATATTAATTAATAGCGGTAAATAAAAAGTGCTAAAAATGAGCAAATCATTCCAAGTTTAGAGTTAGAAATGATTGGCAGTATATAGCTAGAGAGAGAATAAGAAGTGACTGTATAAGTGAATGGAAGTGCAGTGGCCTATATGCATGAACATGGTAGGTAGAGTTTGTCGTTTGTGACAATATCACATTGGAAGAAGAAGATTCCATAATTGTACTTGAAGAGAATTTGAAATCACATGAAGCTGTTGATGATCATAACTCATAAGCATTATGCAAAGGTTGGAATCTCAAAGTTATTCGTTTGCTTTTCTTTGCCTATATATAGTAATAGTGTATACAACTTATTAATTTGGATTTAAACAAGGTAAGCTAGAGAACCTAATGCTTATGGTTTACAACTCATGTGTTGCCCCGATTAAGCATACACCTTTTCAAGTGGACATAAAATAAACCCACTATTACCAACAAAAAGGAGTATATGATCATGCATGTGTAGAGATCGATATTTGCAATACTACTGCTACTACTTAATGAAGAAGATATATATGTATATAAACTCATCAATATAAAGAAGATACGACACAACACACACCTTCTTCTTTTTGCAATTAAGTGAAAGAAATATTGGTAGTTGACAGGCTAAAAGTAAATGTAAGTTAACCGGGGGTTGGGTTAGATCGAGTACAGCTTTTTCAGAAGCTACATGGAAGGAGGTGGTCCATTAGAATGTAAAATATATTATGCTTACCTTTATCTAAGATCCCTTATTTTCATTCCTTCTAATTCCATGTGCATGCTTCAGACAAATATCATTATTGAAGAAATTTCACTTTTCAGTTTTCACCACCTAAAACTAAAGTTTTTGAAGAAATTCAGTCATTCAATTCAATGTTTCCAATAAACTTTTAAAAAAAAAATGCGATATTTAATATTCCTTGACATTTTTATCTTGATGGTATCCATTTATCTATCTATCTAGACAGGTATTTTTTTTTTTTTAAATTTTACCATTGGTAGGATTCGAGCCGTTGACTTGAGAATCATTTATCCAAATTCCAAGCTCATCCATCTACTAACTGAGTTACTCAGGAGGGCTCCTTGACATGACTTATATAGAGATTTGATAAGGACTCAAATAGTCTATCCAAAAATGGTGTCACAATTTGTGTCTTGTTAGGTTTTTGCTCGTATTCTCAAATGAACTCAATTGAACCAAACGAAGTTGGAATGGTTTTGTTTGAAGACCAGAAGAACGGAAGAATAAAGCAAACCGATGTGGGTTGCGCTATGGCTTCGACAACAATTCCCACATCGGTATGGTGCTGTGCTTTGCACTGCGTGGCTTTAACAACGGCAGTGACAGCAGACGGGATCGTTTTAGCATATGGATCGCGGTTTTTTGAATGATGTAATTTCCAATGAGGGTGCTGCTGGCCAGCATATGATGATGCAGCGGGGTATGTCGAAAATAAAAATGATCACTTTGTCGAACCCTGAGGCAGACTTAGACGAACCTTAACGTAGCGACCGGTAGTTAGCCAAGCATGGATCGCCATGCAGGGGTCATCATTCCCTAATCTACGTTAGAAAATAGCGCTCTCGAATCCTCAAAGAGCATGTCGAATCCACGATAGATAAGTGTTCCAAAGAACGATTTTATTGATTATGAAAAAGTTACAATAATTGGAAATAATAAGACTATTTATAATAAACTAACCCTAATACGACTCGAATACGACATTCCTAAAAAGACTAAAATAGGAAAAGATAAAAACTAATCATAATCTTCTAAGATTCATGATTCCTAACTTGATCGAAAAACAAAGATCAAATCTTACCTAAAAGGTAAGTTTGATTTATTTCCAAAACCTAAATTTAATTTCTAATCAAACTAAAATAAATAAACTTGCTAAACAAGAAACAAAGACCCAAATTAATAAAATAAGACAACACCCAAAACCGTCCTACATCAATCACCCCTTCTTAAAAAAGTACTTGACCTCGAGTTCGATTAAAGTATGAGGATTGACAAGTAAACAAAGAAAACCCCTATTCGTCTTGTGGGAGTGGTAAACCCCAACCGAAAAATCTCTCCATAGTCCATCCCAGATCCACAATGGCACCACAATAATCCTCCAACGAAATGTAGAAGATGCCCAAGCTATTTGCCATTGGCGATTCCTATCAGTTACGGCTTGGGCTGTTGGACACCTGCGGAGGTTTGGACAGCATCAAATCCTCGCTACTAGCTTTTCCCATCCCACATAGTATTCTCCTCCTCTTAAAAAATCTTGTCATCGAGTTTGGCAATGTTTCGTTTAGGTGGATAATACTTGAGATGTACCACCTTGTCAATTACTGGCTTGAATGAACTTTCTTCAGATGGTAGGAACAATGTTGGATCTTCAAAATCTGAATGAAGAGAAGTAATCTTCAAATTACCCCTGTAAAAATTGTGTGGATTTTCAAATAAATTGTCACCCTCGGAAACTTTTTCAATGGAAATTGATTTAGCTTCCAGTTGTGCTTCAACCACGGTTAGATCATAGTCTTCAACTTCTAAGATCAGTTGATCATCTTCAATTCCTTCGACAGTTTCCACTTCATAAGAAATATCACAGTCTTCAACTTCTAAGATCAGTTGATCGTCTTCAATTCCTTCGATAGTTTCCACTTCATAAGAATTATCTTCAACTATATTTTCTGCATAACAAAAATCTTCAAAATAATCATCTGAAAGATATTCCTCCTGCATTACTTGTTTCATAACAGGCCATAATTGGATCCTATCCATTCCAAATCTTTTTCGATCTTTTTGAAAGTCTTCCCACCAAATTAATTCATCGTTTTTCAAACAATCTTCTACACATAAAACTTTCAGACTTTCTATGATTCTACGATAGTCAAAATATTCTTCAACTTCTTCCAATCAATTAATAAATTCTTCAGTTTTCATATGTCCAGAAAAAAATCGAAGTCTTGGTTGATAATCATTATAGCTTGAAAAATAATTATTGTAACCAAGTGAACCTTTGAAACCCATTGAGAACTGAAATTAGAGTCCGAAAAAAAAAACGTACCAAAAATTGAACCTCGAGAACTGCTTACGAAAGATAAATCCACTTGCGGCTTCAGGTGCGTGCGACTCTGATGGATGAGAATGCGCGGTTGTCTTTGGGGCTGATTGTGAATTCTTTGAACTATCACACACCTTTTCTTCTTCTTCTTTTTCTCTCTTTTTTTTTTCGATTTTGTGTGTGTGTGTGTGTGTGGGAAATATGGAAGGTGAATATGGTGGCTAGGAAGGTAGTTGGTTGTGATACGTGGACGCTAAGCTTAGCACAGAGGTAGACTCGGTAGCTCTGATACCAATTGACGCAGCGGGGTATGGCGAAAATAAGAATGATCACTTTATTGAACCCTGAGGTAAACTCAGACGAACCTTGATGTAGCGACCGGTAGTTACCCAAGCATAGATCGCCATGCAGGGGCCATCATTCCCTAATCTACGTTAGAAAATGGCGCTCTCGAATCCTCAAAGAGTATGTCGAATCCACGACAAATAAGTGTTCCAAAGAATGATTTTATTGATTATGAAAACATTACAATAATTGGAAATAATAAGACTATTTATAATAAACTAACCCTAATACGACTCGAATACGACATTCCTAAAAAGACTAAAACAGGAAAAGATAAAAACTAATCATAATCTTCTAAGATTCATGATTCCTAACTTGATTGAAAAACAAAGATCAAATCTTACCTAAAAGGTAAGTTTGGTTTATTTCCAAAACCTAAATTTAATTCCTAATCAAACTAGAGAATAAATAAACTTGCTAAACAAGAAACAAAGACCCAAATTAATAAAATAAGACAACACCCAAAACCGTCCTACATCATATGACCCGAACCTTAGTCAATCATAAGCATGCGTGGAACGGGAAGTGTTCTTTTAGGAAGTTCTTGTGCTTGAAGGAAAATGAATATTCTTTATAAGAAAACTTGTCATAAAAGGAAATAATATTTATCTGAAACAAGAAAGTTTTGTATGTTTAGGAGTAAGATTTCCTTTTATCTAAAATTCCCTGTAACTAGTATAAATAGACCTTGTAATTAGGTTATTTTGTGTGGAGCAAAAAGAACACATCAGAAAGAGTGTGATGAGATCCAGGGGAGACCCTAGAGAATATCTAGGGAGGGATCGGGGGAATATCAGTTGATCACGTTAGAGATTCGTTGGTGATGTTTAGGGGAGACCTAGGGATTTTTATTTATTTATTTATTTATTTATTTTGGGGGGTGGGGGTGGGGGGAGGGGGTAGGGGGTAGGGGGTAGGGGGTAGGGGGTTTGGTGAGGATCTTGTGAGCGTTGTGAGCTGAGAGTCATGATGTAAAGCTTGGTTGTGAGCTTGGAAACTTAGTGAAGCTCTATGGTTTGGGGTTGAGGTGTGAGAGATAATCCTAGGGTATATGGTTATAACAATTTATCATATAATGGAACTTTCTCTATCATTCTGATGGCCGGTGGTTTTTTCCCTGATTTAGGGTTTTCCACATATATCTTGTGTTGTGTGATTTTTTATTTTCTCTCATCTTATTTTTTCTGTTATAGACATTAATTGCTATGAGTTATGGATAAATATTAGACATGTCGCTTCCGGGTTTATCGGTTCAAATCCCCAACATGTCTAACTAACCAAATTGGGACATGTGTCTACATTTAATTATTTTTTTTTTCAACTTCTTACATTAATGTAGACACATGTCTCAATTTAGTTGGTTAGACACAAATTGAGACATTATTTTTGGATAGACGATTTGATTCCTTTTGATAATAGGAATCAACTACCTTTTACTTGTTACAAATTGGCTTTTACATTTGGACAATGATCCTCTCCTCTCCTCTCCTCACCTCACCTCACCTCACCTCACTTAATCTTATAACACATATGCATTACAATGAATGAATGGTTAAGATGTGATTGACACTTTATTAACAACCAATCACATACTTTTAAAATGTGAGAAAAATGTGAGGATGAGATGAGATGAGGAGAGGATCCTAGTCCTTTACATTTAGTCCACCCACAAGGTAGCTAGCTTTATTGGTAATTGAGGTGATGCCATGAGATAGGCAATATTAGGGTTAATTAACTCAATTATTATATATTAAATAACAATATTTAAAGTTGTCATGAGATAAGATTCTTATTAATGTGAAATTGTGATCAATCCAGTCAAGGAGGGGCCTTGGGATGCCTTGAAAGTTGAAAAGAATCCAATCAAGGGACCTCTTTCCTCTGACCAATTAGTAATTACCTCTCCCTGTCTCCAAAGACCATCCAATTGATACCTGCCTGTCCCTCACCTTACTTATAATTTATAATAAAAGTGAGTGACATTGACTCACTCTAATTAATCATCATTAAATAATACAGTATGACATTATTCTTAAATTTGGTTATCCTTGCCTCATAATAGAGTCTCTTAATCAAGTCAAGCACTCAGCAAAGTCCAATCCATTAAAGTATGTAATAGACTATAGGTGGGTATAGCCAGGTGGTTTTGCAAATTCCAAATTAAACAATCGGGCTCGTAGCCCGTTAATGAGTTGATTACGATTCTTATATACTTCAAACATGAAGCTGTTAATGGGCCTGTATCGATATAGAAATGGGCCTTTACATTATATACCTAGAAATATATATATATTATAATGGTAGTAGGAACATGCAATGTTGAGTCTGTGTTGTGAATCATGGAAGATGGAAGAAGAAAGGGAGGACAGGCATGGGAAAGTAATAGTAGGGGTCCCGCATACTGGACTTTGGAGGGACAAGATGCACATTGTGTGGACACAAGTCTATATAATATAAATCTCATCAAATCATCAAAGTGGCCTCGTTTTTCTTAAGATTTTATAGGCCGTGTACTCCGTATTTTACTTTTGCAGCCCCTCAATAATCTTGGTCACGTGGGGTGTTTCGAACTTAAGATATTATCAGATTCAATCAATGACATTTTCTTCTAATAACGTTGGACAGTATCAATCATCTATATGATCATTGAAACGATGCATGTTCGAAGAGATAAAACTTTTAATGGAGGGATTATTAAATTTCGAAAAATATGGAACCGAAAACCCAACAATACGTACGGCTTCTTTTAATTTTAGATCCTTTGTCGGTGGGTTATAGTTAGGGTTGCACATTTTCCCCCGGATCCCCATTTCCCCGCTTCCCCATCCCCATTTGGGGGAAATTTTTTGGGGGAAAATGGGGAAATGGGGGGGGATGGGGATGATTTTCATCCCCAAATTGAAATGGGGATGGGGATGGGGAGACCCTCCCCCATCCCCATTTCCCCATTTCCCCTAAAATATTATAAAAATAATTATATATATATATATATTTTTTTTTTTTGTAATGTATTTTCTTTGATATTATTTTGTAATGTGTATATATATATATATTTGACATTATTTTGTAATGTATTTTCTTTTGCATTTGTAATGGAATTTTTTATTTATTTTTAGTTTAATTTGTAATTTTCAACCAAATGGGGAGATGGGTAAACGGGGAAACGGGGAAACGGGGAAAATGGGGAAATGGGGATGGGGATGGGGATGGGGATGGGGATGGGGGGACCTCCCCCAAAACTCCCCCATCCCCATTTTCCCCAAATGGGGAAATGGGGGGGGATGGGGAAGGGTTTGAGAAGTGGGGATGGGGATGGGGGGACCTATATCCATCCCCATTTCCCCAATGTGCAACCCTAGTTATAGTTTTTCTGCATTCACCAGAAACATATATATTAATTGATCAACCACCATTTCATTTGCATTTCTTCAAATCAAAACACTGATTAAATGATAACCACACCAACTGCCCAGCCCACAAGCTATTATATTACAAGTTACAATATATGTTTTGTTTTTTTGTTTTTTTTTTTTTCTTTTTCTGATTTCTGATTTTTTTTGAAAAAAAGATTAATTTCTTGATTTTTTTTATATTTCATATGTTCATAATGTAAATGTATTCACATATTTCCTTAATTTAACTTGTCTAAATAATATACATATATCTTTTGATTAATTGTAAATAGATTCCATTGTTATTTTCACAGTCCATATATATAGAATATGTAATAGTATATTCTGCCCTGAATGTCACAACAATATTATTGACACAACTGGCAGTGTAAGTGATTACATTATTAATCAGGACAAAATAACAGTTATGTCTGCATGTGAAAACCACTTACAATGATATATTGTTCTTCTCGATCACTAATCATATATAGACAGATACATATATTATTAATTAATTAAAGACGATATTGACCGATTGATATATAGCTAGTTCTATCGATCTCCCATCAAACTATGGGGTTTTATATCATGTGGGTTGTATTTAGAAGGGCACAAATAAATTTAATTTAATTAATTGAGACAAGAAAGTTTATATAAGGGGGATGCACTGATTACATTTCCTCAATGGATAACTACAATATACGATGTTGTCAGAGTCGAATATAATTAATTAATTAATTAATTAAGTAACTGGATAGACTTTACTTTCGGATAAAGTTATAAATTATAATTACAATCAACTTGGTAATTAAGTTATAATAAATGAATGTACTTCTTAAAAGATACATTAACCTTAAAATTAACATCTCTTATATCCTCTTATGTTAGCTTATACTATATGTTAAGATGTGTTTCTTCGAAGTAAGTGAAGTCATTTAATGTCAAAGCATGGGTTAAAATCAACGGACGCATGAGATCATATACATGTTCAATGTTCAAAGTTATTGAGAAATTAATTAAATAAAGGGTCAATGAAGGCTAGCTATGTATATATATATATATATATATATGTCTCGTGGTTTGTTAAATTCAAAGTTGATATAAATACTGGTTGAGATGACGAGTTTCATTGAAGTAAGTGAAGTTTTAATGTCAAAACCAAGGGGCAGCGGCATCATATATTAATAATATTATTCATCAAATTCAATAGTTATTAATTGAAGGCTCAATGATGAGTAGCTATATGTCTATGTCTCATGTAATTCTTTTATAAATTTCAATATTGTGAATATTTAACTGGGGAAAGATATATAGCCTACCTTTGCCATCTTTAAGACTTTAATCCTAAATTGAAATCCGTCCTTTTTTTTTTTTTTTTCTTTTTCTTTTTTATTAATAATGTTCATGATGTTTGCAATTAATTTCATAAATTTAATTAATATTATAAATTTGTTTATATTTATTATTTGACTTTTAAAGAAAATCAAAGAAATTAAAAGGGATGTTAAATCGAAGAAAATAAAAGGGGTGTTATAATTTAAAATCAATTCACTCTTTTTATATAGTTAATATATATATATAGAGAGAGAGAGATTGTTCACAATTCACATGCATGATAATATGATATGACATATCACATAAATATACATATAGAATATAATAATAAGGGAGAATCGTATTTTAGTCCCTGTAGTTTGCCTTATTCTGGGTTTAGTCCACGGTTTTTTGGTATTGTAACTTTCAGTCCATATGTATTCTGACAATACGAAATCCAGTCCCTACCGTCCAATTCCGTTAGGGTTTCACTGATTTCTGTTAGGTCAACGAGGGTAATTTGGTAAACTGATCTACCAGCTTCTAGAAGCTTTATCTCACGAAGGGTATATACGTCAATTAATAAATTAAAATATTTAAAATTAAAAAAAAAGGATTAACAGATGTGGCTTGTAATCGGCCACGTTGCTTGAAAACAAATAAAAAGAAGACAAAAGGGGTGGAGTGGTGGACCCTTCCAGAATCCAGACTACATTCGACTTGTTTCACCTAGTTTGAAGAAGGCTTGAACTGCAATCAAGCTTGTTTCGCGCGAAATCTTCCCACAACCCTTAATTTCATTCTATTTCCTCCTTTTTTTACTTGATTTGAACCCAAACCATCCCGTCGTCCCTTCTCTATTGAAGTCGGTGTGAAGGTCGTGATCCAGAGGAGTTGTTGTTCGAGTTTTTGGAAGCAAAGTGTGTCAAAGGTAAGTTTTCTTTCTATACACACGGTTTGTCTTGATTATTGTTTGTATTGTGTTGCATTGTGTGTATTCAAGGGTTTTGTAATGATTTGAAATTCATTTTCTAGGGTTTCAGACCAAAAAATTTGGGGGTTTTTGATTTAAATGCATTCAAGTGTAATTTATAGGTTATTCAATCAAGTATTGGTGTCTAATTCATAAAGAAGGTGCATGGAGTCGGATTAGGGTTTTGTAATGATTTGAAACTGATTTTCTAGCGTTTCAAGCAAAAAAAATTGGGGGTTTTTGATTTAAATCCATTCAAGTGTAATTTATAGGTTATTCAATCAAGTATTGGTGTCTAATCAAGTATTTGTGTTTGAAACATGTAACGAATTACATTAGGGGTTTCATTAGGGTTTCAGTGTTTGGAAATTGGGGTTTTTTTCTACTCAAAGGACATTAATAATCAAATGACAGTTTTCTGAACCTATTTCACGTGTTATTTTGGTGCATGAACTTGCATGAAACCTGTTGTTTTGTTGCTTGTTGTTGCTTGTAATGGCTGTTACTGGTTGCTTGTAATGGCTGTTACTGGTTGCTTGTAATGCTATATTGTTGCTTGTTGCTTGTTGCTTGCTACTTGCATGCTATACTGTTGCTTGCATGTCATACTGTTGCTTGTTGCTTGCATGCTAACCTGTTTTATTGTTCTTGCAGTTGTAGATGGAGAACATCTTCAAAATCACTGTTTTGCATGGGACCAATGTAATTGACTTAGGTCAATGTGATGGTGATCACATAAGTTTGATTACTTTGGTCCATGCAATGACTGAGCAACTCAGTGGCAGCTCACAAGTACCTGAAGAAGAATACTCGGTATGGGTACAGTTACCATGGTGTAGTGATGTAGTTGAGGTTTTAAATGATCAAGATTTACTAGATGTATTTAGAGAGTTTGGGGTTCGTGGGTTTGACAGTATATCTTTCCGAGTAGAACGTGCCTGTTATAAACCTTGTCCTTTTTCACAGGGAAGTCCTAACCAACCTATAGAAGAGCCTGAGGTTGTTGAACAATTAGGTTGGTGTGATGCGGAGGCTGGAATGTTTGATTATGTAGTTTTTAGTGATGGGGAGGGTACAGACTCGGGTTTGGATGAGGAAGCTGGTGATAATGGCAATTCTGTAGGTTTAGATGATGATAATAGGGATGAAGAGAATAATGACTATGGGGCAGGTGTAGATGGTGATCATGGAGATGGTTTAGGTTTAGATGGTGATAATGAAGATGGTGTAGGTGTAGATGGTGATAATGAAGACGGTGTAGGTGTAGATGGTGATAATGAAGACGGTGATAATGAAGATGGTGTAGGTGTAGGTGTAGGTGTAGGTGTAGATGGTGATAATGAGGATATTACCAAGGAATGTATGAATTTATTTGAGGGGTATGAGTCCAAGTCAGATGATGAGTTCTCTTCTGACTCAGACACTGACCAATCCCATGTGAAGGTGGATAAGTTGTTGAGAGGTGTACCTTTCAAGAAAGATGAGAATGAAATTAAATTTTTTGTAGGTCAAACATTTGCTAACAAAGAGGTAATGAGAGACATTTTTAGGGAGTATGCAGTGCAAGAAGGTGTAGTTCTAAATAGAATTAAGAATGACAAGCAGAGACAAACCTACCAGTGCAATGCTGCAGGTTGTCCTTGGAGAGCTCATGCTTCATGGATGATAGACAAAACCACTTTCATTTTAAAAACCTTAGTTGACCAACATGAATGTCATAGGGTGTGTAACAACAAAGAGGCAAAAGTTAAATGGATAGCCTCTAAGTTTGATTCGATAGTGAAGAGTAATCCTTCACTCAATGTGAAGGTCTTAGCTGATTTACTGTTGGAGAAGTTTAATGTATCAGTTGAGTTGAAAAGACTTTATGGTGTCAAACATAGAGTCTTGAGGCAAATAAGGAGTGAACATGAACATAGTTTTAAGTACCTTAGGCAATATGCCTACACTTTGAACCAAACCAACCCTGGGGTAGCCATACATATGAGGGTCCAAAAGCCAGTGTCAGTCTTCCACAGATTGTTTTTAAGTTTTGAAGCACAGAAGTTAGGGTTCCTAGATGGGTGTAGACCTTTTATTGGTCTTGATGGATGTCACTTGAAGGGTCCTTGTGGAGGAATCCTCCTGTCTGCAGTTGCATTAGATGCTAATAGTGGCTTGTTCCCACTTGCTGTGTGTATATGTGAGAAGGAGACAAAGTATAGTTGGCTGTGGTTTCTCAACCACTTGAAGATGTACCTGCAGTTTCCTTCTGACAGACATTTATGTTTTATGTCTGATAGACAAAAAGGATTGATAAAGGCTTTGTCAAAACATTTCCCTACTGCTAGCAAAAGGTATATTTCTACTATTTCTTTTGATTTCAATTTCAACTTGTTCCTAATCATCTATCAACTTCTTCTAATTTTTTCATAATCATCTAATGACTTCGGATTTTTTGTACTTGTCATCTGTCAACTTCTTCTTTTTCTAATTTCTTCCTAATCATCTGTCAACTTCAACTTCTTCTAATTTTTTTCAACATCATATTTTTTTCCTAATCATTTGTCAACTTCAACTTCTTCTAATTTCTTCTAATTTCTTCCTAATCATTTGTCAACTTCAACTTCTTCTAATTTTTTTCAACATCTTATTTTTGTACTTGTCATCTGTCAGCTTATAATTGTATTTATTTATTTTTTATTTGGCTTAGGTATTGTGCAAGACACATATATGCTAACTTCAGAGGAAGTTATTGTGGTGACAGCTTCAAGAAGCTGTTTTGGAAGGCTAGTAGGAGTACTAATGTGTTTGACTTCAAGGCTGCATTGAATGATATTGGTGAGATTCACCCTGGTGCCAAGGAGTGGTTATCTAAGATAGAGCCACGTCTATGGTCTAGGTTTGCCTTTGATGCAGTGATTAGATGCGATCATGTTACTAACAACATGACAGAGGCCTTCAACAGTCTATTAGGTACCCACAGATCAGAGACTTACCTGCAGTTGTTGGAGTTTATTAGGAGAATGCTTATTAGGAAGTTTCAAGAGAGGAAAGATGAGTGTGATGCATGGAGGACAGTACTTCCCCCAAGAGTACATGCAAAGATATTGAAGCATAGTAAAGCAAGTAGGCAAATGACAATAATATCAGCAGGGGATCAAGAATATGAGATTTTGGGTCAGGATGGGACTTTTGCAGTGAAGCTAAAGCAGTACAATTGTGGATGTGGCAGCTGGCAGATCAGTGGCATTCCTTGCCCTCATGCCATGGCTGCCATAAGCCACAACTGTGGGAAAGAATCATTGAGGGATATGGTACCAAGATATGTCCACCAATCCCTCACCAAGAGTGCATACATGCAGACCTACAAAGGCATGATCCATCCTGTGCCAGACCAGAAGATGTGGCCAGAAATTGTAGCTGATGAGGTGCTTCCACCTCCAATTCATGTCCAACCCGGTAGACCAAAGATGCAAAGGAAGAGAGAATCTGGTGAGAAGAGCAAAGGAGGCAGGACAGGGACTGTTGTCTGCACATACTGTAACAAGGCCGGGCATAACAAAAGGACATGCAAGGAAAAAAAAGAGGCAACAAAGGTAGAATTTTTCAAAAAAAATTTTGTAAATTTTTTTTTTTCTTAACATCAGTGTAACTTCTAATTTTTTGTACTTGTCAGTCATCTGGATCTTCACCAACTCGACCACGAAGGAAGAAATCAATGGTACTCCTTCTCCCTCTCATAATGTGTCCTTATAATGTAATTTAATTCTAATTGTTATGTGATATCAAATCTCTTCAACAGATAACACCTGAAACTTCAAGTTCACAGCCAACATCCACAGTTCAAAGTCAAGTTCACAGTCAACATCCACCATCAACAGCTGAAGCTTCAAGTTCACAGCCAACAAGAACGAAGAAAACCAAGGTAATATACTTTTATAACTACTTAAAGTTCATTGTAAAGGTTCTTATGTTTTGGAAATTGTTTTACAATAACTTTGTTTTTCTGTTCACAGAAACAACATCAAACACCAGCAGGAGGTTACCAAAATCCATCCCAATCTCAACCACAGTCACAGCTCACTGATTGAAGAATATGGCTTGAAGTAGGACTTTTGCAGCAGCTATTTGGTATTCTTGTTTGAAGTAGGA
Organism: Acer saccharum; assembly: GCA_030490815.1. Lineage (NCBI taxonomy): Eukaryota > Viridiplantae > Streptophyta > Magnoliopsida > Sapindales > Sapindaceae > Acer > Acer saccharum. The sequence continues at coordinate 354,670 of CM059869.1, read as the reverse complement.
CGTATGAATGTAGCTACTTATTTATTGTAGGACTTATTTTTTGTTTCCTAACTAGCATGTTTTCTTGCATGTTAACATGCTCAATATTAGGAATTACTTTTATGTGAATTGGAATGATGAAATGTAGGACTTATTGTAGCTACTTATTTTTTGTTTGCTTGCTAGCATGTTTTCTTGTTGCATGTTAACATGCTTAGTGTTAGGAATTAGTTGCTGTGTGTCTACTGGACTGATGAATATATAAGTAGTTGTTTTTGTTTGCTAAACAATTGAAATATGAATACTTATCATTACGGTTCTTCTATTACATTCAATAGAAGCACTGCCATGAATACACTAACATAAACTAGGTTAACTCATACCACTGCTACTTTTATAACTACTTAAGTAGAAGCATTGCCATTATTATACCAAGTAAAACTAGGTTAACTCCCACAATTAGCTTTGACCCTCCTTGGATAGACTCTAAGTGTTGAATTCTTCCATGCAAGCTTTCTAGGTACTGCACCCTTTCCCACAACATCTCCAGCCTCTGCAACCTTCCATTTAGCATTGCCATTTCCTGTTGAACCATAAAATTACCTCTACCATCATTCCTTTGTGATATACTATCACTGTATTGTCCTAGGTTGAATTCTTCATTATCTGGTTCCCAGAAATTGTAGAATTTGCATCTCCCTTTCTCACATACGAAATACAACTTGTGAGGGTTGTTTTGGGATTCAGAAATCTTCACAGCAGCTTTAACACCACATAAGCATCTTCTGTTTTTGAATTTGATAAACACTCCATTGATGTTGGTTGATGAGCTTGATGTAGCCTCCATTGTGTGTATGCCACAGTTGTGAGAATTGTGTATGGATTGATGAAGAATTTTGTGTATGTTTTATGAATGGATTGATAGAGGAATGTGTATGTGTATGTGAGATTGTTGATAGATGATGAACCCGATATTCAAAAAGAAAGAAGGGATTGATGAAGAATTCTGTGTATGTTTTATGAATGGATTGGTAGAGGAATGTGTATGTGTATGTGAGAATTGTTGATAGAAGATGAAATGAATATGTATGGAATTTTTCAATTTGTATGGGAGCTATTTTTTATGTGCAGGTGCGTTCAAATTTATAAGGGAAAAAGTAGCCGTTGAAAAACGGCCAGAAAATGTGTAAAATCAGTTTTTTTGTATAAGACAAAAAAGGGTAAAATGGTAATTTTAGTTACAGTTCCATATAAGACAAAATTTAAGGGTAAAACGGTCATTCAGTGACCATCAGACAATCAGAGGGGTAATATAGTCTTTTTGTCCGACTGACATGGCAGAATCTGTCTTTTGACAGATTCTGTCACAGAAGGACTAAAAGTTACAAAAAAAAAAACCGTGGACTAAACGTGGAATAAGGCAAACTACAGGGACTAAAATGCAATTCCCCCTAATAATAATAATAATAATAATGGAGGCAGAAATGGGGTAGGTGGGGTCTGAATCTGTGATGGCCTCATGTTTGAACTTGTGAGTTATTAGTAGAACATGTGGACAAACATGCCATTTTCAGTGAGGTGTGTCAAGCTCCCCCCTCATATTTATCTTGAACCATGAATTCATGAAAATATCTTGAAGCATTAATAAGCATCACATTTGACTAAACAAATCATTTGTAACCAATTAGAATTAGGTAGCTAAGCTAACACACATTTTTGTGTACAAAATCTGAACACACATTTTTATATAAATGATGTGAAGTACTATAAGTAGGTTAAAGTGATTTTGTGTTTGAATGTGGAAGTAGGTAGATCAAGGCCGGTGGATGCCTTATACTATTTCAAAAGGGCAAAGGGGGGTATTCACGTGTGTAATTGGGAGAGTGGCCCATGTGGTTGGGTGCAGAGCAGTCGGCCAAACAAAAAAAAACTTAGAGATAAGAAAACACTGATTAAAAAAAAAGGTTTATTACTGAGTGTTGTCCCTCTTTCTTCTTTGCTCAACTCACGGATCTTGCCTCTCTCTTTCTCTCCCTCTCCATCACTATATCTATCTATCTTCCTATATATAAATGCAACACCCCCCCATTTTTTCTGTGTACGTCCTTTAATTGTCTCAATTAAAACATTCATTTCATTAGTTTATAGTACTAAGCTAGTAGTACTAGTTTTATATATACAATCAGATTGATAAATATGGCTTCTTGGAAGAAAACCATCACCACCCCTTTTAAGAAGGCCTGCACTTTCTTCAATAATCAGCAACCAGCTTCTTCTTCCAGTTCCAGGGATATTAAGAAGTCACAGCCAGGTACATACATACATACATACATCATGTTTTATTATATGGATTGGTTTGATTACTATTAGTTACAGATGTTGTATTTATATTCTTCATAATTATTTGGTTGCAGAGCAATATGATAACAGAGCAATGGATCTCCATGGTGAAGTCATGGCATGTGGCTACGAGGATGTTCAAGTCATGTGGTCTATACTTGACAAATCCAAGTCCGCTGACTGCAACATCACTTCTTCTTGATATGTACCAACCATGTTCATGGAGTTTGTAGATATGAATTTTCTGTTTTGTAACTGTTGAAGCGCTGCTGCTGCTGCCTTCACCTTCTCCCATTTAAAAGAAAAAAAAAACAAAGGATTAGGAGCTTGGAAAGTTGATTTTTTTTTTTGTTAGGATGCCCGGCCCTGGTTTCAATGATGGTCTGCTGGCAATTCAACTTTTCTTTTTAATTTCTTCTTTTTTGGTCGGGAATCCCCGTGATGATGAATGTACAACACGGCGAGATTTTTAATGGAATGGAAAGTTTTAGATTTCTTCCAAATCTACATGTTTCATACTACTACTAGTTGTTTTTCTTTTCATCCAATCATGTATAATGTTTTGATCATATGACAGTTGTTTTGGTATTGGATTGATAGACACAATCAATCAGGGCAAGATTTGCGGTGAGATTGAGTTGAAATGAGGCCCCACGTAATCTGATTGTATGGTCAAAGTTGAAGATGATTGGATGATACAGTTTTACTTACTTAATATCTAATGGCCCCCCACCGCCAACACAATAATGCACTTCAACCAAGGAATCCAATATCTTCTGCTGTAACTTTCCATTTAAATTCTGTATTTCAGTCTACATTTTTTTTTACTCGTTGTAGCAGACTGTAAGTGGGGGAGTATCCAGATAAGTTGAGAGAATTCACAAATTAAACAACAAAAAGAAAAAGGTTTCTGAGTATCAACTCTCTTATCTCATTGGAAACATCAAAAGCTTTATACTTGACTGGATTTGAAGGAAGCCTGTTGACTATTCCAGTTTGGGTGCCAAACAAAAGTAACAAACTCCTTTCTAAAAAGTAACAAAACCATTAGATAGTGCCTCTGGCCAACTCCATTCACCCTGTTCAACAATAGACCAAATACTAGCACCAATGTTACTCATATGTTACCCACCCTAAGCAAAGAGACTTCATATGTTACTCATAAAAGCAGGGTTCAGCATTCCCTCTAACGATTTTCTGTGATAGAATAACGCTCATGATGGGAGGCGGCAAGAGGGATTTCGGATATTAGGCCCAAATGCCTGGAAGACCTGGATTGAGACTAATTAATCAGCCCATGATAAGGTCAGCATCACCATTCACCAGCAATAGTGTGACATAAATCAAGCATGCATCACCAGTCACCAACAAGTTCTAAAATACAACAGAAGTTTACAACTAATTATGTGTCAAATGTAAAATAATACACATCCCAGAAAACATCAAAACCATGCGCACTACTTGTATCTTTAACCGGCAGGGTTCAACTCATTAACAGAATACATAATCCTCTGTCGTGTGTGGGCACTACAAAGCAAACAAATTTGGTGCCAAACCTTGACAAAAGGCTACACAGAAGTTGCATTTTGCTAATCAGACACTACTACTAACATTCAGCCTACTACTACTAACATATGAACAAAAGGAAAAAGAAGAGAACATCAAATATATCTATGAGAGTAAATTCCCAATAAATTACATTTTTTCTTTCCTTTTGCTTTTTCTCCTGAAGCCTGAAACCACATTTACGCCTTCTAATATGTCAGTTCACCGAGTGTTTCTCTCTTCTCTTGCTTCAAGGACATCCACTTCCTCATTTGATAGAATATCAACAAATGGTTCATATACTTCCCACTCCTTTCTTTTCCTGATGCATTAGATGACAGAAACAATTATGAAGCCATAACAGCGGCACTGGTTGAATAAAATTTAGTAATATACAAGTTTTTTACTAGATCATTAAAATACATAATGCTGAATGACTTGAGACAACGAGGGAGCATGTGTTGCTATACTGTCTGATCATACAGTATAACTTCGAATTAGAACAATCACGTTATTTACAAATCAGCATGAAATTCTTCAGGTTTCATCAAACAAGTAATTTCCCAACAAAACTTAGAAGGAAAGAGCATTCGTACCGAACCACGCTAGAATTGAATCTGAATAACTTCATCAGGTCCAATGCATTACCACCTGCTTTACTGAGGGAGTGATATATATATATATATGATCAGGTAAGAGACATACATAAAAATACAGGGTTTAACATTGCTCTACACTGTGTTTACAGCACCTAAATATCATACTCCTTTTGTTTTGTAATAAGAAAAAGTGAGGAAACAAGATTGGCGGGGACAAACCTGGCTGACATATGTTCAGCTCCCCGCCGCCCCTTCTTGCTTATTTTAATTTCTCTCGCTGAAGCGACACTCTGAATTGCAATCTAGAATGTGAAACATTATAAACATATAGTAAGAAAACCAAAGTAGTCGAATGGTATATATCCACCAGAATAGAAGTCATGATGAATTGTAACAAGATTGCTTAAACAAAGATTAAAGGACAACCTCGTATAGCTGTTCCCTGATTGCAAAGGCAACTGCAGGCTGCACAGAATAAACTAAAGATTACTCAAGGTATTAATGAATTCTAAAGAACTTGAGTTGAGAGAAAAGGAAAGAGGAAAATTAGTTTACAAGTTCAATAGCAAGTGATGGCATTTCTTATTTAACTTTTCCATTTATTCAATAGCAAGTTGGAAAAAACATTATTAGTAAAAAAAATAAAATAAAAGCTTTATAAATGTCAATTTCTGAAGGATCTAGATAGAGGTGGTTCCATCTTTTATTTACCAATGCAAGTCATATGATGATGGGTTAACTTCACTTACCCCTACTTCGGGGTCATCGATAGCCAAATCTTTGCAGAAAGTTCTAGCAAATTCTTCAGGATCACTGTCATAGTTGTTCAAGTCCTGATATGCACAAATAATGGCAGAATACAAAATGGACAAAAGGATGAAGATCAGATCAATGCCTCGAGTAAGTACAATCACAAGATGCACCATCTAATTTATCTACTCTTTAGTCTTACCCACAAAAACTGATCCCTGATTAGAGTATGGTTCACCCGAAGATCAAGCTGCAAAGAGGAAAGTATTAGATAAATCACATTACTCATGGGTTAGCAATAAACATACAGTATTTAATAGACAAGAGAAGAAAGAAAGAAAAAAAAAAACCTTGATGGGGACAATTTTCTCAGCAGTATACATGTCTTGTCCTTCATATGATCTAAACTCATTGAGCTGGTTCTGATAAATTAGAGCCAACAAACGATACCAATTAAAATACACAACAATTGTAAAAAAAAAAAAAAAAGAAGCTTGAATGGAAACCGAGAAAAGGGTGTCACCTGAATGGATTGAGCAATCTGTGTGGTGAATTGGGGAGGAAGTTTGAGGTCCCTGACAGTCTTCTTCGCGAACACAACCACCTCCGAATCCGGATCTTTTAAAAACGAACAAGGGTGAACTGACATGTACAAAAATAAATTAAAAAAAAACGAACTTTATATAGGGAAATCGAGTGAATACCAGAAGGGTTCCAGGTAAAAGCATCTTTGTAGCGCTGGCCTTCGTTTTCTATGTCCAATCGAATTGGTACCAAATTGTCCGCTGTCGGCCTATTTTTTACAAAAGAAAGGAAATTGATGAGTTAGAGCATATGAAAAAACGAGGAAGAAGGAGGAGGAAGGAAAAAAGTGAACTGACATTCTGAACTTGACTGGAGCTTTGAAAGACGACGTCGCCGGCAGTTTCATTGTCTTTGTAAAACTCAGAGGCCACCGAGACAACCACGGAGACGGAGACGCTTACTGAAACTTGTATGTTTTGATATAATTGCCCCGCATCTTTTTTATATTTACTATTTGCCTCATTACAATAGTAGATATTGCCATACAGGGCATTGTTTACTCTTTCGTGTCCACATCTCTGTAATCTATTGTCATGTGTCTAATATAACAAAATTAATAGTTTAGATTATTTTTATTAATTTTTATGTCTTTACTTTATCAAGAGATAAATTAATTAAGATCATTGATCTATGTGAGGACGGTGTGAAATGAGGAGGGGATCCAAAACCTATTCGGCTATTTGTTTATGATGCAAAATTATGAGTTTTATATGAATTATAGTTTTTTTTTTTTTTTTTTCCCCTTTATAAATTAGAGAGGAGAGAATCACGATTTGGTTATATCCACAGGCACATAGATAATACAAAATAACAATATCGAATTTGATAGGTATATTGGGAGCCAAAAATTATAATTTTTTTTTTTACAAAAAATATAATTAAAATTTTGAAAATATCACTGAAAATTTGACAATATTATTTAATAGTAAATTCATTATATTTAAAGGGTGGGTAGGGTATCTGTCTATCTGGGTATGTGATAAAGATTAAAAATAATAAAGAAAGAAAGAAAACGAGTAGCATATATATATATATATTAAGTTAGTAATAGTTGTAATAAGAAAAAAAAGATCATGCGTAAGAGGTGACATACCAAATATTTAATGACATGAACTCTAAGACATGCATAAATTATATGGATTTGAATTTCTTCTGATCCTGGTCTTTTTCATGATATTTTTAAAGTATGTGATTGGTTGTGAAAATCAATCATATTTTAACCATTCATTCATTACAATGCTTATATGTTATGAGATTAAGTGAGGTTAGGAAAAAAGATCAGATCCAAATTCAAATTGTATTCGATCTCTTCTAAAAATTGTTTATATATAGATTTGACTTTGAGTAATAGAGAACACAATTACGAAGGCCTTTATTGAAATTTAATTGTGAATTTGAGGCTTCTAGTTGGAGTTGGAGGATGTATAAATCATGCAGGTATATGTGCCTGGAATTAATGGGCTGAATAATCGGAATTGGCTATTAATTACTGATATGATGATGCAATTAACTTATTAAACTTGTTGTACGTGGTTGGGATGAGTAGTAGAATATCTGAAATAGCATTCCAAATAATAATACACAAGCTAGGCCTTTGTTGAGGATAATCAAGACAGACTTTTAGTAGTCGATCGACAATATATATTCACTGATGAAGAAGGCAACGGTATGATTGATATTGATGCATGCATTTATGGTGATGGAGCATGCAGTTGCAGTGGACCACATCCACTTGAAGAATGCAATAATACATAAACCACCACATCATTGCTTCATTAATCAATATTGACTCCATCAAAGGGGGTCGTGTGTTTTTCTTTCTTTTGTTTGATGTGAATCAATTCAATGTACGTGGCTAGTAATTTGCTGAACAGTTTTCCTAATTTGCTGTTTATAAGGATGTTTCTTTTTTTCCCTCTTATGAGGATGAATAAAATGCTTATGTTTCCCACTTTAATTTCCCTTCCAAAAAAAAAAATAGATTGAATGAAATAATTATATAATACAATATGTGGTGGAAATTGGTGTAGTAATTAAAGAGTTAATTATAATTTACATATTGATTATCTTCTCTTGTAGCATATCCCAGCAACAATTAATACAATGTAATTATGTGGAGGGGATATTGGGGTTGGGTGATGATGAATTGGTATATATATTTATGTACGATCCTAGCTTGATTAGCACCTGTCTGCTCTTGTTATCTTCAATCTTCTCACTGTCGTCAAGAACATCCTATTCAAATCAACCAACAAAAATCATCAACTACGTACTTAAATATATATATCATTATAGAAAAGATATATATATATATATATATATATATAGGTAAGTGATGAATTAATAATATGTAAATGCTTACTCCCAAGGGACATCTCCAACCATCATCCAATCTCCTTCTTTGTCTTCATAAGTTAACACATAAACATGGTGTTTCGAACAATGATCCACACCAGCCGTAACATGATCAGGACCTGTAAACATACCATAGCAGTTAGTATGTTCACTGTTTAATCAGATAATCCGTCTAATAATTATTAATTAATTAAAATAGTACTACTTACAGAGAATGGTGGTAGCGAACATGTGAGAAAGAGTGGTAATGAGTGCATTGTAACCTTGATGTGCAAACATATCCAATTTTCTACCAATTGGAATCCCTTCCATGTAAACCTTCACAAATAAACACACATTCTCTGCTTTCCCTGCAAATCTGCTTCTCAATACTGCTTTTATAGGCGGCCAGTTCATTAGCTCTGATCTGCTGATCATGTACGTAATATATTCATCATCATTTAATTTGTTAATTAATCCACAATATATATATATATATATATATATATGTTATTGACCGGTCGTCCTTATAAGAGATATAAATATATATATGTAGATACCTTTGGGTAGAAGTGGAAGAAACGTCATTGTGGTAGTGGTGGTGTGAGATGCTGAGGCCTAGTCTTAGATCAGTGCTCATGAAGTCTCTTGATGAAGAAAAGAGAAAGGGATGATGCTCAGCATCTGCTACTGCTGCTGGGTTGTTGCTGCTATCTATTGAAGATGAGCATGAATGTGCTCCATCTCCATCTCCATCATCATCATCTCTTCCCATTTCCCTATTCTTAGTTTTGAAACAAAAAAACTCTAGTCAAGAGAGATTGAAACAGAAAGCCGTCACATGAGTCTTATGCCATCTATAGATATATATACAAATTAACACACTACTTCAAAGTAAATTACATAGAGAGAGAGAGAGAGAGAGAGAGAGAGAGAGAGAGAGAGAGCAACAAATTTAGGTAAATAGGTAGGCAAGCAAAGTTGATCGACCCCTCAGCTTGGGTTGATTTGTCTTCAGAGTGGCCGACATGTTCACGCCCCATTCACTGCTACGTGGCTTCATTCATCTATATATTTCTTATCTTTAATTATATTCAATTAATTACACATTATATATATATATTCAATTAACCACCTACCCCCCCCTAGCTACCTCTTTATGATGATTAATTCTCACTACCTTACACTGCTTAGACATAGCCATTTATTGTATTCATTCAAGCTTATTTGAAAGTTTGTCTGCTTTCATTTATTTTTCATTTAGCTATCTATCATCCATACAAAAGTGAGCCGACCCATCTCATCAACTTCAAAGTACTCCATTTAATTTGCTCATGCTTTCATTTGCTCCTGCGTTTTATTTTCTGATTCAACTTGAATCCTTTATTATTTAGACGTTATTAATTACTGCAATGACAGTTACTGCATGTACCTTGCTAATTGAGAATATTGCTATGCTAGTAGAGGATGGAAATATTGTTGAATTTGCACTAATATATACCCAACGTACAATTGAATCAATTGGATCAGCTGATGAGCATGTACATACTTAGTATATTTAGATGTAATTAATGACCCCATAACATGATCTCTTTCTTGATAATCCAACAAAACCAACTACCTCTTACTTATTTTCACTTAATTTGTTATTATACTCCAAACTTGTGATATCAATAAATTTCATTTTTCCATCTACACTTTTTTAATTAAGATTCTTTACATATATATCCTTCTTTGTAACGATAATTTACTAGGTAAACACCGGTGGTTGATAGAAAGAATGATAATAATTTACCTTGTATATATATTGTTCCTACATGACTTCAATTCTATTCGTGTTTCCGTAGTCAATAACAATCAAATGCAGCACATATTAAACAATCATTAATTTAATTAACTTCAAACTTCTCCAAAGTCCAATGGAAGACGGACCAACCAATCAAATAAACAAATTAAAATACATTGACACTCGTTGAGGAAGTGAGGCTGTAAGGGAGTGGAGACAAGAAAGCCAACTTTAAAGTTGTACATTCATCTTCTTTGGAAACCAGACAAGCTTCCATATTTCTTTAGTTTACTCCACTGTCTCCATATGTACAACTTTTACTTTTTGGAGAATATATATCTCTTTAAATTTTTCATGCTTCTTTATATTATTTTGATTATGCTATTTAATTATTTATATATATATATATATATTTTTATATTTAGTATAGGCCAACCTTAAGACGGTATTAAACTTCTTACACGATACTAAGAGGTTTTACCAACATAACTATCTTATACTCACAATTACACTTGATCATTCGATACATTAATGCATCGGTTTAATAAAAACTTATATATATATATATATCTCAAGCTGCATGTTTACCTTTTTACGTCAAAAAAATGAAAAAAAAATATGTATTAATAAGATTTGTATAAAGTGAAGAGATTAGAGATTAGAGATAGGTTTTTTTTGGGTACCAATATATATCAGCTCTCTAGCTCATGAATCTCAGACAAAAAAAAAATTAAAGAAAGAAGCTATGATTATATCTAGTATGAAATATATGTTTTTGTCTGTAGAACACATACCTACGAATGTGTTTTAATGTATCTCACGTGGGGCTTAGAGAGGTAATTAATTGGGTTCGATTTGAAGTAATTAATGAAAAGGAATATAATTATAAAAGAGAAGACATCACACCAACTTTAACAAACATGCAATCAACTGTATGATCCCCACCCTCAACATATGAAAACCCTATAATTCGACCATGCATGCACTTATATTCGCACGTGCAAAAGCACTGCCATGCAGCACTGTGTGTTTGTTCCAATACATGTGTTGAGCTGTCTATTGTCTAAGCTCTACATATATGGGGTCTCAATTATATAATCTCATCCTTTAAACAATTTTTTAAAACTCATTAGTCATTAGAGGCAGTTGCTGTGCAAACTTTTGGTCATTAGCTAGCTAGAATGGGGTTTGAAAAAAAGAAAGAAAGAAAGAAAGAAAGATAGGTGGCTTGGAAGAGAAGAAAGGTGTGGTAAGAAACAAACAAACAAACAAACAAACAAACAAAGGGTAAAAGAAAAGGTTGTTCCCCCGATGTTGCTTCTTTCTCGCTTTTCAATACAAATTCTCTTCTCACACTTTGTGTACAACTTAAGCCATCATCCCATCTACTACTTTTTCCATATATGCACATTCAAACTCTAATTAACTCTTAGTAAAGTTGATTATGAACATTCCTCTATTTATTGGTAATTAACAAGGGTTTGAACCTATTATAGATCCCTCCTTCTTGTGGAATTATAACTTTTCAATCCTTTTTTTAGTGTTTGATCTATTAAACAATTTTTTTTTAATTAATACATATTATTATGTTTTTATTTATTATATATTTAATTTGGTAGGTCAATTATTTTATGATTTAATTTTATTAAATCAAATCTATTATAGTTCATCAACATCTAGTTATTATTTCGTTTTCGATATCTCAAGAATCAATGAATCTAGTTAGTTTCCAATATTTCAAAAATGAACGGATTTGAAATACTTATACCTTTGGTTTATCAATTTTTATTTGCGTTGATTCTTCCGCTGAATCACAAATTAATCTTATTAGAACCCTAACCCGCAACCGGTGTCATCCTTGGTGCACCTAATTACATTGATCAAGTGTATCCATTCATATGTGATATAAGAAGACAATAAATGATGAAAAAGAATGAGAGGTGGGCATGTCCTCGTGTGATGAGCCATCCCCCATTGACTAATCATAATCCTCACAACATCTAATTACACTTCCCCTACTACAGTATCACCTTTTTTTTTCTTTTTTTTTTTTCCTTTTCTTTTCTATTTTATGTTATCAACCCAATAAATAAAGTCCTCTCTTCTTCAATCAACCCTTTGACTTTATTCTCTTCGGAGCCGTGTCTAAATTTAATTCAAGGTTGAAGCATGAAGCATGTCTGGGACATGCTCCCAATTCTAGGCTTTGCCTGATGGACTCATTGTGAAACCCTAACAACACCTTCACTTTCAGTAGTACTCCCTATAAAGTATACACTGTTACTTTGTTCACTAGTGGGGAAACATCCTGAGATTTTCCTCATATTTGTTTTTTTTATCTCCTCTAAACTTCATATTCATTGTCACCAGGAAAATAAACACCCCATACATCATGTGGACACAAAATCTAGATAATCAACATCATTTTTTGACTTTGAGGCCATAGATAGATCACATAGCAATCCAGTAATCTGGATTTCAATATATCTTTATCTATATATGCACTGGTAAAGGTCTAAAGGATCAAAGTGGTTAAATAAAGTTTGAGCACTCAATGGCTGCTTTAATAAGTAAATAATATTATATATGTTCTGCAATTACATCTTCCACTAATCAACTTACTACTACAAGAGCAGTAAGCCCTCCCTGCTTCCAATACACCCCCAAAATTGCATGAAAATGAAAATTACAAACTACAGCTTCAAGAGATAGATAGATATATATTTCACTAACAAATTAAAACAACCTGCATGTGTTACTGTCTAGAGTAAATTACATGAAAATAAAGCCATTTGAAACTGATGACACAAAATTAAATACATTGTCTTACCAATTCAACATGCACAAACCTGAAATACACACACCAATATGACTTATAATCAAAATGAACCAAAAAATCTCTCAAATCCTCACATAAACCTTACCTTAAATATATATACACCTTCTCTTCAACCCAAAGGCAAGCCATTGAAGCACAGCAACAAAACAAATACACCATACAAAACACCATAATCAACATAACAAATAACAACTTTGAAAAACTACTTCTCTTTCCTCCATCTTCACAATTAATTAGCATTTTCATCACCTTTAGCTTCAGGCTGGAGGGATTTTGAGTTTGGAGATTTCCCAATTATAGCTTTTTTCACCTTCACAATTGATTGTTTTACCTTGGACATTATGTTCCCTGATGATTTTTGTGCAGGTTTAACTGAAACCTCCTGCACAGGAAGATCCCGAGACGTTTTTGTGTCGTCAACTTCTTTGGTTATTGGCTTATCATCTATAGCTTCTTTTGTACACTCCAATTTTGCATCAGCTTTAGCGGTGTCCTCTGCATTGACATTCAACTGAGGTTCCTTTAGATCTCCTACAGGTTCAGTAGCATTAACCTTCTCCACAACATCTTTATCATTGCTAGGCTGAACTGAAGTGGGTAAATTCTCCTCCACTTTTCCCTTGTCCACTTCCACATCTCTAGGAATGACCTGCTCTGCCCCCAAAGGTTTTTCAACTACTTCAGCAACAATATCGGCACCACTCACACCTTCATCCTTACTTATTTCACTTTGAATTGGTTCCTCATTTTTCACATTCTTCTCTTCAGTCTTTTCTTCCTTGATCACTTCTTCAACCTTTTCTGTCACTGTGGTTTCATTCTTCAATAATCCTTTAGCTACATCAACTGCACTAGAATCTCCATTTTTATCCCCAGCAACAATCTTTTCTACATTGGATAATAGAGAATCTTTAGCCAGCTCTTTTAAATCAGCTTGAGCTTCCTCATTGTTGGACAGAGAGCTTTCAATTGCAGCAGGTTCCTGAACTGCATTAGCATTTGTCCCTCCACCCTCCAAATTTTCTTCAAGCTTGGCTTCAATTTTCTCTGCAATTTCTTCAGCAATCACTTTTGATTGCTCTTCTGGTTTATCCTCCACCTCATCAATTATTTCCGCCTTCTCTTCTGCCTTAAACTCAAATTTGGAAACTTCTTCAGGCTGCTTGGGAGAAGAAACTTCCACTGGTTGGCCTACTGCTTCATTTGATGAAATGGGTTCTACATTTTCAATTTTTTCCTTCTCCTCTATTTTCTCTTGAACTGGTTCATTTTCTTTCGTTTCGGTAGCTGGTTTCTCCTCCACTGTCTCATTTTCAATTTTTTCAATTGTTGATGTCTCCTCTTTTACATGTTCAACTGCTTCAATTGCTGGTTTCTCTGGCAAATTTTCAACAGTTTCAACTGCTGATTTCTCCTCTTTTACATCTTTAACTGCTTCAATTGCTGGTTCCTCTTGCAATTTTTCAACCTTTTCAATTGTTGGTGTCTCCTCTGGATTTTCAACAGCTTCAGCTGCTGGTTTCTCCTCTTTTACATCTTTAATTTCTACAATTGTCGGTTCCTCTGGCAAATTAACATTTGTTTCTTTTGTTGGCTTCTCTTCTGGCAGATTTTCAACTGCTTCAACTTCTGGTTTCTCCTGTTTTACATCTTTAACTGCTTCAATGGTTGGTTCCTCAGGTAAATTGTCATTTGTTTCTTTTGTTGGTAGATTTTCAACTGCTTCAATTGCTGGTTCCTCCGGCAATTTTTCCTTGGTTTCTTTTGACAGTTCCTCATCTGATAAATTTTCAACTTCTTCAGTTGCTGGTTTTTCATCTGGCAACTTTTGAACAGCTTCAACTGATGGTGTCTCCTCTGCTACTTCTTTTACTGCTTCAGCTGCTTGTGTCTCCTCTTCTACTTCTATTACTGCTTCAACTGCTAGTTTCAACTCTGCTACTTGTTCTTCAACTGCTTCACTAACTGGTTTTGCCAACACTACTTGTTTTTCAACAGTAGAATCCGGAGTGGAAGATGCTTCAGGTTCTGAAACAGAAACATCTGCATCTTTTTTATCAACTTCAGTAGGAACATTCTGGACCTTTTCAACCTCAGCAACTACTGGAGGTTCAGTATTCTTATCGTCTGGTAAATCTTGTAACTCAGTGACAGAGCTCTCTTCTGTAGGCTTTTCCTTTTCTCCCTTTTCTCCATCATCCTCCTGTTTGGTTGTTTGTATTTCTTCATAAACTTTCTTCTCCACCGCCTGCAATCAATCAAAATCATATTATCTTCCAAGTCAACAACAAAATGATTAATGAGAATACAAAAACATTAATATTTTCTTGAGGTCTACCGAGATGGTGCAAACACAACACACAGGAAATTTAAAAACACAAGAACAAGGCTACAATGAAGGTATGGCATGGAGTATTCTGTGTATGTATGTGAAAAATACTATAGAAATCATCAGCAAAGATAAAGTTCAAATATAATGACCACAATATAAAACAAAAACTACCGTTCAACTGATTACTATACAATCAAGGCATATGTATAGATAAATTCGTCCCCCATGATTTGAAGCGTATGTGCTTTATGCTAATAAATAAGATTCCCATTGTAGTGGAAATAAAATCCTCAAAATGTGAGTTTGTCAACATGCATGATCTTCATGATGTGGTCCTGCTCATAAACTAAGTAAAAGCCTAAACATTGAAACTAGTATGCAACTCTCTCTCTCTCTCTCTCTCTATATATATATATATATATATAGACAGGTAGGTATAAAACTGAAAAAGAATTCAAATTAACATGGACTGCAAGGCTGCAATCGAGCAAGTATTATATGAAGTGTACATTAAGACCTGAAAGAAGATGATATAGAGAATATGTTACATGTGACAAAAATTTGATCACTTGCTAGATATGAAGATTGTATTAGATATATCTGCCATTAGCAAGCAAATAATGTGTGTATAGGCAGTTAAAGAAGTCAAATACATAACCAGATATATAGCAAAGCAGGCAAAATCTAAAATCTGTAGTTGATATTCTACAAACAGTTAGAAGGCAAAATCTCTGGTCAGAGACTTGATAGATATGTTGTAATAGTAGACAGAGTTAGTAAGCTGTAATGAATCAGTCATCCTCGTAATCATATACCGAAATATATAATAAAAGAGAGTTGAAGACAAGTTTTGTTAAGTATGGAAAAACAGGCTTAAAAGGTGACTTCAAGTTGAAGATGCAAGCCTAGGAAATAACACAGTAAGCATATATATATATATTAAAACAAGTAAGGTTATAAACTTTATTTTTATCAAGGAAACATATATAAAGCTGTGTGTGCAAGAATAAGATCCTCCATAGACAATAGATAGAGCATATGATGTTTGAGGTTAGAGAATATTATATGTCATAAACCCAGTTGAGTATAAGAAAGATAATAGTGATGAACGCAGTACCTGATGAACAAGAGTAGGGAGAGCATGATCGGATGCAACAGTCTGAGTATGAGACGCCATGGTGAAAAGCAGAGTGAAAGAAGAAAGAGTAGAAGAAGAGTGGAGAGAAAACAGAGAGAGAGAGAGAGAGAGAGCAAAAAAGGAAACGATGGGGGTGGAGGGTGCAGGTGGAGACTGGAGAGAAAGAGGCCCACCAAAAATAGAAAAGAAGACAACAAGACAGGTCACATGACATGAGCTATGGGGTCTCTCTATGCCCAATTGGCCATATTGCCTTTCTCCTTTCTTGACAACTCATTTTCCTCTCTTTCTTCTCAAATCTTTAATCATTCCATTTAATTATACTGTATATACCATTCACCATTCAGTCTCTATTAATTATGATTTATCAACATGTCATGATCATATGCTTGGTTGGTCGATATTGACAAAATAATTACCAAGACATTTTTTCCCCTATTATTAATACTAATTAACTAAAGCGGGGCCCTGCTAAGCCCCTAATTAAGCAAATATATAGTTAGTGCTGCCTTTTATAAAATTTTATTTTAGTTTGGGTGGTTTTACTTGTATAATAGAGAGAGTACGTTCCTTTGTTTTAAACAAAAAAGCAAGCAAAGCTAAGCGTTGCTTTTGACTTGTGGCCGGTTTGCCAGCGAATGAACAGATCATAGAAAAGAGAAGAAAGCCAACTGTACCAACACAACATTGCTCCATTAGAAAGAATATAATTGCAACAATTTAATCTTAGTATATATGGATCGGAGAAAAGGCGATCGACGTTAATGGGTCTTGGGTAGCTAGGCTTTATTGAGAAGGAGTCCACGTTGTGTCTGACCCAGCACCATGTGAAACCAACCACAGCTTTAACTTACAAGAAAGATAGAGAGAGGTGATATATACATAGTTAATTAATTGTTTTTTTTAAGGAAAAATGGAATTAGAACAAGTGAAGATGATTGAAATGGGGTTTGTGAAGATAGAGAAAGAAGCAGATGATTTCGATAGGCTGGCCTTTTGGGCAAAAACATAACACGTTTCCAGCTAGTGACTTTTTTAAATCATAGTTGGAAAATATATCATGCATGGTGTCACTCTCCTGGACCCTTTCTAACTACTGTTGGACTTGGTGGTAAGATTACATGAGTTCATGTGATTCTTACGACCCAAGTTCAATCCACAGCTTGGTAGCATCAAAATAAAAATATAATTCTCTCATTTTAGACTATAATATACGTGTATTTGATTACTTACAGATGAGGAATTGACTTAAGATATCGATAAAACTAGTGGTTGGTTGGTTTTGTAAGTTAGCGTGGAAAATTGGCGGCTATCCATGCATCAACGTGTTCCTCCTTGAACCAGAAAACCTTTGAACTATTTTCTACTTTCTGCATAATTATCATGGTATGCATCATAGAATTGCTTGTCCAATCAAACAGAGAAGAGAGACATGTCTGTTGCTATGAGAGACGGCAGCAAATCCAACAAGTCCATGGTCGAGGTTGAGGTTGAGGTTACCTCTTTTCCACGATCAGGAACAGACATTACACGCTACAAACTAGGTACCTTCGATCTCCTTCATCTCCTCTTCTAATTATAATTAATTATGTTTTACATGTTTTTAAATGATGCATGATTGATTTATTGTTGCAGAAGACAGCGATGAAGATTTATTAACAGTTCCAGATGTTGAAGCAAGTCCAGCCATGGATTCCACTAATAATAATACAGATCAGATTCAAAACCAGAAGCGGCGCAAGGGTCGTAACCCTATCGATAAGGAGTACAGAAGGATCAAGAGGTATTTATTCATCAACTTAATTGATCAAGACTATTGCTTCTGCCTTGTGCTAATCTGGTTGCATATCATATGCTCCCATTGCAGGTTGCTGAGGAATAGAGTGTCAGCTCAACAAGCGAGAGAAAGGAAGAAAGTATACGTGAACGAGCTGGAATCACGAGCCAAGGAATTGCAGGACCTCAACTCTAAATTAGAGGAGACCATCTCCACGTTGACCAATGAAAATACCATGCTTCGCAAGGTACTTTTGAACACAAGGCCTAAACTCGATCACACTACTACTACTATTGACCAAAAACACCATATATGATATATTATGATATCATCACCCTAAACCTTTATCATTTTTTTTTATATTTGTTACTTGCTAATTCCATAGATATATAATATATGGCAGCTGCTCTGCAACTTAATTATTAGGAATACCCTGTAGGCCTGTATACTATATCTGCTGTCTGCATATATGTATGTGGTGACAATGATCCTTCCTGATTAATGCCAACCACCACGCATGTTTCTAATAATCAATAATGATTGTTACTAGTAGCAAGCTTCATCATTCATTAATTGACAGTCAAATTATCCAATCTAAACTGCATGACAAAGTTGAAGAAAAACATTGACTAAGCTTAATTACTGATACAGCCAATCTTTGCTTATCAGTAACTTCTTATTTTCTTTATCAATGAATGTCAATCACACCAGTAATATAACTATAGAATTACAATACAAGACAAATATCAATAACAACGAAAATAATACAAATACTAAGGCACTTCTCCTCTGAACACCAGATTGTGGCAGGTATTGTCACAAGGGTAGGGGCAATCAATAGCCTTAACGTTAGCACGATCAAAGTACCAGTCGCCAACATACTCTGCAATTCTCTGCAGGTTGATAATCTATGCATCAGAACTGGCTAGACAGCCTTTGTTATTTATAAATAGAAAAAAAATAAAAATGATGAACAATGTGGAATAACAATGGATTTGGCTCTAGTGCGAATTAAGATACGGCAAAAGGCAACTATGGTCTTCTTCATCTATTGTTCTTCACTAAAAGTTGGACTGCACATACCTTGTTTCTAACACGGGGAGAATTTTGATCAAACCATGTATCCTGTCTCTCGCTCTGACAATGAGCGAAACATGAATTTATAAAGATCCCATTTTTCTTGTGCTTTGATAAGCCTCTAACAGCATAGAGCATTTGATTTCGGAAACCTACTTCAGATGAGAGAGATAAAGAGAACACAAATAAGTTGTAGCTGTTACTGATGACAAAAGTAAAAGTAAAAGTAAATAATCCAATGAAACCACCTTGTAGAAATCGAATTTGGGATGCTGAGCAGCGAGCAAAATTGTTTCTGCATTCATGCCACCTGCCATGAGGATCAGCTGATGGTGGAGCTAAACTGGCCTGAATCTGATTAAAAGGATAGGGAAACAAACAGATTTTCATGTCATCTGGGTGCTCAAAATCTGACCATGTAAGGCAGCACACAGTAATCACGGGGCATGAAACTTCATGCTTCAGGCTCATCCACCATTAATATGGCACTAGCAGTAAGGAACTACTTACATGGATGACTACTCAAGAAAATAAACTTCTATTAGTCATCTGAAGAAAAAATTAAATGGATTTGATGATCTAAAGGACACCATTATGCCTTAATGTTCAGAAACCTTTGCATACGCATCACTTTAGAGGGAATTTAAAAAGAATAAAGTTTTCTATGCATGTAAAAACTCTTTTTTCATTGTTGTCAGACAAGTTCAATCTAAGAGCTGTAAAGATATAGGACTTACCTGCCATGAATCATAAGCTGTATTCAGAAGAAAAAGTGGAGTCTTAACACTGGTAATCGAGTGCTGAGGAAAAAAACACTGAAAATGAAAACAAATAGTTAATTGAGGGTACAAACAGGAGGGGAAAATTAATTCAGTGGTTTCTATCCGGTTTATGAATTCATCTAATAATTATTACAAGGAAAACATTACCAGAATAGGATTGAGACGCTTCGTGCATCTCTGTGGCAAGTTCCACACTTTCTGCAATATAAAAATGCTAATGTGTTTTAAAATTCATGTTAAATGTGCAATAAAAGAGGCAAATTAAGAAGGAGCTCATAGAAATTTGATGGGCGTATACATTTATAGAAACATAGCATGCTCAACTAGTCGCTTACTTTTCAAATTTTTTTAAGAAAGCCAATGACTACTCCTTATAACATGAAGACTCTACTTGTACATATGGTTAAAAATCTAAGGCATTATCAATCTTGTAATTTCAAAAGGACAATTTGCAATTCTTCAATATCCTAAACAGACTAAATAACAGGTTTTACTTATAAACCAGGAAGATTATAGTAACTAACAGTAAATCGTTAAATGGATATTGTACACAATGTGGTATGCATAGCATGCTGCATTACTTTGAATTTGCGTCATTGAAAGTTCTTTAATTGTCCGGCAAAAGACCTAAGTGTTTTTAGAACTAGTGATAACATCATCGGTGAAGATGACATATCAGAACATTACCTTTTCATTTATCACTTGGACCTAATAAAAAAAAAAAAGTATCAAGTAAAATTTAATAAAGATAAAAATCACCTGTAGGCTAACCAAACTCCCAAACATGTTTCTTGAAGTCCGCCGGCCAGATATGTCAATTCTGCAATACCAGATGAGACCAACATAAGAGCAATAAGTACCAAAAGTAGCAATCAGGAACATGCGATTAAAGATCATGAGGTGTTTACACATCAAGGAATAATCCAGCATCACTGAGGCACTTGACTCTAGTAGTCATTGGGAATAATTCACGGAATTCATCACAGTGCAGTATTGTTGCCAAACCCCCAGCAGAACATCCAGCAAGAAGAGCCTAGAGGACCAAAAAAACCTCATAAAAGTCGATACCAAAATCAAGAGGGCATGGTAAAATCTGCATAATCTGGCACACACACCTGCTTAGCATAGCGCATTCCCTTTGACTTTAAATCTTCCATTGCTGCTGACCAGATCCGTTTTCCTCTAAAATACAGTTGTGCTGCCTATGGAGTAAGGATGAAATTAGGTTTCTTTCAGCCAGAGGCCTGGCAAAGTTGATTCCAAGCAAATGTTGCACCATTGAGGAGGAGATATTTAAATCTAGCAAGATGCATTCATAGGACCATAATACTTTAAAAATGAGAACAGAAGCAGCAGATAAATACGTGATTGCCTAGGATTGATCAGACCTATTGGCTATTGCTAATGATAGAGCCTAACGACAAAGAGCGATTTATGTAATGACTCGATGTAATTGGACTAAAACTCTGTTGAGCAGAGCCACAATTTGACAAACTCACTGCATGAAGAAGTTTCTTTTTTACCTTAGCCAAATTGCTACATATATAATAATATCACTTGCATGCAAAGAAAACTGAAGAAAAAGAAGTGACAAAAAAGATAAAATATTCTGTTCTTTAAATTTGTTATTTGAAATGTAAAGAACATAGGCTAAGATTGACATCTAAGTTATTAAAAAAGGAAAACAATTGAAATTTACAACAGTCTGACCATCTTCAATGATTTAGAGCTTCTGGTTTCTCAAATTATACTTGGCAAAATGATGACTGAGGCCAGATTTCTCAAGAAATTGAATTGAAAGAAGCATAGAATTCTAAGTTTTTCACAAACCTCAATTTGACTGTCACCACTAAACGATGCACCATCACAATAACGAATCTTTACTCTGTTCCAATTAAAAAAATCTGCAAAGATGATAGTTCAGTGTGTCAAATTAGTAACATGCATGTAGAACAACAGCTTATATTACATACATGGAGTCAGACTGTAATTAGAATATGACCAGGATTTTCTGCAGCTTTGTTGCTTAATATCCCAGTAAATGGTATCTTCTTTTCCATATATGTTGATGAACCATGCCGAGTTTTCTTACTGTAAACACAAACTCTAATTGTATTACACCATCCTCCTCCCTGTCAATTGTCATGGTAAAGTTTGGATTAGTCAAACTAATCAATTCCTATTTGATACATTTATTATGGCTCAAGATAAAAGTTTGATATTATCCGAAATGTACCTCCAACATAACGAGCCAGTTGTTAGCACCCGATCCATATCCTCGATGGATATGATATCCTGGTAATGTTCCATCCAGACAGACTGCGCATACAGAACAGAAAGGTCATGAAAGTAAGATATCTATTATAAATTGAATAAATGCTACTGAGAGTGATCAACATTGTGCTTATTTATATTAAGAAAGGCAGTTGGTGTATGCTTAGACTGTTATCTAATTTGAGAAATGAATAATTGCAACCACAACAACAATTGGTCTGAAAAGTGAAGATGGTAAATGCAACAACAAGAAGTGAAAATGGAATAAATGAAAAGGAAATTAGGAGTAAAAGTGATAGGAGAAAAGAACCTGCTCCTTTGGCAGCAGCTCCGTGAATAAAAGTAAAGCCCACCATCAATGGTGGAGGTCGAGAGAAGGCATAAGGCATCAGATTATGATCAGCTGTGGCATTTAAATACTCGATTCCATGGACCCAATTGCATAATAGGAAACCCAGTATAGCATGGAGCCACAGTGAGTTGAAGAAGGCTGGTGAAGTGCTGCTGCATTCCATGTTTTGTTGAAATGAAATTCCTATTTAATTAATAAAGGAAAAGACAGACAGACAGAAGAAGAAAATTGATAATGTAGGTAGCAGAAGAAGGAAACCATTATTAAGCAAATGAAGACATAAAAAGAGAAGATGATACAAATTGAGAAATGAGAATGCAGGCAGGTGGGGTTTCTACTTTGTAGAGATATTTTTACGTATCCCAATATTTACAGTAAAGAACTAAAGAGGTGCAGGTGGCCACCGACAGTCGACACTGACCTCACAAGTCACGAAGAGGGATACAACCCATAATTTATCAAACTATTTCCTCTTGTATTATTACCGCAATCTTCTCTCTTGATATCCGGAAAAAGAATGTCTTCCTCTCATAACATTCTATTAATTCAACTTAATCAACCCAGTTGCATTCTCTTTTTGTACCCAAATGGCCAAATGGGAATTAGAATGTTTTGGTACAAGCCTTTAACACTAAAACACCACAGCTCCTGAATTGGTTGCAACACACTCACATCATCACCATCGCGTGACCTGCTAAAAATAAATAAATAATAATTTTATATAAAAGCCCACCAATTTATTATATTAAAAAAGCCCATCAATTTAAAGAAGCCCAATAAAAATAAAAAATATATATTTAATTAAGTCAAAATCAAAACGACCGCTTAGAATTGAAGCTACCCTGCCCCTGCCTGCGTAGGAATTACGAGCGGGAAGAGGAGGAGACGGTACTCCCTATAAAAACACCCACACTCTCTCTATCAGTCTATTGTTAACTTTTGCGAATATACATATTCTGCTCAGACTCAGACTTAGACCCCAGCATGGGTGGAGGTAACAACTTTTCTTTTCCTTTTAGTTTTCCCTTTTGTTTTCTGTTTGCCTTTGAATCCTATATCTTAATATTGCCAAACAAGAAGAATAAAATCTCGGTTTACTCAATTCTACATTGGATTGATCACGATTCATGTTGTTTTTCATTTTTGTTACGATGTTTACCTTAATTGCATACAGGAGATCCGTTTGAGAATCCGAATTCAAGTTTCTTTAGTTTTCTTGGATGGATCATGATGTTTTTTCTTTCTTGTTACAATGTTACGTTAATTGCATACTGAGAATCCGATCGAATTAGAATCTGGTTTTCTTTATTAAATCTTACATTGGATATTTGGATGGATCACGAATCATGAATTCATGATGATGTTTTTCTTTCTTCTTACCATGTTACTTTAATTGGATGCAGGAGATAATAATCCGAATTCAACCAGTACAATAATGGCGTCTTCAAATGCACCCCCTTCGGGCACTCCATCAGGAATTAACAATCTCGGTTCCAATACATCATCACTGGTTACTACCACGGCTCCTCCTATTTTCACATTCCAACCTAGTCCTCGTGTCTCTACAACAACCTTCAATATTCCCGCTTTTGGTAAGTTTTTCCATCTTTGATCGTTTTCGTAATGGATATATTCATGGATGTTGCTGTGCCTGGCCTTAACAATCTTTTCTTCTTCTTGTTTATGCAGGAGAGTACAGGTCAAGTTTTGGAGGGTTTCCTGCTGCTGCTCCTTTCAATGATTCCCAAACAGCCCCATTCACATTCACTCATCCATACCCTTTATCTGGATTTGGGCCGTTGTTCTCAACCAGTAACCCTCCACCTAATTCCACTTTTACCAATCCCTTCACTACCCAAGCTGCTGCTGCTACTAACTCATTCTCAATACCTGCTCCTCCTACTACTTTCACTACTACTTTCACATTCCCAACCACAACTTCTTCTGTGCCAACCTTCGATTTTTCAAGCATCCCCAAACCCATGGAATCGGAAGAGAAGGCTCACCAGACACCTCCCTTGTTTCAACATACATTTTCCTTTGGTAATTATTTATTACTCTGCAATGCAATTAAGTTATATTGTAATATTCGATTCAAGACTATATACTAAAAATATGATGAATATGCAGGAGGAGGGCTGACATCAATGGCACCTCCCACTATACATGTGTGCAAGAAGTGCGGGGAAAAATCCTTCTGGGGAGAGCAATGGGGAAGTAGAGTGGCTCCCTACACTCCAACTCTTTGCTGTGATTCAAATCCTGGCCTGCTTATTTCACTTTCAGCTATGACCTGCTACAATCACAAATCCCATGAAGAATTAAAATGGGAAGACTATCAATTGCAAGGTAATAATATTTCTTATTTTTTCTTATTTATGAATTTCAATTATGTCCTATATATATATCCACTAACTTTGTAATTTATTGGTTTAATTCATATTTTCAGGCAAGCCACAAGGACAGGTTGCTCCTCCTCCCACCAATGAATTTGCTACATTTGGTGGTGTCAAGCCGCTATTTGCTCTTCCGGTTGTCATCCTCCCTGTCATGGCCAGCTCCAGTTCTGGCGCTTTTAATATCATTCCCTGATTGCCAGCTTCGTCAATAGGTCATTCAACACATTCATGGTTTCGTGTTAATAAATTCGATGCTATTTTTCATTCCTTTCAAAATTTGTCATGGCATATTTGCAATCACCAGAATACAAGGAATAGTATTTTTTTTGTCCGCATTGAATTTGTGTTTTTCTTTCTTCGAATGATTTCTTATAATTTATCGTAACAGTTGATAACTCATTTGCACAACTTCACTGAATGACAAACAAACTAGTTGGAAAACAAAATTCTCCTTTGAAAAAAAATAAAATAAAAATCAATTGAAGCCTATCCCTAAATGAAAATTCCACCAAATGGAGCAACTTGCCCAATCTGTTGCTACTATGAGAAGAGAATGTTCACCAACAAAAACTGAAACCTGTTCTGTATCTGGAAAAAGGAGAAAAAAACAAAAGCAAACCCTACAAGGAAATCCAGACAACAAACAGCTAAAAGAGTAGACAGACACAGAATCAAACATCTTTTTGTTAAAACAGAGAATTATAAATCTTCAATTCTTTTATAAACATTTGAATAGTTATGACAATATATCCAATCTCCCAGCTTTCTACTTTGAATGTTCAACATCTAAAACACTACAAGCATCCCAAATCAGGATTAATCGATTAAAGCCCAACAAGAAGTTCATTTCTTCACTTCACATACATCAAATCCTGCATTGTTCCTTTTTAACCATTCCTAAAGCCGTCTTTGTTTTTCCTCGTTCAGCAAAACAGCCTGCAAAACATCAGAATAACATATTACTACTCAACTCTACTTGGCACCCTAGTTAATCCGAATATAAATAGAAATGGGAAATAAAAGTATTATCAGAAAAAAAGAAGTGGAAATATAACAATAACCATGCTATGAAAATGACTGGGAAAATAGGAAAGAGAGATTATGGAGACGATGTGAAATTGCATAGCATGCAGTATTAGGAGTGCAAGCATATCACTGCACAGTTCAAACACTTACTTAAAGACTCATTATCTGAAAAGGACTTTAAAAATGCATAACAAAAACACTTATCTAAAGACTTATCATCTGGAAAAGACTTTAAAAATGCATTAAAAAATTGCTCTCCTACAACTTTGAGGAATACCTAAAGGCGCATGGGGAAATTAGTCTTAAGAAAAGTTGTCAACAAATAGGCACATGTTCTTAACATATAACCAATGCTATTACAAAAAGTACACATACCGAAGCAGATAATTTCTTAACAATGGGATGAAGAACAAAAGGATTTTCAATTTTTTATTTATTTACTTTTTAAAATAGCTCTTCGAGGCTGGCTATTGAACACCATGCTAGACTGTCACATGACTGAATCACATTTCCTGGCCTCAGATCTAACTTAAGATTATGACTCAACAACACCTTAGTTATCCCTTTGATAAAGTATGAATCTATGATATGTTCTTCAATAGAATAATGTTTTACCTTGATCATAAAGAAATTTATTCTTCCAAGGATGCACATCCTAGGATGGAGCCACATGATGGCCTGCACATTGGTCTTGTTTCTTTCCATTTCAATGGTGTAACTGAAGGGTCACAAACCCTCACCACGTCCAACCTCCTAATGTCGAACCTCCCACCTCTTGACTCTTCCCACCTGAGAGCTGTCCCCCCAAGGACATATAATTTGTTTTTAAGGGCAGCAAAACCATAACCAAAAGCCTCCACTGGTCGGTAGTGGTCAGAGAGAATGATTGGAGGAACTGAACCCACATTGTACCAGTCTCCTTTTTCATTATCCCTCGTCTTAATCAAGCTTTCACCCCAATCTACAACAGTATATACTTGAGCATCCCCTATCACTTGAACTGAAAATTGCATGGCCCTAGAGAAAGGCCAGGTGTCCTCCACTATGCACCATGTGCTATTTAATGGGTTGAAAACTTCAGATCTATTCCGGTCTGCCAAGCCTACCAGGTCATTCAGAACATGTAGTTTGCCTTTGTATGATAAGCCTAAGCAGTCCATCTGCGGGTGGCGCATTGGTGGCAATTCTTCCCATCTGCAACTTTTGCTGAGTTACAACTATGAAAAAGCAATTTCTAAAGAAAATGATGAGAAGGAATTTTAACAAGGACATCTAATTGGTGTAGCCAATAAAATGAGGTCATTGTGGAACAATTTAAGACACTAAAACACACAGCAGCAACACCTTGGCACAATAAACAATTTTCTATACCTAAAACTAGCATATATAACCTCTTGACACATATGACTAAAACAAAATTTGAATGCCTGTAATGAGATAAAGCAGGGAAGACCGAGTCCATATTGATACTGAAAGTCACTCTGTCAAGAAAATTTATTATTATTATTATTATTATTATTTTAAAGTAAACAATTCAAAAAGATCGTGTCGGTAAGGCTGGTTAAAAATAATAATACACAAATGGAATAGTTGGATTCTATCCAAACAACTAAACTACAGTTAACTACATGAAAGGAGAAAATGGACCGAGTAAGAAACTAATTCAGAATAGAATCATTACAGGTGTAAACTCATAACAAGAAGCAAAAGTAATGTCTGGAAAGGGAAATTTGAAATTCAACAAGTGGATTACTAAGTTCTTTAATTTTGAACCTCATGTTAATAAAAAGATTAATAGTAGATAAAAATTGTCTGTGGCTGCCGAGGAAAATGTCCAAACAACAAGACAAACAAAATTATCTCATATTCATGGAGGAGCAACAATTATAAGCAATACCTTTCTATTTTTCTTTTCAATTTTGACAAGATAAACCTACAAGTAGGAATAATTTTACAAATAAAATAAATAAAAGCAATCAAATATCTTTAGTCAATTCTCAGACAGTATTGTGGGGCCAAAGAAAAACAATCAAAAGTGTAAGGAGGGGCATACCTGTTGGTTAATGGATCATAAACCTCAGCAAGTTTAAGCCCGCTGCTGGAAGACGAGTTGCGTCCCCCAGCAACATAAACCTTGCCAGAGATAACAGAGCACGCAAAGTGAGAACGCGGTGTTCGCATGCTTGCCACAGTAGTCCAGTGTTTCTTGAAAGGATCAAACTGTAAGACATGATTAGTTATTAAAGGCTTTATATGGGAAAGCGCAGGATCATGGGGTGCATAAGAGCCACCTATGACGAGAAGGCAATTAGAAACACAAACACATGAAAATCCAGAGTGTTGCCAGTGACTATGAGACGTTGGAATTTTTGGGAGCGGGTGCCATATATCAGCTTGAGGATCATAGGCAATCCAGTGGTTGTCAGAGCGTTCAGTGAGAACAAAAAGCCAGTCACCAATCCATCCATGTTTGGCTTTATAGTTTGCATAGTCGGAACTAGAAAGTAAACGTCTCCAACTCTTGGAGACAGTTTGAAGCGCTCCATGATAACCATGGGACACCTTGGCCAAGCACCTCAAAGCCAAATCATCTGGCAATCCTGGAATAATCGGTTGATGCACAAATTCCCTGAAGAGCAAAGGTTTACAACCCCAACATTTAGAGAAGTGAAGGCAGTGCCATGGATGCTATGAAAATGGATACACATATCATGCTTAGTTAGTGTCATAAAGCTTGAAAATGAAGAATAAAGAGAGATTGAAAGCACAGACATAAATAGAAAATTGAAGGATGTTATAAAAACGCAGGCTTGACAAAAATGAATGCAGAAATCATGTTTAATTAAAGCAGGAATAAAAAAGAAAACATTTATATATATAATAAAATTGCAGTCTTGAGAAAAATGAATGCACAAGTGAGATCAGTGAATCCCTAGGCCCTAGCTTAGATAGTGTAATTAACCTTGAAAATAAAGAATGTAGAAATGAAAAATGGCACAGAGATTGCAGGGGTATATATAATTGAAGAAGAATACGAAAGATAGATAGATAGGGAGAGATGAGGGTGCGGTGACTTACATGAATCAGAAGCGGATGTTGTTCCTTGAGGAGGAATCAGGGATGAGGGATTATGAATTGAGATTCTGAATAATATTAGTATTAATACGATTACGACGTCGTTTTCTTTGTATAAAAAAAATATAATATATATATATATATTTTTAATGTGGGTGGGACCCGCCATGCGGAAAATAAAGCATGCGGTTTCGTTCAAAACGGAAGGAAGGATCTGGATTCTCACTCAAAGCCAAAGGGTTTGATGGAGGGAGGAGGAAGAAGAGTATCGAGAGGAATGTTGCCTCTGCTTGCGATTCAGGCTTTAAGCGAGTATCATAGGCTGCCATGGAAGCCACCAGTTACAGCGGGTCTTCTCGTTACAAACACCCTCATCTATCTCAGGCCTGCCTTCCTTGATTCTCTTCTCCCTTCCATTGATCAAGTCTGGTTCAATCCTCATCTTATTCTTAAGGTATCTATTCTTACTTCATCACCCAATTAACCATATCCTTTTATTTTCTGCGCCCAATTGCTTTTAATGCTTGATCCCTTCAATTATTGATTGAATTTAACCATAATTTATAAACCAATCATCATAAATGGTTTTTATCACTTTCATCTCTACATGCTTGTTTATTGTCAAGTTAATCTTGCTTACTGAAAATCATCTATTTGTTAAACAGCGATCTCATATAGTGTTACTTGACCTAATCACTTTATGTAGTTCATGTGCAAATCAACCACCTCTATTGATTGTATTATATATAGTATATGTTCACATTGTTTATGTAATTTTTCACAGGACGGGGACCTCAAACGCTTGTTCCTGTCGCCATTATATCATGTGGGTGAATCTCACTTGGTCTACAACATGATGTCACTGTTGTGGAAGGGGATCCAATTGGAAACGTCAATGGGAAGCGCTGAATTTGCTAGTATGGTTGTTGCACTACTTGGCATGTCTCAGGGTATGACATTGCTGCTAGCCAAATCCCTTCTCTTGTTCTTCGACTACAAGAGAGCTTATTACTCTGAATATGCTGTTGGTTTTTCCGGTGTCCTCTTTGCCATGAAAGTTGTCCTCAATAATTCTCAGATGGAAAATTATACTAATGTACATGGACTGATAGTACCATCACGTTATGCTGCTTGGGCGGAATTGATCCTTATCCAGATGTTTGTACCCGGTGTCTCATTTCTTGGTCACCTTGGTGGTATACTTGCTGGGATTCTCTATTTGAAGTTGAAGGCTGGATATTCAGGTCCAGATCCTCTATCTACAATCATTACAAGTGTTACTGGTGTGTTCAAGTGGCCTCTGAGATTTGTACAATCCTTGTTTCGACGGCGCAGGATTTCTGGTCGGGGAACTGTTGGTGGGAGTCACACCAGGACTGTTCCCAGCTTATGGAGATGCCAAGCATGTACTTTTGACAATTCTGGTTGGTTAAGTGTGTGTGAGATGTGCGGAACAGGTCGGAGTGAAAGTGATTTGTCATCGCATGATTCTGGTGTCCTTTCTATGGAAGAATTACGCCATCGAAGAGTTGAAAGATTTAGTTGACAATCTAAGTTACTGACTTGCCAATCTTGATAGATTGATTACATAATTGGAGTAAGGATTGCGAATAATACTGTTAAAAAAGTGTGAATATGTTTCCCCATTCCCAATTCCCAATTTCTCATGGACCTCACCAACATTGGCTAGTCTAGCACTATCATGTATTTTTCTGTATATTTTGCACTGTGCAGAGTATCTAGCATGTTGTCAGGGTTCAAGTTACAGCTTTAATATAGTTTAGTAAAGATTTAAAATTCTTAATTATATATAAATTTCTCTTGGTCTTAAAGAAACGACAGAGTTATGTAAGCAAATCTATAAATTCTGCTACCTGATGAGAAATACAATCCCTGTTTTGGTACACCAACAATGAACAAACACGTTTAAGTTGGTTTCTCCTCTTTTATACATCAGCAAGGCAGCGGGAAAAGCCCTTTATTTATTTATTTTTATTTTTTTTAAGTAAAAAGCTTTCCAAATATTAAACTCGTAAAAAAGATCACTTCCCAATTACCACCACCAGATAGCGCATATCTTGAAATCGTGTATCGTGCTGAAAACAAAGCTACGAAAAACAGAAATGGTAATAAAAGCTCACACTCTTGCTCTTTCTCTTCCATCTCCTCCGTTAAGAAGCAGCAACTTTGTCCACAGATTTCTACCACCGAAACAGAAACAGAAACAAGTGTGTTATCGGCGGCATAGACTAGTTTCGGTTAGATGTGGTTATAGTCGAAAGCCCTTGGAAACTTCGGGTGCTTATCAGCTTGTGGACGAGGAGACTGGCGAGAAATTGATAGTATGGGGTGGCAGTGACGACGACCCTCTTCTCTCCCCCATCCCTCCCAAGCAACTCCTCCGCTCTTCCAATTGGAAACCCCACATCCCAGGTTCTCCTTCTTTTTCAATTTCTCTCTTTTTTTTTTTTTCATTAATTCTTCCTGCTGCTAACATACACATTACTTATAACCTAACTATTAACTAATGTCATTTATTGATTAATTAACCAAACACCACCTGAGAAATGCCACTCTCGCTTTGATTTCCAGTGCCAGTTGCTACCGACAATGATTCCCCACCACCATCTACTAAGAAATCATCTTCAAGTTTTTCAAGATTGAAAGCTCAGAGGGTAAGAGCTCTTGTCAATAAAACTTCTTCCACGCATGATCACATGGGGAAGAAAAACACTATATATGCCTCCCAAAAGAACGAGGACTTTCAGCAGCTTCACTGTCGCGTAAACTCAAAGGGACAAAACTAACTGCAGAGACAGGAGAAGACATGGACAATTTACACCATGTCAATAACATTTCAGATGATCAAATTATAGCCGATAAACCTCATATGTCTGACATCAAAAGAGCCTCTGCTGCTTCCTTGAGAGGATGGGGTGATGGAGGGTCCATTCACAACCCTGAATATGAATCAACAAACCTCCCAAAGCAGCGATGGAAGTTGAATGCTGAGAAAGATTTTTTTAGTCGCAAGTCCTTTAAAGAATTGGGATGCACCGATTATATTATTGAATCCCTAAAACAACAACTCTTCTTGCGTCCTTCACGAATTCAGGTATGTTGATAATGTGCTCGGATGATTATGATAAGAAAACATATGTGACTTATCATTTGAATTCAACTATAAACGAATCCATTTGCATTATTATTGTTCAAACATCTGCTCCTGTTTGTCTCTTAACTTAACAGAGGCTTGTATTTTATTTTTGTTTAATGTCCTGCATTTTACTTTCGCTTCATACTGCATATTATTGTTTTGTTTTTTTTTTAATTATTATTATTATTATTATTATTATTATTATTATTTAATAAAAAAAAGAAAAAAATTAGTTTTGTATCTTCTTTGACATGAAAAAAAATTAATTTTGGATCTGCCTTGACATCCATATTCATGTAGTGATTTTAGTACAATTTGTTGTTACCGAAAGTAGAAGATTATGTTATTTATTTTCTTCAAGATAATATTTATTGTTAGTTCAGGTCCTTACATATCTGGTAAGCCATTTAGTTTTGTGAAAATCTGATTTTAGCTTGTATACTGGACTATGAAGCTCATGCTGAGTCAACTTGTACAAGAGTGTCCCTCCAAACTAGGTTTTCTAGTGGGATAAAGTTCACGGGTGTCAAAAAATCACTTCCAGACCTTGCCATAAAGTTACCATTCCATTTTAGTGAAGTACAATTCAGGTCCATGCTAAACATCTTGAATGACTGCAGGCCATGGCATTTGCACCTGTTATAGAGGGAAAGAGTTGTATTTTAGCTGATCAAAGTGGGTCAGGAAAGACCTTAGCATATCTTGTACCTTTGATTCAGCGTCTTAGGCATGAAGAACTCCAAGGACTTAGCAAATCCTTGTCAAGAAGTCCTCGAGTAGTTGTCATGGTACCAACTGCTGAGTTGGCTTCTCAGGTGAGTTTCTGTTAATGGAATGCAATTCAAATCAACTTGCTATTTTGCTATCTCAATTTAATTATTTCTTCCTCATTCATGTTGCTTAGGCAACAGATAACCAACCAAGCATTTTGTTATTAGTTATTTGATTTGTAAGACCTTGTTAGTGTCTAACACCAGTATAAAACAGTTCCTTGCACAAATGATGTTATTTTCATGACACCTTCTATATGTGGATGAACGACAAACAAGAATCCATTGGTCTCATAGAGCTCTTATTATAAATTGTTGAATGATTGACAGAAGACTTGAATGTTAAAGAAAAGAAGCAAGTGCGGATTTAAGAGAAAGTAATGGCCTTTGGCCCTTTACCCTAAGTTTAAAAAAAAATTCAAACTGTCTCTTCGTTTTTTATTGAACATGTTGATGAATTAATTAAATGTCATAAAGTGATAAAAGATGATGATATCATGCATAATGATCTCCAGAATTTCCCTATTATGACTGAAATTGCTAGTACTAGTCATCAAGCTGTTCAAGATGACCATGGGCAAAAGCTTTGTTGAGTAGGTTTTTCAACAAGGTACATTTTGTTATGTACTGGGAGAGTATTTGAGCAGATCATTTGATGCTTTGTTTCTGAGGTGTTATGGCAATGCTTTGTGTACAGATACTGCAATTTAGATAGTTAAGCATCTATTTGGTTTTTGATGAAGATATTCTAGTGTATTATTTTATGTCACTGCCTGTTTTGATTAGTTTGAGATTCCTATTGATTTGCTTAGGGCATGCTCTGCTTTTAACTTATGATACTTTCATATTGGTAAACTTTTACCCTTTGTTTTTTGGTATTTTTTGACATCCTACTATCCTAGTAATGACAATTATCTCAATATGCATATATAATAAATAATATCCTTAAGGAAAGTGTAGACTTATTCTCTACTGGCACCTGTTTTTAGGGCTATATAAAATGTTGAGCTATGTAAAGATGCTAATTGAGGTAACATAAATCTGGGATGCAGAAGGATAGGAACCTAGTGTACTACTGCACTGTATTACAAATTTGAAAGAATGGTCACATTTACATTCTCAATTACAGTGTTTTGCTTGATTATTGGTTGAACTTTTGCAGGTTTTGAGTATTTGCCGATCAATGTCCAAATTTGGAGTTCCATTCCGGTCTATGGTTGTGACAGGTGGTTTTAGACAGAGAACTCAACTAGAAAATCTACAACAAGGCATTGATGTTTTAATTGCAACGCCTGGTCGCTTCAAGTTCCTAATGAAAGAAGGAATCTTGCAGTTAACAAATCTTAGATGGTAATCAAATGTTTTGAACATTGAATCATTTTATCTTATATTTAGGCCTAAATTTGGATTAAAAACCTTTAATGGCCACTGATTTGATTGTGTTCAGATATCCTCCTTTAAGTCAATGCTCTTTTTGCCTTATATATATATATATATAGACACAAACTTTTTGACAGTAATGTTATCCATGACCATCCTTAATTTGCATGACAATTACAAATTTATGTATCATGATATGATATAAATTTATTTATTATTACTATTTTCTCCTCCGCCCCACTGTCGGTTTTATTTCTGTGGTTAATGTAAAGTGGGCAGCATGTGATTGTCATCTTGTTTGTGCTGCATCATCACATTCATCCCCACTGAGAATTCTATTTTGGGAATACATAGCTGTGACTAACAAAATATTGGTATCTTTCTATTTTTGTTTCATTGTCTTTTGTCCAACTATACACCAGCATGGCATATCAAATTTTATATATTCTGATAGAACCAGTAATTAAAACTTTGTTTTGCAGTGCTGTGTTGGATGAAGTAGATATACTCTATAATGATGAGGATTTTGAGGTAGCACTACAAACTTTGATCAGTTCTTCGCCTGTCACAGCACAATATCTATTTGTGACTGCAACTTTACCGGTTGATGTATACAATAAGCTAGTTGAAGTTTTTCCAGATAGTGAAGTGGTCATGGGACCTGGTATGCACCGAATAAGCCCAGGTCTTGAAGAGGTCAGTTTTCATTCTTCTCTTTTCCTGATTGTTTGGTTTTCATTCATGCCTAACAATATCTGAATTAAGCATGAAGAACCTAGTTTGGTATGCTAATAGCGTAGGTCAGAGGCTCTTATATCAAGCTTCATAGTTCAGCCACTGTTCATGCTTTGTGGCAAATGAACAAACCAGTGTTTAATATCAGTTGTTTATGTATGAAAAAGATTCCAGCTGGGAACTTTCATGGTGCTATATAGATGACAGAAACTTCTGCTTGTAGCTGGAACGTAGGAGAGATGTTCCCAGAATAGAATTGAAGGCCTTCTGCTCCATTAACCAACTTATGTGTGAACTTGAATCATGGTCCCACAATACATATGTGTGATCAGTAGAATGATACATATGTCACATTTTCCGATGCATGTTAGAATAAAAGATATTCTTAATATGAACATAGAAGCTGGCAATGAGTATCCAGGTTGGGTAAAATTAACAACTATCTTTCCAGTGATAACAATTCTAAAATATATATATATATATATATATATATATATAAATGATCAAAATTAACTAATAATTTGCATGTCCAGGTTCTTGTAGATTGCAGTGGAGATAATGAAACAGATAAAACCCCAGAAATGGCTTTTCTCAATAAGAAATCTGCTCTATTGCAGCTCGTAGAGGGTAGTCCAGTTTCCAAAACAATTGTTTTCTGTAACAAGGTATGTTTCAGCTGTAAGTATGAAGTAGATATAATGTCTTTAGTAAGCAAATTGTATTGACTTTTCAATTTGCAGATAGAGACATGCAGAAAAGTTGAGAATATATTAAAACGTTTTGATAGAAAAGGAAAACGTGTGCAAGTTCTACCATTCCATGCTGCTCTGGAGCAACATTCACGGCTTGTAAATATGAAGGAATTTACTAGTTCACAGTCTAAAGAAGAATGTCTGTTTTTGGTTTGCACTGATAGGTATTGTAGTTTATGCTATTTTTTATTCCTGTTTTTGAGCTATGCTTGCATTATCAATATGGTGTAGTTAATTTGTCTGTCTACAGCATGAAGTAGCATATACTAATTATATGTTTGTGAAACTTATGGCAGAGCATCCAGGGGAATCGATTTTGCTGGTGTGGATCATGTTGTACTGTTTGACTTCCCACGTGATCCAAGTGAATATGTGCGTCGTGTTGGAAGAACAGCCAGAGGTGCAGGAGGAAAGGGGAAGGCATTCATATTTGTCGTGGGCAAGCAAGTTTCTCTTGCACGAAGAATAATGGAAAGAAACCTAAAGGGTCACCCATTGCATGATGTGCCATCAGCTTTTGAGATGATGCGTTGAAAAGCTGCGTACTTAAGGATGGAGAAGCTGATGGATGCTCCCTCTGTCAGAAATGTGCATCAAAAGAAACCAAAAGTGTCGATGATTGCACTATATATTTATATGGCATCAGGCTATGTATGTTATGGGTTCATGAGTTAGAAAATTGTACGAATGAAATTGTATCTGAAGGGGATGGCGTTTCTTTTGCATCCTAAAGGCAGCGAAAGATAAGTGTCTGAAGGCAGACAGAAACTCAAACTCAAACATTGTGTTACAACTTTAATCAGTAAGATGTATTTATTCAGGCAGGTCCAAATTCAAATGTCATTATTGTGGTCTAATATCCAAATGGGTTGATAAATTTTTATCTTTTGTTCAACAAATTGAAATGGCAATACATGAGGAACCGATCAAGTAGAAAAAACGCAGGATTGTATTTGACAATCTTCAGGGCATATCAAACTAGTAAAATAGGCCAATTTAGACTAGTGTAAATTTGAATAGTAATAGTTGGCTGAATGATATATTTATACCCTCAGTTTAAGTCCTGCACTATGCCAATTAGGAATAATAAATATTGTTAAAAAAAAAAAAAAAAAAAAACAGTTACTGTGATTGTTGGGGAGTTAATAAAGTAGGATTAAAAAAAAAAAAAAAAAAAAAAAAAAAAAACAGTTACTGTGATTGTTGGGGAGTTAATAAAGTAGGATTAAAAAAAAAAAACACACAAGTAGTAAAAACAAATCCAACAGTGATAAGGTCATAAGAAGTGGATAAGGTGTTGAAACTTAAAAGTGGGAAGTTGGGGGGTTTTGGGTATCCATTGGAGACTGGAAACGCAGTAGACATGGCAGCGACGACAACCTCTCTCTGGATGCTTAATCAGAGTGCATTTTTAGGTTCAAGTCGAAATCTTTCTGGCACTAAGTTAGTGGCTGCCAAGCCACATCCACTACCATCTCTTGTCATTGTTGAAGCCAAAACCAGAACCAGAACAGACGACCGCACTGCCCGCCATTCTCGTATCAGAAAGAAGGTTTCTTCTCTTTCCTTTTTAAAGTTGCTTCTTTTTTACTTTAATTATCTTCTTGTTATTTGACATTTATGGGTTTTCTTTTCTCACCAATTTGTGT
Organism: Acer saccharum; assembly: GCA_030490815.1. NCBI lineage: Eukaryota > Viridiplantae > Streptophyta > Magnoliopsida > Sapindales > Sapindaceae > Acer > Acer saccharum. The sequence continues at coordinate 317,238 of CM059869.1, read as the reverse complement.
TGCTGGGCTGCCACATTATCCCAAGTAGGCTTGTTAGAATTAATTTACCAGGAATCTCATACACAATTGAAGATATTTGTCATTAGATTACTTGTAAAATTATATTCTCTGACATGGTACTCAACCCATCACAACTGAGCTCAATTGCTTATCAAAACATGAATTTCTTCGACCTTGATTCCTTCTTCTGTTCAAGGTTTGTGATATTAATTCAAAAATAAGTTATTATACCGTGCTACATGTCTAAATATAGAATCAATTTCTTGTTTTATAAGGTTGAAGGAACACCTGAGAGGCCGAGGCTGTGTGTCTTCCGCTCCAACAAACATCTCTATGCCCAGGTGATTGATGATACTAAAATGCACACACTTGCTTCAGCTTCAACAATGCAGAAACCCATCTCTGAGGAGCTTGACTACAGCTCTGGTCCCACCATTGTAAGTTTTTAGTGGTCATCTTGATCCATTTTAGTTGCTCCCTTGAGTATCATATATTGATCCATATGTTCATACAGCTGGCGCTTTATTAACCCAATGATGTAAGATGTCTTTGTGAGAATTTTTGTAGAAAACACTTCTGAGTAAATGCTCTTTCTGTGAGAGGACTAAAAATCACCTTCAGATGTTTTTTTTTTTTTATAAAAGTATGTCTAGTGCTTATTATTATTATTATTATTAATGATTACGTACTTCAAACGATTATGGGATAGAATCAAATTCTTGGCTTCGCTTTGGGTTTCTGTCTCCAAAGAATTCCAAGAAACTTCATTTTTTTTTTTTTCATCCTTTTTAGTTGGGCAACTGTTTTTGGGTAGCTTTGTATTCAATACTTTTGAAAATAGATACTTTTCTTATAGACTTTTTTTGGGTTTGGGGAGAAGTCCATACAAGTTTCTATACTTATTATTATTATTTTGTAGTTCACAAAAGGTTTTGAGTTGTGGACATCTTGTTAACGATTTTATCATCTTTCTTCTATAAAATCATTCTAGTTTCCTATAACAAAAAATGTACTTCAAGAGGCATTTTAAGTCTTTTTTATTTTTTATTTTTAAATGTATATACCCAAAGGTGTTTGTCTATATTTAGCCGAACATAAAAGAAAATTTGGTATTTTAAATGTGGTGATACCAAAAGCACTGCCAAGTGCACTATACATGTGTTTGTCTATCTGAATGTTTCTGGTTGCCTCATTTTTATTTTACTGATTCATTCAAATTTGATTACTTTGGTGTTAGACTGGTAGATTGTTGCTTAAAATATGTAGGCAAGTTTCTCCGGTCTTTGTACAGTTTACTTGTTTCTAATAATCCACTTGATGTGTGGCATTTACAATATGGTTAGGTAAAAGGCACTGTCCAACTTTCATATGCTGCTTTGCCTGGATCTGTCTATCTTCATAATCATGATTTGGTAAAAAGTCTCTCATTACATTTGATGTGATAACAAATATTCTCACCCGATGGAGCTTTTGGCTATAGGAAGTGGCAAAGAGGGTGGGTGAAGCCATTGCGAAATCCTGTTTGGAGAAAGGAATCACCAAAGTGGCCTTTGACAGAGGTGGGTACCCATACCATGGACGCGTAGAAGCCCTTGCTGCTGCAGCCCGGGAACATGGCCTTCAATTCTAAGATATCTGTAGTCAGTTTATTCATTCTTTTGAGCACCCATTTCCTTGTTCTCTTTTGTGACCTTTTGTGTTAGAAGAATTCACCAACGTGTGAACCGAATATGATATTTCCATCTATTTTGAACTTGTTATAAGAAAAGTTTTGCTGCTCATTTGGCCAATTTGTTTTGTTTAGTTATATAAGAAATCTTTAAAATGAAGTTGGTACTGGTGCTATAATCAGAATACAGCAAAAACTTAGACTTGTCCATTGTTTATCTTTGTAGAATGGTTTTGAATTATGATGTTTTATTTGTTTATGAATTTCAGTGGGAAAATGGGATAGGATAAAGGAATGTTTGTTGAAAGTTGAAACCAATATCCGAGTTATGTGAATGCTTGATTATTATCCATTAAAGATTACAGCTATATGGATTTTTCTTTGTTTGGTTGGAAGTACACAGACTACATAGACGATGGTTGAGACAATGAAAGAAAGAAAAGCTTCATGAGATAAAAATGAGTGGTGATCAGTTTGTCCAGTGGTAAATATATTCCCAAAATCCTGTTTGTCCATTTAAGCCATAGATGCCCTCCGTCGAAATTAGCCATAAGCATTGAGTCTGACATCGAACATAGTCCCTATCGAAGGCATAAGCATCAAAATGATATTGCTGTACACCTTCCCATTCCAAGTCGCAGTAAAATAAAGTGGTTCCCCAAGCATTGACAGAGAAGTCCCAGGCAAATTCAGTTCCATCAGCAAGGTTGTGCTGTCCCAGATCGTTGTCTTTAGACTGGCAATGCAAGCTCAAGTTTTTCCCATTACCTAATCTGTTGGTGATACTTACGTGCTCGTGCTGGTCCTGGTCCTGGTCCTGGTTCTGTGAAAGAACCGGCTGATTCCACAAGCTTATCAGTACAAGCAGAAGCACGACGACTGCGTTGCTCATTCTAGCTAGCTGAAGCATAAAATATTTAATGCTGTTTAGTTTGGCTTGATGATATATCAGACTCACTGAATTGACATCAAAGCTTTCGTTTATCCTACGCTGCCTTGATTTGTATTTATATATTTGACCCATATGATGGAACGAAATAAGAGCTTTGATGGTATCGTCTTTGATGCAATCCCAAGGCATCGCATTGTTCTTGTTGTCATCTTGTATGATAATTTATCTGAAAAATACAGGTAGAACGCTCATATTTTCCTAATTTCATTATGTTGGTATATACCATGCATATCCATACACTAATCACTAATTAAATAAGAAAATCAAAAGAAACTAACAATTGTCACAACTACTATATATAGGGACTGGTGTTTGTGATGTCATAACGGAACGGAATGACAAATAAGAATCTTACTTGCTATAATTAGAAATAATAGAGCGCATCCGCAATCCACATGCAGCTCATCAATCCACTGAATTACGCTATTCCCTTGATCATCATTCAGATCGTGTTACTACTCGTTATATTCATTGCTTGCTTTGGCAAGATTGTTGGCACATTCGGTATGGCCATGTTATTCAAGCTTCCTCTAAGGGAAGCAGCCCCACTTGGTTTCCTTATGAACAGCAAAATATTGGCAGAGACTGCAAGGTACGTCGTATATACTATAATTACCTTTAAAACACAAAAGTGTACAAAGCAATGACATGATCATTCATCTAGTTTTAGCTCATAGAAATGAAAACAACTTTGACGAGCAAGAAGCTCAGTATCAAAAAAGTTTGTAGCATATCCCTGTGACTTTGATTTTGTCAAATAAATTTGCCAAAAAAGAACTTGCACTTATGCTTACAAGTTGCCTTTCTGCATGTTTCTATTTTCAGTGATGCAATTAAGGAATTTTACTTCTTTTAAACATTGCTACCTCCTGCACCATACAAGTTGATTCAGCTCCATACCTACCATAATGTAGGAGCTTCTGCAACCATCCATAGAAAGGCATGATAATACAAACTTTTGCTTCAGCAAATGAATAATCCAACATTACACAGTGAGGTTCCTGCAATATGAAACTATAACATCGACTATAGCAGCTTTTACTAAGAATTGACTAATATTTGGTATGCAATATAATTTAGTCATGCTGCTCCTGCTATTAAAACATACCTCAAAATGTATTTTGTCAGGCTGCTCCTGCTATAAATCTATCTATCAGAAGTTGAAGATGTAGCCAATGTTACAGATTGAGCATGTTGCAAATCATCCACGCTAGCTCGAGAAGCTTCCTTCTTCAGCTTCAGATTATTATACGCGGCCACACCGGCAATGGCTGCATATGAACAATAAAGGAGAGAAATAAAATAGAAGAAAAATCAAATGGGTTATCACCAGTCAAGAGTCTATTTCTAGAAAGCAACCCTAACTTGCAAGAAACTTCTTTACATTTCATGCAAAAATATTTTGGCATGACATACACTACCATGAGCGATCTTAAGCTTTGAGAAAACCCACTTCATGTAAGAATACAAAATTTTAGGACAATATCTGTCTAACCCCTCCCCAAGATCCTGCTTTACCGGAGTCGACAATAGTTTAAGGTTTTATGTTTCATATTATAGTTGACTTTTTAAACTAAAATAATATGGATAACTATATCCAAAGCCCTGGCATTTGATTTAATTAAGATGGATGAACTTGCAGTGCTTTCCATCTAAACTCTAAAGCAAAGACTGCAGATTGAGGCTGTTAATAAATCCTTTATTGTGACCAAAGTCGACCTTGGAAAAGACAATAGTACCTTCAAATATTATTAAATTAATTTAAGAAATTTACATGTTAAATTGAAAATTCTATATAAGAAGAAGAATTATTAAAACAGCTTTTAAAAAATAAAAACAAACACTTGCCACAATAATGACTTCTAACTAATCTAGAAAACAGCTACTTCAAAATTTTGTTAATTGGCACCAATTATGCTTCTGCAGCAGTTGTTTATTTTACTATTTGCATCTAAGGCAATTCTTTAGTAGTAATAAAAGTCTCTATTCTTGTTTTTTTGTAGTCCATAAAAGGTTTTTGAGTTGTGGACATCTTGTTCACCTTTGTTTCCATTTTCATTATTGAAATCGTTCTAGTTTCCTACTTTCCTATATATATATAAAAAAAAAAAAAAAAAAAAACAAAACAAATTGTCCCCTGCCATGCACCCCAGTTGTCAAACTGTAAGCAGATTAGACTGTCATCCTCAATACTTTGTTTGACTCAACCACCGGAGCCATCAAACAGAGATTGAAGTTGCAATGAGATGAATAGAGACACAACATACACACCCAAAGTTCAGATACTTACCAATGCCATAACCAAAAAGATTTATAACTGTCAACTTTGTATCCGCAAAAAGGAGAGCAGAAAGTAAGACAACCACCCAATCCTTGACAACTCCAGCAACACGAATGGTCAAAGCACTTGTATGTGAGATCACAAGGAAAACTGACAAGTTGAGTGCAAATGTGCAGAGGGAGTTGAGTGTTAGCACAAGGGGTTGAAAGTTCCATGTTCCATGAGCTTCCATTTTTGATTTCTCTAGAAAGATCCAAGGTATAAATAGGCAAATAGCACTGTAAAACAAAACAATGTGGACCAGAGAGGCATAAATTTTCTTTATACTGTATACACAAACTTAGAACAGAGAGATGGCTTGTCAAGTAAAAGAAAATATATACTAATACATACCTGCAAGGACTAACATAATACATGAGGGATATAGGGTTGAGCTTGAGGCCCTTCCTTTTAACCAGAATCTCCATGAATATAAGTCTTAGAGCTTCTCCAACAACGCCGCCCATTTGGTAAACAACCCCAATCCAGCTTATATTAATTTCTCCATAAGAAGCCACTAGAACACCAAAACTTATCATTGACATTATCAATAGCATCCTGCAGCTCATTACCTCCAGTCCAGCTGCTACTCCCAGAATGAAAACAGCTACTGGCACTGCAAATCTCATTCAAGAAATTGAGTGACATCAAAACTTCTAATCACAAGATGTGTGTGTGTGTGTATATATATAGGGTTCTTCTCTGGATAGAACGGTCATGAAACAAGACCTTAGTTTTGTAATATTACATAATTGGTTCTATAACCGTATAACTTTACAAAACAAAGTCACTGAATTCCTTTTTCAAAGACCGTCGTGATTAGAGAACTATATATATATATATATATATATATAGGCACCGGCTATCTATCTTAAAAAGGGAAAATGGGAATGGAAACAACTTACTAATTGCCTTCAACATTTGTGCAAAAGAAACTGAAATATACAGGTAGGCAGTGTTTCCCAGCCAAAGAGTCATTGCAAACATTGCACCAATTGGGATAACTGATGTAGCATATCTGAAAATATATAATATAAATAAACCTTGGGGAATAAGCTTACAATGATGTGAAGAGGGGAACTTCTTGAGCATTTTTAATCATTTGTTGATATCTTGGTATTTTATGGGGGCTGTTTTGATCATTACCCATAGAGGATTGTTTTTGTATGTACAACCCTTACATTATCTTTTCCTGGAGCTGTTCCCTACATTTTTGTTGTTTTTGATGGTGTGAAGAGCTTACTCATGACACTAAAATACTCTATGCTCTATCTCATTAATTCAAGATTGCATTTGTTTTGTACGGAAAAAAAAATTACTTACATTTCAGTAGTCATTCCTTCCTCAACTTTCATGATCTATGAGGAAAAACAAATAATAATTAAGAGTTGCAAAAAAAAAAAAGAAAAAAAAAAAAAAAGAAGTCGATTACTCAAAGTCAGAAACTATCAAGATATACAAAAATGTAGATACCTTGAAAACTTTGGTGAGAACAAAACATAACACGGAGGAGAACACCATGTGAAGCAAAGTCAATCCAAGAGGATAAGGAAAGTTTATTTCCTTAGATGATAATACCCACTGCAATTCAAAAAGGATGAACGCAAAGCAGTCAAAATAACCCCTACAAGATAAATGAATGTGTAGGGGATACAATTCAAACTTCTAATATGATGGACAGTAACACAAAAATGGAAAACGGTTTTTTTTGGGAAAAATATGTGAGATAAGAACTGATCATGAGAAAACTTCCACAACTTATCTCAATATCAATAAGAATGCCTAGAGGATGTGTGTATATTACCAACAAAATGCTTTTGAGCATGACTAAGTTTGCTAAGAATTAGGAATTTGTTTTAGGAGTCTAGTTGCCAGGTGAATGGGCAAACTTAGACTTGTACAGTGTGTGAGTCTCATCCCATTTGGTGCTCCATGGATGTGGACTTGCTTGGTTTTGAAGATTAAACCTTGCGCTTACTGTCATGTCAATTTTTAATTGGAGTTTACAATTAAAAGTTAAGAACAATTCAATGGTTGAATTTTAATTTATGAAGTTCCCAAACACTAGGAAACTGTCATAATAGTTAAGGTAAGGGCTTTCTCGGAGTATCTAAGTATCCTCTGAGTGTTTTCATGGAGCAAAACTTAGTCTTTATACCCTTATTCTGTAACTCTAATCCTAGTAATAAAAGAAAGTCATTATAAATACACATCCTCTTAGCATAACCTACTATATTTAGTAATTTTGTCCTCCTTTTCCTCTTTCATTTTTTGAAACATTTTTATTTATCAAGAACAATTTCAAACAATATGTTCCCTTCCAACCATTTTACTGGTGAGGTCATCTCCTTTTGTTACATAAATGGCTTGCTTACTAGAGACGTAACAGTTAAATTGTGGTTATTATTTTTATCTGAAAATGAATAGATACGAATTTAACGAAACTGTGTAGGTTGCATCTGTGAAGAAAAACAAAGGGAGATGGGATACCATAAAAGAAAGCAAATGACGAATAATTGAAAATAAAATATTACAACATTAGGTAACAAAATTGATATGCGTAGTAGAAAGAGAAAGCGAATGACCTTGTTGAAGAAGATCTGACCACTGGAGAGGCCGATGTAGAGGAGAATGTAAGCGTACGTTAAGACTTGTTCTTTCAACATTCTTCTCTCTCGATCCAATTCTTACTTCACTCTTCAGTTCTGAATTCTGATCGGCAAATGTCTAATTCTCATTTTGACCCCAATATTGGGTGTGGGGCGGTCTTCGTTCTGGGCCTCAATTTGGGCTGCTTTAAGTTTTAAATTGCCTTTTATAAGACAAGCAGAGGTTCTGCAACTTAGCGCTTACCATATTTGTACCTCTTAAAAACGGTATATACATGAGTACATTCCAAATTAGTATATTTTTAAAAATTCAATAATATTCTAAATAAAATTACCAAGAAAACTATATAGTTTGTAAGTCACTAATAATTATTATTAGTTCTCTATTTTAATTTTTTGTGAAAAAAAAAAAAAGTTTCCTATATAGATTTGATATTAATATATATCATTAAAAAAATTCCATTTTCTTAAACCCAGATTCTCATTTAAATACAAAATTTCAAATATGTTTCAACTTATTTAAAGGAAATACAAATTAATTGCTCAATATGGAGAATGAATCAAAATCATCCAAAGTTGGTTGTGGAAAAGCAAGTTTTAAATTAATTTTTATTATTTTCATTATAAACAAAATTATTATGCATTATAAATGCAATTTAATCCTATTTTTTTCATAGAACTTCTTAAAATACTTTACTATACCTATGTATAAATTTTGAGGGAATTAAACGTTTTTCACCAAATATGAATTTTATAGTGGTTAGTAAGGGAAACTTGAGCGAAAACTTAAAATTCGTATATTTCATTGTAAAATGCGATTTAATCTAATTTTTATTTTCATATAACTTCTTACATTACTTTATTATACATATGTATAAATTTTGAGGCAATTAAAAAAAATTCACCAATTATGATAAGGGAAATTTGAGCAAAAACTTAAAATTCGTATATTTCATTGTAAAATGCCATTTTTTTTTTCACAGAACTTCTTAAAATAGTTTATTATTCCTAAGTATAAATTTTGAGGATATTGATTATTTTTTTTTTCGCAGAATATGAATTTTATAGCGGTTAAATAAGGGAAATTTAAGCGAAAACATAAAAATCGTATATTTCATTGTAAAATGAAATTTAATCCAAAATTTTTTTTTTCATAGAACTTCTAAAAATATGTTTTTTTTTATACATATCAATAAATTTTGAGGGAATTAAATTTTTTTGCCAAATATGAATTTTATAGTAGTTAGTATGGGAAATTTGAATGAAAAGTTAAAATTCATATATTTCATTGTAAAATGCTAATTAATCTTTTTTTTTTTTTTTTTTTTTTTTTTTTTTTTTTTTTTTTGTCATAGAACTTCTTAAAATACTTTACTATACCTATGTAAAATTTTTTGAGGAAATTAATTTTTTATTTTTTCCCAAATATGAATTTTTTTAGTGGTTAGTAAGGGAAATTTGAGTGAAAACATAAAATTCGTATATTTTGTTGTAAAATGCTATTTAATCCAATTTTTTTCAAAGAACTTCTTAACTTATTTTATTATACATATGTATAAATTTTGAGGCAATTAATTTTAATTTTTTTTTCGTTTTGCCAAAAATTCATATTTATAGTTGTTAGTAAAGAAAATTTGAGCGAAAACTTAAAATTCATATATTTTATTGTAAAATACGATTTAATCCAATTTTTTTTTTATTTTTAATCTTAGAACTTCTTGTAATTCCTACAAGGTTATTGGGGGGGGGGGGGGGGGGGGGGGGGGGGGTGTTTCTGTTGATGCTCTATTTATAATAAATAAATAAATATAAAAAAACTTTTTCAAGACTTTCGTAGAACACTTAGTGAGCATGCAATTAAACCTTTGATACGTGTGTTATCGAAGATAACAACAATCACTTATACACAATACACCCAAGGGGGGTGGGTTGGGTGGGTTGTTGAGTAGGTTGATGCTCTATTTAATATATATATATATAAATAACTCTTTCAAGACTTTCGTAGAACACTTAGTGAGCATTCAATTAAACCTTTGATAAAACCTTTGATACGTGTGTTATCAAAGATAACAACAATCACTTATATATACACAATACACCACCCTAAGTCTAATTCACATCAACATATACAAGTATATTATAAACAAAGATATATAAGATACAATTGATATGTAAAAGACTACAAAATAGTCAATGAAACAAATATGGGAGTTAAGGAAGAAAAGCTTGCACAAGTATTTTACGTTGTAAACCTTCGAAGAGGAAATATCCATGAGTTGATTTCACAACCACTAGCAAAACCACATTTCACTAGTTGGAAGAATGTACACCCTCAAGCAATCAATATTACACATGATCCACCTTATAGATTGTCCTATTCTATTTGTAATGGTCAAAAAATACATGGCCCAATTAACAGGCCCATAATTCAATTTGCCTTGGAGACATAAGAATTGACTCTCATAAGGCCCATAATGGCCTAATTGATTAAACCAATATGGGCCCTAATGCCAGGCCCGATCCACCAGAGTATTTAAACCATAACAAACACGTGGTCAACATTGATTTAAAATATAATCAAATCAGGCGTTGCACAAATCTCAACGCCTGACAAAGCCTTCATTGCCCGATTCAAATGAATGAAAGCGGACAATTGAAAGCCCGTGATCCACGCACTCATAATAAGCTTGAACGTTGAAGGCTCTTGAGTTTCACTATAAAGCCAGACACTTTCTTAGAGAAAGGGTCTTGATTTTTCTTCTCTAACTCCCGCAAAAGCTCTCACAATTCATCTCTACAATACATTTATTGCGGCCCTCACCCCTGCATTAATTACTGATCCACCATCGAATGAATTCGACTCGATTGCCCTCAAAAGCCGATCGACCTAACCCACGGTGAACGAAGGAACTCACCAAAGGATCAATCTACCAAACTCTTCGACATCCAATATCAATCCAACCTTCATTTGATCCACGATGATTTAATGAATCCAAAAGGAATCGATCCGCCAATATCGTCGACACCTAGTGTCGATCTTATAAAATCGACCCAAAGCTCGACCCCAAACTTCGATCGATATGGTTTATTATTTTTGCTTTACTTCTTGTTTCATACATCGAACATAACTGACTTGAGCGTCGGAGAGTCCCCCTAAGGGAACACCCCCTCCCGTGGTCTACCATCGCTCCGTTCTTTTCTTTTACAGGTTGCCAGTGCCCACCTCAACTGTCGGAAATCAATTGTAGATCTGATCGACTACACTATCCAACCCTCGAGCCTTTTACTAGTGAAAGACTTTTCCCTTTCTATCCTAGACATTGCATGTGTCTCAAGAAAGTACACTTGCTCAACTTTCGGATCCGCATAATCCTAGTCAAGACGCCTTTGCTCAATCCCGGTCCGTATGACCTAATTGTGACTTTCAAGCCTAATCCAAGGCTTTCTAAACTGATCAAATGACGTGTTATGCAAACACAAGTAACATAGAATATGTGATCAAAATATCCTATGGAAACTATAAATGTCTTTAAGCAGAAAACATGTATTTTCTAGTTTATGATCTATATGTAATGCAATCACAAGATATGATGCAAGGACTCTTTAAAATAATTTATTAAACCTGCTCATGATGTTTTTAGCAAGTAAAAGCTTTGTAGCTTTTGTGAAGATAAAATTTTTTACAACGGTTTGTTAGGGATATAGTACCGAGAACGATAAATTCGTAAATGTCGTTTTAAAATTGCGATTTAGCCCAATTTTTTGCCAAGGACTCTTTAAAATAATTTATTAAACCTGCTCATGATGTTTTCTGCAAGTAAAAGCTTTGTAGCTTTTGTGAAGATAAAATTTTTTACAACGGTTTGTTAGGGATATAGGACCGAGAACGAAAATTTCGTATATGTCGTTTTAAATTGCGATTTAGTCCAATTTTTTTGCCAAGGACTCTTTAAAATAATTTATTAAACCTGCTCATGATGTTTTTGGCAAGTAAAAGCTTTGTAGCTTTTGTGATGATATAATTTTTTACAACGGTTAGTTAGGGATATAGTACCGAGAACGATAAATTCATAAATGTCATTTTAAAATTGCGATTTAGCCCAATTTTTTCCAAAGGACTCTTTAAAATAATTTATTAAACCTGCTCATGATGTTTTTGGCAACTAAAAGCTTTGTAGCTTTTATGAAGATAAAATTTTTTACAACAGTTTGTTAGGGATATAGGACAGAGAACGAAAATTTCGTAAATGTCGTTTTAAATTTACGATTTAGTCCAATTTTTTGCCAAGGACTCTTTGAAATAATTTATTAAACCTGCTCATGATGTTTTTGGCAAGTAAAAGCTTTGTAGCTTTTGTGATGATAAAATTTTTTACAACGGTTAGTTAGGGATATAGTACCGAGAACGATAAATTCCTAAATATCATTTTAAAATTGAGATTTATCCCAATTTTTTTCCAAAGGACTCTTTAAAATAATTTACTAAACCTGCTCATGATGTTTTTGGCAAGTAAAAGCTTTGTAGCTTTTGTGAAGATAAAATTTTTTACAACGGTTTGTTAGGGATATAGTACCGAGAACGATAAATTCGTAAATGTCGTTTTAAAATTGCGATTTAGCCCAATTTTTTGCCAAGGACTCTTTAAAATAATTTATTAAACCTGCTCATGATGTTTTTGGCAAGTAAAAGCTTTGTAGCTTTTGTGATGATAAAATTTTTTACAACGGTTAGTTAGGGATATAGTACCGAGAACGATAAATTCATAAATGTCATTTTAAAATTGTGATTTAGCCAATTTTTTGCCAAGGACTCTTTAAAATAATTTATTAAACCTGCTCATGATGTTTTTGGCAACTAAAAGCTTTGTAGCTTTTGTGAAGATAAAATTTTTTACAACAGTTTGTTAGGGATATAGGACCGAGAACGAAAATTTCGTAAATGTCGTTTTAAATTTGCGAATTTAGTCCAATTTTTTGCCAAGGACTCTTTAAATAATTTATTAAACCTGCTCATGATGTTTTTGGCAAGTAAAAGCTTTGTAGCTTTTGTGATGATAAATTTTTTACAACGGTTAGTTAGGGATATAGTACCGAGAACGATAAATTCCTAAATGTCATTTTAAAATTGAGATTTAGCCCAATTTTTTTCCAAAGGACTCTTTAAAATAATTTATTAAACCTGCTCATGATATTTTTGGCAAGTAAAAGCTTTGTAGCTTTTGTGATGATAAAATTTTTTACTACGGTTTGTTAGGGATATAGTACCGAGAACGATAAATTCGTAAATGTCATTTTAAAATTGCAATTTAGCCCAATATTTTGCCAAGGACTCTTTAAAATAATTTATTAAACATGCTCATGATATTTTTGGCAAGTAAAAGCTTTGTAGCTTTTGTGATGATAAAATTTTTTACAACGGTTAGTTAGGGATATAGTACCGAGATCGATAAATTCATAAATGTCATTTTAAAATTGCGATTTAGCCCAATTTTTTCCAAAGGACTCTTTAAAATAATTATTAAACCTGCTCATGATGTTTTTGGCAACTAAAAGCTTTGTAGCTTTTGTGAAGATAAAATTTTTTACAACAGTTTGTTAGGGATATAGGACCGAGAACGAAAATTTCGTAAATGTCGTTTTAAATTTGCGATTTAGTCCAATTTTTTGCCAAGGACTCTTTAAAATAATTTATTAAACCTGCTCATGATGTTTTTGGCAAGTAAAGCTTTGTAGCTTTTGTGATGATAAAATTTTTTACAACGGTTAGGGATATAGTACCGAGAACGATAAATTCATAAATGTTATTTTAAAATTGCGATTTAGCCCAATTTTTTCCAAAGGACTCTTTAAAATAATTTATTAAACCTACTCATGATGTTTTTGGCAAGCTAAAAGCTTTGTAGCTTTTGTGAAGATAAAATTTTTTACAACGGTTTGTTAGGGATATAGTACCGAGAACGATAAATTCGTAAATGTCGTTTTAAAATTGCGATTTAGCCCAATTTTTTGCCAAGGACTCTTTAAAATAATTTATTAAACCTGCTCATGATGTTTTTAGCAAGTAAAAGCTTTGTAGCTTTTATGAAGATAAAATTTTTTACAACAGTTTGTTAGGGATATAGGACCGAGAACGAAAATTTCGTAAATGTCGTTTTAAATTTACGATTTAGTCCAATTTTTTGCCAAGGACTCTTTGAAATAATTTATTAAACCTGCTCATGATGTTTTTGGCAAGTAAAAGCTTTGTAGCTTTTGTGATGATAAAATTTTTTACAACGGTTAGTTAGGGATATAGTACCGAGAACGATAAATTCCTAAATGTCATTTTAAAATTGCGATTTAGCCCAATTTTTTTCCAAGGACTCTTTAAAATAATTTATTAAACCTGCTCATGATGTTTTTGGCAAGTAAAAGCTTTGTAGCTTTTGTGATGATAAATTTTTTACAACGGTTTGTTAGGGATATAGTACCGAGAACGATAAATTCATAAATGTCATTTTAAAATTGCGATTTAGCCCAATTTTTTTCCAAGGACTCTTTAAAATAATTTATTAAACCTGCTCATGATGTTTTCTGCAAGTAAAAGCTTTGTAGCTTTTGTGAAGATAAAATTTTTTACAACGGTTTGTTAGGGATATAGTACCTGAGAACGATAAATTTCGTAAATGTCGTTTTAAATTTGCGATTTAGTCCAATTTTTTGCCAAGGACTCTTTAAAATAATTTATTAAACCTGCTCATGATGTTTTTAGCAAGTAAAAGCTTTGTAGCTTTTGTGAAGATAAAATTTTTTACAACGGTTTGTTAGGGATATAGTACCGAGAACGATAAATTCGTAAATGTCGTTTTAAAATTGCGATTTAGCCCAATTTTTTGCCAAGGACTCTTTAAAATAATTTATTAAACCTGCTCATGATGTTTTTGGCAAGTAAAAGCTTTGTAGCTTTTGTGATGATAAAATTTTTTACAACGGTTAGTTAGGGATATAGTACCGAGAACGATAAATTCATAAATGTCATTTTAAAATTGCGATTTAGCCCAATTTTTTGCCAAGGACTCTTTAAAATAATTTACTTAAACCTGCTCATGATGTTTTTGGCAACTAAAAGCTTTGTAGCTTTTGTGAAGATAAAATTTTTTACAACAGTTTGTTAGGATATAGGACCGAGAACGAAAATTTCGTAAATGTCGTTTTAAATTTGCGAATTAGTCCAATTTTTTGCCAAGGACTCTTTAAAATAATTTATTAAACCTGCTCATGATGTTTTTAGCAAGTAAAAGCTTTGTAGCTTTTGTGAAGATAAAATTTTATACAACGGTTTGTCAGGGATATAGTACCGAGAACGATAAATTCGTAAATGTCGTTTTAAAATTGCGATTTAGCCCAATTTTTTGCCAAGGACTCATTAAAATAATTTATTAAACCTGCTCATGATGTTTTCTGCAAGTAAAAGCTTTGTAGCTTTTGTGAAGATAAAATTTTTTACAACGATTTGTTAGGGATATAGGACCGAGAACGAAAATTTCGTAAATGTCGTTTTAAATTTGCGATTTAGTCCGAATTTTTTGCCAAGGACTCTTTAAAATAATTTATTAAACCTGCTCATGATGTTTTTGGCAAGTAAAAGCTTTGTAGCTTTTGTGATGATAAAATTTTTTACAACGGTTAGTTAGGGATATAGTACCGAGAACGATAAATTCATAAATGTCATTTTAAAATTGCGATTTAGCCCAATTTTTTCCAAAGGACTCTTTAAAATAATTTATTAAACCTGCTCATGATGTTTTTGGCAACTAAAAGCTTTGTAGCTTTTGTGAAGATAAAATTTTTTACAACGGTTTGTTAGGGATATAGGACCGAGAACGAAAATTTCGTAAATGTCGTCTTAAATTTGCGATTTAGTCCAATTTTTTGCCAAGGACTCTTTAAAATAATTTATTAAACCTGCTCATGATGTTTTTGGCAAGTAAAAGCTTTAGTAGCTTTTGTGATGATAAAATTTTTTACAACGGTTAGTTAGGGATATAGTACCGAGAACGATAAATTCATAAATGTCATTTTAAAATTGCGATTTTGCCCAATTTTTTGCCAAGGACTCTTTAAAATAATTTATTAAACCTGCTCATGATGTTTTTGGCAAGTAAAAGCTTTGTAGCTTTTGTGATGATAAAATTTTTTACAACGGTTAGTTAGGGATATAGTACCGAGAACGATAAATTCATAAATGTCATTTTAAAATTGCGATTTAGCCCAATTTTTTCCAAAGGACTCTTTAAAATAATTTATTAAACCTGCTCATGATGTTTTTGGCAAGTAAAAGCTTTGTAGCTTTTGTGATGATAAAATTTTTTACAACGGTTAGTTAGGGATATAGTACCGAGAACGATAAATTCATAAATGTCATTTTAAAATTGCGATTTAGCCCAATTTTTTGCCAAGGACTCTTTAAAATAATTTATTAAACCTGCTCATGATGTTTTTGGCAAGTAAAAGCTTTGTAGCTTTTGTGATGATAAAATTTTTTACAACGGTTAGTTAGGGATATAGTACCGAGAACGATAAATTCATAAATGTCATTTTAAAATTGCGATTTAGCCCAATTTTTTCCAAGGACTCTTCAAAATAATTTATTAAACCTGCTCATGATGTTTTTGGCAACGTAAAAGCTTTGTAGCTTTTGTGAAGATAAAATTTTTTACAACAGTTTGTTCAGGGATATAGGACCGAGAACGAAAATTTCGTAAATGTCGTTTTAAATTTACGATTTAGTCCAATTTTTTGCCAA
Organism: Acer saccharum; assembly: GCA_030490815.1. Taxonomy (NCBI): domain Eukaryota; kingdom Viridiplantae; phylum Streptophyta; class Magnoliopsida; order Sapindales; family Sapindaceae; genus Acer; species Acer saccharum. The sequence goes on along the minus strand of CM059869.1, from coordinate 300,903 downwards.
GGACTCTTGAAATAATTTACTTAAACCTGCTCATGATGTTTTTGGCAAGTAAAAGCTTTGTAGCTTGGTGATGATAAATTTTTTACAACGGGTTAGTTAGGGATAGTACCGAGAACGATAAATTCCTAAATATCATTTTAAAATTGAGATTAGCCAATTTTTTTCCAAAGGACTTTTAAAATAATTTATTAAAACTGCTCATGATGTTTTTGGCAAGTAAAAGCTTTGTAGCTTTTGGAAGATAAAAATTTTTTACAAACGGTTTTAGGGATATAGGACCGAGAACGAAAATTTGTAAATGTCGTTTTAATTTGCGATTTAGTCCAATTTTTTGCCAAAGGACTCTTGAAAATAATTTATTAAACTGATCATGATGTTTTTGGCAAGTAAAAGCTTTGTAGCTTTTGTGATGATAAAATTTTTTACAACGGTTAGTTAGGATATAGTACGAGAACGATAAATTCATAAATGTCATTTTAAACTTGCGATTTTGCCAATTTTTTGCC
>CM059869.1:250068-299897 GCA_030490815.1 Acer saccharum | reverse complement strand
ATGAAAATATCCAAAATGCAACATGAGCAAGGGAAACCCTATATGCTTACTAAGATGATTAATATGCAATTAGACAATCCTAGATATCAAAACTAAATGCATGTCAAATAGTTAGCTAATCAATATCAAGTACAAAACCTAATGCTAGCACAATACACTTCTCAAACATACATCATACTAATCTCAATTTTGTATCTAAGCATACAAAATAACAATCAAGTAATTAATGAGAGTGCTAGATAAAATAAACACAAATATGTAAGATATTAGTGGAAAAGCTTACCAAGCAAAGTATGATGAAGATCCATGCAAGATGACATCTAGATGATCTAAGATGATGCTAGAGATGATTGATGATCATGGAGAAAAGTGTTTGAGTATTAAAAATGAGTCTTGGAATTTTCTTCGCCTTTGAAAAATATCTAAGTATGAAAATCTGAATATGAACTCTCTTTATGACCTAAAGACAAAATGGCATATATAGGTGCCAAGCCAAAGTGAGGGTCGTTTAAGTAAGTTTCAAGAAAGCGCCAATCGGCGGTTCAATCGGCGTCGGTGGCGCCGATTACAACTGCCGAATTGCCCGGAGAAACAGGGGAGAAACGGCGGTTCAATTCGACGGTTTCGTGACCGCCGTTACACCGCCGAATTAAACCCGAGAATTAAAATCAATCAGGTCTGAAACGCGTGTCAGATCGGCGGCCATTCCAACGCCGATTCAACGGCGGTTCATCGACGGCCAGGCCGCCGATCACGACGCCGATCACCAACAGAGGTGAAAACCAGGAGATGCCAAGTGCATCTCCATAGACGGTCTTCGCGCAAACCAAGCACATTCTAGTGCTTGTCGCGGACGTTTCCGAAAACACTATCGGGAAACGATACAAGAACAAATACACACAACAAGATACAACATCAAAAGTGCTAGTGTGTAAAGTGACATGTGAAGAGAATGCACACATGAAAAGTATGCTAAGTGAATGTGTGCAACTATCTCTTCAAGATAAGTAAGCACATAGAATTTACCTTCGGTGCTATCAAGACGAGGTCCTTGAAAGGGCTTGATAATAACTAACTCCTAAGCTACCCTTACAAGGATCCCCAATATGGTTGATCACGAATAAGCCAATTAACACAACGGGAATCCTTACACTATAACCAGCTGAGCCTGTATAATTAAAAGAATTTTAAATTTTGCTGCAGTCAATTTAAAGTTTATTGGTCAAACTTTGTACTCAGTCAAATTTTCATTATACCAAAGTGAAAAAACATCCAAGTGTGATGTTTTAAGTAAATATATTGAAATTTAATATTTCAAATTACCGTGTTATAAAGGAACCCCACCGATTCAAATCCTACCTTTTTTTTACAAAACTTATGTTTCTATGTTTGGAGACCTATATCTTAGGCAAACGATGTTTGATTTGGACCTATAATACACCGTTGGACTCGTCTCAACGATACCTATAACCGAGACTAAAATGGGACAAATTATGAAGCCGTTAAATCATAGAGTGTCATATAACTAGCTGAGCCTGTATAATTAAAAGAATTTTATATTTTGCGTCAATTTTATAGGTTATTGGGTCAAACTTTTGTACTCCGTCAAATTTTTATTATACCAAATAGAAAAACATCCCAGTGTGATGTTTTAAGTAAATATATTGAAATTTCAAATTTCAAATTACCGTGTTATAAAGGTACCCCACCGATTCCAAACCCACCTTTTTTTTTACAAACTTATGTTTTCTATGTTTGGAGACCTGTATCTTAGGCAAACGATGTTTGATTTTGACCTATAATACACCGTTGGACTCGTCTCATCGATACCTATAACCGAGACTAAAATGGGACAAATTTTGAAGCCGTTAAATCATAGAGTGTCATATAACCAGCTGAGCCTGTATAATTAAAAGAATTTTACATTTTGCGTCAATTTTATAGGTTATTGGGTCAAACTTTTGTACTAAGTCAAATTTTCATTATACCAAAGTGAAAAAACATCCAAGTGTGATGTTTTAAGTAAATATATTGAAATTTAAAATTTCAAATTACCGTGTTATAAAGGTACCCCACCGATTCAAATCCTACCTTTTTTTTTACAAAACTTATGTTTTCTATGTTTGGAGACCTGTTTCTTAGGCAAACGATGTTTGATTTTGACCTATAATACACCGTTGGACTCGTCTCAACGATACCTATAACCGAGACTAAAATGGGATAAATTTTTAAGCCGTATAATCATATAATGTCATATAACTAGCTGAGCCTGTATAATTAAAAGAATTTTATATTTTGCGTCAGTTTTATAGGTTATTGGGTAAAACTTTTGTACTCAGTCAAATTTTCATTATACCAAATAGAAAAAACATCCCAGTGTGATGTTTTAAGTAAACATATTGAAATTTCAAATTTCAAATTACCGTGTTATAAAGGTACCCCACCGATTCCAAACCCACCTTTTTTTTACAAAACTTATGTTTTCTATGTTTGGAGACCTGTATCTTAGGCAAACGATGTTTGATTTTGACCTATAATACACCGTTGGACTCGTCTCAACGATACCTATAACCGAGACTAAAGTGGGACAAATTTTGAAACCGTTAAATCATAGAGTGTCATATAACTAGCTGAGCCTGTATAATTAAAAGAATTTTATATTTTGCTTCAATTTTATAGGTTATTGGGTCAAACTTTTGTACTCAGTCAAATTTTCATTATACCAAATAGAAAAAACATCCCAGTGTGATGTTTTAAGTAAATATATTGAAATTTAAAATTTCAAATTACCGAGTTATAAAGGTACCCCACCGATTCAAATCCCACCATTTTTTTACAAAACTTATGTTTTCTATGTTTGGAGACCTTTATCTTAGGGAAACGATGTTTGATTTTGACCTATAATACACCATTGGATTCGTCTCAACGATACCTATAATCGAGACTAAAATGGGACAAATTTTGAAGCCGTTAAATCATAGAGTATCATATAACTAGCTGAGCCTGTATAATTAAAAGAATTTTATATTTTGCGTCAATTTTATAGGTTATTGGGTCAAACTTTTGTACTCAGTCAAATTTTCATTATACCAAATAGAAAAAACATCCCAGTGTGATGTTTTAAGTAAATATATTGAAATTTAAAATTTCAAATTACCGTGTTATAAAGGTACCCCACCGATTCCAAACCCACCTTTTTTTTTACAAAACTTATGTTTTCTATGTTTGGAGACCTGTTTCTTAGGCAAACGATGTTTGATTTTGACCTATAATACACCGTTGGACTCGTCTCAACGATACCTATAACCGAGACTAAAATGGGATAAATTTTGAAGCCGTTTAATCATATAGTGTCATATAACTAGCTGAGCCTGTATAATTAAAAGAATTTTATATTTTGCGTCAGTTTTATAGGTTATTGGGTAAAACTTTTGTACTCAGTCAAATTTTCATTATACCAAATAGAAAAAACATCCCAGTGTGATGTTTTAAGTAAACATATTGAAATTTCAAATTTCAAATTACCGTGTTATAAAGGTACCCCACCGATTCCAAACCACCTTTTTTTTACAAAACTTATGTTTTCTATGTTTGGAGACCTGTATCTTAGGCAAACGATGTTTGATTTTGACCTATAATACACCGTTGGACTCGTCTCAACGATACCTATAACCGAGACTAAAGTGGGACAAATTTTGAAACCGTTAAATCATAGAGTGTCATATAACTAGCTGAGCCTGTATAATTAAAAGAATTTTATATTTTGCTTCAATTTTATAGGTTATTGGGTCAAACTTTGTACTCAGTCAAATTTTCATTATACCAAATAGAAAAAACATCCCAGTGTGATGTTTTAAGTAAATATATTGAAATTTAAAATTTCAAATTACCGAGTTATAAAGGTACCCCACCGATTCAAATCCCACCATTTTTTTACAAAACTTATGTTTTCTATGTTTGGAGACCTTTATCTTAGGGAAACGATGTTTGATTTTGACCTATAATACACCATTGGATTCGTCTCAACGATACCTATAATCGAGACTAAAATGGGACAAATTTTGAAGCCGTTAAATCATAGAGTGTCATATAACTAGCTGAGCCTGTATAATTAAAAGAATTTTATATTTTGCGTCAATTTTATAGGTTATTGGGTCAAACTTTTGTACTCAGTCAAATTTTCATTATACCAAATAGAAAAAACATCCCAGTGTGATGTTTTAAGTAAATATATTGAAATTTAAAATTTCAAATTACCGTGTTATAAAGGTACCCCACCGATTCCAAACCCACCTTTTTTTTTTACAAAACTTATGTTTTCTATGTTTGGAGACCTGTTTCTTAGGCAAACGATGTTTGATTTTGACCTATAATACACCGTTGGACTCGTCTCAACGATACCTATAACCGAGACTAAAATGGGATAAATTTTGAAGCCGTTTAATCATATAGTGTCATATAACTAGCTGAGCCTGTATAATTAAAAGAATTTTATATTTTGCGTCAGTTTTATAGGTTATTGGGTAAACTTTTGTACTCAGTCAAATTTTCATTATACCAAATAGAAAAAACATCCCAGTGTGATGTTTTAAGTAAACATATTGAAATTTCAAATTTCAAATTACCGTGTTATAAAGGTACCCCACCGATTCCAAACCCACCTTTTTTTTACAAAACTTATGTTTTCTATGTTTGGAGACCTGTATCTTAGGCAAACGATGTTTGATTTTGACCTATAATACACCGTTGGACTCGTCTCAACGATACCTATAACCGAGACTAAAATGGGACAAATTTTGAAACCGTTAAATCATAGAGTGTCATATAACTAGCTGAGCCTGTATAATTAAAAGAATTTTATATTTTGCGTCAATTTTATAGGTTATTGGGTCAAACTTTTGTACTCAGTCAAATTTTCATTATTCCAAATAGAAAAAACATCCCAGTGTGATGTTTTAAGTAAATATATTGAATTTAAAATTTCAAATTACCTAGTTATAAAGGTACCCCACCGATTCAAATCCCACTTTTTTTTTACAAAACTTATGTTTTCTATGTTTGGAGACCTTTATCTTAGGCAAACGATGTTTGATTTGGACCTATAATACACCGTTGGACTCGTCTCAACGATACCTATAACCGAGAATAAAATGGGACAAATTTTGAAGCCGTTTAATCATAGAGTGTCATATAACTAGCTGAGCCTGTATAATTAAAAGAATTTTATATTTTGCGTCAATTTTATAGGTTATTGGGTCAAACTTTTGTATTCAGTCAAATTTTCATTATACCAAATAGAAAAAACATCCCAGTGTGATTTTTTAAGTAAATAAATTGAAATTTCAAATTTCAAATTACCGTCTTATAAAGGTACCCCACCGATTCCAAACCCACCTTTTTTTTACAAAACTTATGTTTTCTATGTTTGGAGACCTGTATCTTAGGCAAACGATGTTTGATTTTGTCCTATAATACACCGTTGGACTCGTCTCAACGATACCTATAACCGAGACTTAAATGGGACAAATTTTGAAGCCGTTAAATCATAGAGTGTCATATAACTAGCTGAGCCTGTATAATTAAAAGAATTTTATATTTTGCGTCAATTTTATAGGTTATTGGGTCAAACTTTTGTAGTCAGTCAAATTTTCATTATACCAAATAGAAAAAACATCCCAGTGTGATGTTTTAAGTAAATATATTGAAATTTCAAATTTCAAATTACCGAGTTATAAAGGTACCCCACCGATTCAAATCAAACCTTTTTTTTACAAAACTTATGTTTTCTACGTTTGGAGACCTTTATCATAGGCAAACGATGTTTGATTTGGACCTATAATACACCGTTGGACTCGTCTCAAAGATACCTATAACCGAGACTAAAATGGGACAAATTTTGAAGCCGTTAAATCATATAGTGTCATATAACTAGCTGAGCCTGTATAATTAAAAGAATTTTATATTTTGCGTCAATTTTATTGGTTATTGGTTCAAACTTTTGTACTCAGTCAAATTTTCATTATTCCAAATAGAAAAAACATCCCAGTGTGATGTTTTAAGTAAATATATTGAAATTTAAAATTTGAAATTACCTAGTTGTAAAGGTACCACGCCGATTCAAATCCCACCTTTTTTTTACAAAACTTATGTTTTCTATGTTTGGAGACCTTTATCTTAGGCAAACTATGTTTGATTTGGACCTATAATACACCGTTGGACTCGTCTCAACGATACCTATAACCGAGACTAAAATTGGACAAATTTTGAAGCCGTTTAATCATAGAGTGTCATATAACTAGCTGAGCCTGTATAATTAAAAGAATTTTATATTTTGCGTCAATTTTATAGGTTTTTGGGTCAAACTTTTGTACTCAGTCAAATTTTTATTATACCAAATAGAAAAAACATCCCAGTGTGATGTTTTAAGTAAATATATTGAAATTTCAAATTTCAATTACCGTGTTATAAAGGTACCCCACCGATTCCAAACCCACCTTTTTTTTTACAAAACTTATGTTTTTTATGTTTGGAGACCTGTATCTTAGGCAAACGATGTTTGATTTTGACCTATAATACACCATTGGACTCGTCTCATCGATACCTATAACCGAGACTAAAATGGGACAAATTTTGAAGCCGTTAAATCATAGAGTGTCATATTGAAACTAAATATACCACGGTGTGTATAAAGCTATCTAGAGGGGGGGTGAATAGATTTTACGCTTTTTACCCAATTTTTTGTGTTAGTCAAAATTATGAAATTACCCTCAAGATAATATAAACAAGCAAGTGTAATATGGTGCGGAAATTAAATTAACACTTGAATTTTTACGTGGAAACCCTCACGGGAAAAACCACGGGCTATGTAAGTAAGCCACACTCGAACCTCGAATCCACTAAATGTGCAAACGATTACAACCTAATCCCGAAAGTAATCACACACCTACCTAATCCCGGTATGAGTGAACCTAGTCCAATTTGCTTGCGATCTAAGCAACCTAATCCCGATTGCTACACACAAGACTTAGCTTCTCTTGAAGAGAATACAACCCTAAGTGAATATATGAAAATATCCAAAATGCAACATAGAGCAAGGGAAACCCTATATGCTTATCTAAGATGATTAATATGCAATTAAGAACAATCCTAGATATCAAAACTAAATGACATGTCAAATAGTTAAGCTAATCAATATCAAGTACAAAACCTAATATGCTAGCACAATACAACTTCTCAAACATACATCATACTAATCTCAATTTTGTATCTAAAGCATACAAAATAACAATCAAGTAATTAATTGAGATTGCTAGATAAAATAAACACAAAATATGTAAGATATTAGTGAAAAGCTTACCAAGCAAAGTATGATGAAGATTCCATGCAAGATGACATCTAGATGATCTAAGATGATGCTAGATGATGATTGATGATCATGAAAAAGTGTTTGAGTAATTAAAAATGAGTTCTTGGAATTTTTCTTCTCTTTGAAAAATATCCTAAGTATGAAATCTGAATATGAACTCTCTTTATTGACCTAAAGACAAAATGGCATATATATAGGGTGCCAAGCCAAAGTGAGGTCGTTTAAGTAAGTTTCAAAGAAACGCGCCAATCGGCGGTTTCAATCGGCGGTCGGTGGCCGCCGATTACAACCGCCGAATTGCTCCCGGAGAAACAGGGGAGAAACGGCGGTTCAATTCGACGGTTTCGTGACCGCCGTTTACACCGCCGAATTAAACCCGAGAATTAAAATCAATCAGGTCTGAAACGGCGTGTCAGATCGGCGGCCATCCAACCGCCGAATTCAAACGGCGGTTTCATTCGACGGCCAGGCCGCCGATCATGACCGCCGATCACCAACAGAGGTGAAAACCAAGGAGATGCCAAGTGCATCTCCATAGACGGTCTTCGCGCAAACCAAGCACATTCTAGTGCGTGCGCGGACGTTTCCGAACACTATCGGGAAACGAATTACAAGACACAAATACACACAACAAGATACAACATCAAAGTGCTAGTGTGTAAAGTGACATGTGAAGAGAATGCACACATGAACAAGTATGCTAAGTGAATGTGTGCAACTATCTCTTCAAGATAAGTAAGCACATAGAATTTACCTTCGGTGCTTATCAAGACGAGGTCCTTGAAAGGGCTTCGAATAATAAACTAACTCCTAAGCTACCCTTACAAGGATCCCCACATATGGTTTGATCACGAAATAAGCCAATTAACAACAACGGGAATCCTTACACATATAACCAGCTGAGCCTGTATAATTAAAAGAATTTTAAATTTTGCGTCAATTTTAAAGGTTATTGGGTCAAACTTTTGTACTCAGTCAAATTTTCATTATACCAAAGTGAAAAAACATCCAAGTGTGATGTTTTAAGTAAATATATTGAAATTTAATATTTCAAATTACCGTGTTATAAAGGAACCCCACCGATTCAAATCCTACCTTTTTTTTACAAAACTTATGTTTTCTATGTTTGGAGACCTATATCTTAGGCAAACGATGTTTGATTTGGACCTATAATACACCGTTGGACTCGTCTCAACGATACCTATAACCGAGACTAAAATGGGACAAATTATGAAGCCGTTAAATCATAGAGTGTCATATAACTAGCTGAGCCTGTATAATTAAAGAATTTTATATTTTGCGTCAATTTTATAGGTTATTGGGTCAAACTTTTGTACTCCGTCAAATTTTTATTATACCAAATAGAAAAAACATCCCAGTGTGATGTTTTAAGTAAATATATTGAAATTTCAAATTTCAAATTACCGTGTTATAAAGGTACCCCACCGATTCCAAACCCACCTTTTTTTTTACAAAACTTATGTTTTCTATGTTTGGAGACCTGTATCTTAGGCAAACGATGTTTGATTTTGACCTATAATACACCGTTGGACTCGTCTCATCGATACCTATAACCGAGACTAAAATGGGACAAATTTTGAAGCCGTTAAATCATAGAGTGTCATATAACCAGCTGAGCCTGTATAATTAAAAGAATTTTACATTTTGCGTCAATTTTATAGGTTATTGGGTCAAACTTTTGTACTAAGTCAAATTTTCATTATACCAAAGTGAAAAAACATCCAAGTGTGATGTTTTAAGTAAATATATTGAAATTTAAAATTTCAAATTACCGTGTTATAAAGGTACCCCACCGATTCAAATCCTACCTTTTTTTTACAAAACTTATGTTTTCTATGTTTGGAGACCTATATCTTAGGAAAACGATGTTTGATTTGGACCTATAATACACCGTTGGACTCATCTCCACGATACCTATAACCGAGACTAAATGGGACAAATTTTGAAGCCATTAAATCATAGAGTGTCATATAACTAGCTGAGCCTGTATAATTAAAAGAATTTTATATTTTGCGTCAATTTTATAGGTTATTGGGTCAAACTTTTGTACTCAGTCAAATTTTCATTATTCCAAATAGAAAAAACATCCCAGAGTGATGTTTCAAGTAAATATATTGAAATTTAAAATTTCAAATTACCGAGTTATAAAGGTACCCCACCGATTCAAATCCCACATTTTTTTCCAAAACTTATGTTTTCTATGTTTGGAGACCTTTATCTTAGGCAAACGATGTTTGATTTTGACCTATAATACACCGTTGGACTCGTCTGAACGATACCTATAACCGAGACTAAAATGGGACAAATTTTGAAGCCGTTTAATCATAGAGTGTCATATAACTAGCTGAGATTGTATAATTAAAAGAATTTTATATTTTGCGTCAATTTTATAGGTTATTGGGTCAAACTTTTGTACTCAGTCAAATTTTCATTATTCCAAATAGAAAAACCATCCTAGTGTGATGTTTTAAGTAAATATATTGAAATTTAAAATTTTAAATTACCTAGTTATAAAGGTACCCCACCGATTCAAATCCCACCTTTTTTTTACAAAACTTATGTTTTCTATGTTTGGAGACCTTTATCTTAGGCAAACGATGTTTGATTTGGACCTATAATACACCGTTGGACTCGTCTCAACGATACCTATAACCGAGACTAAAATGGGACAAATTTTGAAGCCGTTTAATCATAGAGTGTCATATAACTAGCTGAGCCTGTATAATTAAAAGAATTTTATATTTTGCATCAATTTTATAGGTTATTGGGTCAAACTTTTGTACTCAGTCAAATTTTCATTATACCAAATAGAAAAAACATCCCAGTGTGATGTTTTAAGTAAATATACTGAAATTTCAAATTTCAAATTACCGTGTTATAAAGGTACCCCACCGATTCCAAACCCACCTTTTTTTTACAAAACTTATGTTTTCTATGTTTGGAGACCTGTATCTTAGGCAAACGATGTTTGATTTTGACCTATAATACACCGTTGGACTCGTCTCAACGATACCTATAACTGAGACTAAAATGGGACAAATTTTGAAGCCGTTAAATCATAGAGTGTCATATAACTAGCTGAGCATGTATAATTAAAAGAATTTTATATTTTCCGTCAATTTTATAGGTTATTGGGTCAAACTTTTGTACTCAGTCAAATTTTCATTATTCCAAATAGAAAAAACATCCCAGTGTGATGTTTTAAGTAAATATATTGAAATTTAAAATTTCAAATGACCGAGTTATAAATGTACCCCACCGATTCAAATCCCACCTTTTTTTCCAAAACTTATGTTTTCTATGTTTGGAGACCTTTATCTTAGGCAAACGATGTTTGATTTGGACCTATAATACACCGTTGGACTCGTCTCAACGATACCTATAACCGAGAATAAAATGGGACAAATTTTGAAGCCGTTTAATCGTAGAGTGTCATATAACTAGCTGAGCCTGTATAATTAAAAGAATTTTATATTTTGCGTCAATTTTATAGGTTATTGGGTCAAACTTTTGTACTCAGTCAAATTTTCATTATACCAAATTGAAAAAACATCCCAGTGTGATGTTTTACGTAAATATATTGAAATTTCAAATTTCAAATTACCGTGTTATAAAGGTACCCCACCGATTCAAATCCCACCTTTTTTTTTACAAAACTTATGTTTTCTATGTTTGGAGACCTTTATCTTAGGCAAACGATGTTTGATTTTGACCTATAATACACCGTTGGACTCGTCTCAACGATACCTATAACCAAGACTAAAATGGGACAAATTTTGAAGCCGTTAAATCATAGAGTGTCATATAACTAGCTGAGCCTGTATAATTAAAAGAATTTTATATTTTGCTTCAATTTTATAGGTTATTGGGTCAAACTTTTGTACTCAGTCAAATTTTCATTATACCAAATAGAAAAAACATCCCTGTGTGATGTTTTAAGTAAATATATTGAAATTTAAAATTTCAAATTACCGAGTTATAAAGGTACCCCACCGATTCAAATCCCACCATTTTTTTACAAAACTTATGTTTTCTATGTTTGGAGACCTTTATCATAGGCAAACGATGTTTGATTTGGACCTATAATACACCGTTGGACTCGTCTCAAAGATACCTATAACCGAGACTAAAATGGGACAAATTTTGAAGCCGTTAAATCATAGAGTGTCATATGACTAGCTGAGCCTATATAATTAAAAGAATTTTATATTTTGCGTCAATTTTATAGGTTATTGGGTCAAACTTTTGTACTCAGTCAAATTTTCATTATTCCAAATAGAAAAAATATCCCAGTGTGATGTTTTAAGTAAATATATTGAAATTTAAAATTTCAAATTACCTAGTTATAAAGGTACCCCACCGATTCAAATCCCACTTTTTTTTACAAAACTTATGTTTTCTATGTTTGGAGACCTTATCTTAGGCAAACGATGTTTGATTTGGACCTATAATACACCGTTGGACTCGTCTCAACGATACCTATAACCGAGAATAAAATGGGACAAATTTTGAAGCCGTTTAATCATAGAGTGTCATATAACTAGCTGAGCCTGTATAATTAAAAGAATTTTATATTTTGCGTCAATTTTATAGGTTATTGGGTCAAACTTTTGTACTCAGTCAAATTTTCATTATACCAAATAGAAAAAACTAATAACAATAACACCACTACGTGAGCTCTCCTATATTTACTAGAACTGTACAGCTGTAATCCTAATGTATTCAGGTTATGTAACTAGAGTCAATCTCTTTACTATGTAATGTGTATGTATAAATACCGATCTCAATAATGAATAACACAAGACGTTTTTCATTCACAAACATTTAAGTCTATTATGGTATCAGAGCAGTGCTAGGAAAAAGCCACAGATCCTGAAATACCAATTTTCTCTTCCAATTTTCTCCTTCCAAAACCTACACCTTGACCTAAACTCAGCCAGCCGTCACCATGACAAATCCAAGCAATCCCGAATCTTCCACTGCTACCTCTATTCCCTCTGTCACCCTTATGGGAACAAACAATATCAACCCACACCAATCTCTCACTGCCATAAACTCAACTCAAGTTCCTATCAAACTATCCAAAGGCGGGAACTATGCCGCTTGGAGGTCTCAGTTTGAAAATCTTCTTTTTGGCTATGGTCTTATGGGATACCTAGATGGTACCAAGACATGCCCTCCTGCAACCATCGCAGCTGCCACATCTACTGAGCAAACAACCACCAATGCAGCCGCAAATCCTGAATACCAAGTCTGGCTTCGTCAGGATCGTTTGCTTCTTCATGCGATCCAGGTTTCGTGTATAGGTGCAGCACAGGCTATAGTCACCCGGTCATCAACGTCCGCACAAGCATGGACCAAACTTGAGGCCACTTTCGCAAACCGATCCAATACTCGTAAACTCGGACTCCTTGACTCTCTTACCAATGTCTCCTTGGCGGACAAATCTGTCACCGACTATATGCAAGGCATTAAAACCATACTTGACAATCTTGAACTAATTGGCCATCCGGTTGATGATGGGGCTACAGTAATTCATACCTTGAACGGTTTGGGACCAGCCTACCTACCTCTCGCTTCCGCAATCCGAGCCCGAGATAATCCTATCACATTCGAAGAACTCTACGACAAACTGCTTGACCATGAGGCTTTTCTTCAGCGTGATGAATCAAAGAAGGGGATTCCGGTGATTACGGCACAGTTTAATCAAAGAACTTTCACCAGGAGAGGCCGCAACCACCATGGCAATTCATCAAACACCTACACCAACTCTCACGGTAACAATCACACCTACACCAACCCTCACGGTACCTACACCAACCCTCACGGTAACCAGTCCAGCTTTGGTAATTATTCACACACTGGTCGCAATTTTTCTTCACCCCAAAACAGTCCAGCTCGGCCTCAATCTCAGCCACAATTCCACTCCCCAAATCAGTGGCGCTCATCCTCTTCTTCGCATAGCTCTCGGCCGATTTGTCAACTCTGTGATAAGGTTGGACACACAGCTCGGGTTTGTCGTTCACGCCCACATCCGGCGACTCAACAATGGCCTCAAGCCAATAACATGACCACCGAACAATCCAACACTCGCAACACCAACTGGATTCTTGACTCAGGTGCCTCTCATCACATGACTTCAGACCTGCAAAATCTATCCATTCATTCCGAATACGGTGGCCCAGAGGACATCATGGTTGGGGACGGTAAAACAATTCCTATCTCTCATACTGGTTGCACCACTTTAAATACATCTGCACACTCTTTCCCTCTCACACATGTCTTGTGCTCGCCTCACATATCTCATAATCTTATCTCTGTTTCCCAATTTTGTTCTCATAATAACACATCTGTTGAGTTCTTTCCTAACCATTTTCTTGTGAAGGATCTGACAACGGGGGCATCCTTGGTCCGCGGCCGGAATGAGGGCAACCTATATGTCTGGCCAAGGTCCAATCCGTCTCATCTATCCAAGTCTCGTGCTCGTCTCCTGTCAGTGTCTACTCAGCCGTCGGTCTCCTCCCTCACATGGCATTGCCGCCTTGGTCATCCGTCTCATCAGATTCTCCAAAATCTAGTCAGGTTTCAAGGTCTCTCAATTTCAAAGTCAGAGTCTCAATTTTCTCATTGTCCTGCGTGTCTATGTAACAAAAGTCATAAACTCCCGTTTGGGGTTTCAACGTTATCTTGCAATAAACCATTAGAAGTTTTGTTTACCGATGTTTGGGGCCCTGCTCACTTATCTTCTTTTGATAATTATCGTTACTATGTGATTTTTGTGGATTATTTTTCAAAATACACATGGCTGTACCCACTCAAACATAAGTCTGATGTTCCACAAGCCTTCAAAAGATTCAAGGCACTTGTCGAAAATTTTTTCAACGCTAAAATCAAAACCGTTTATTCTGATGGTAGTGGGGAGGCTCAGTCTCTTGGTCTGGACTTACAAACTTTAGGTATCCAACACCTGAAATCACCACCACACACGCCTGAACATGTTGGCACTGCTGAACGCAAGCACCGACATATAGTGGAAACGGCACTGTCCATGCTCCACCATGCGTCCATGCCCCTAAAATTCTGGTCTCTTGCCTTCCAGGCTGCGGTTTATCTTATAAATCGCATGCCTACTAAAGTCCTCCACAACAGCAGTCCATACTCTGTAATCTTCAACACAGACCCGAATTATTGTAAATTACGTGTATTCGGCTGTCTATGTTATCCCTGGCTCCGTCCATACACCTCACATAAGCTGGAACCTCGCTCCAAACCATGTGCTCTTGTCGGGTACTCCAATACGCATAATGCCTACCTATGTCTGGATAGTCACACAAATAGAGTCTATGTTTCGCGTCATGTCGTATTTGTTGAGTCCGAGTTCCCATTTGCTAGTCGATTCAGCCACACATCACACTCTCTCCCCGACCAAGTAAATCACTGGCTCCGGTCTCCCCCCCTAATGTCAGACCCGACATACAAGATGAGTCACTCCCACACTCACCAACCTCCAGTCACGCTGATTTCCATTATCCTGATATTATTCACTTATCTCAACCCTCCAATTCCAATCATACACATGTCCCGCTACAAATAAACCCACCACGACATGCACAACCCATGTCGCAATCCACCCAAGTCTCGCCACCCACCTCCAGTGACCAGCTTGCCTCCACTCACTCGGTTGAATCTCCCACTACTGATCACCCACTCACCGCACCCGATCCACCTCCCACCTCCCCACCTAGAGTCATTCACACTAGGTCCAAGAGCCACATATTCAAACCGAGGACCATTGTTGACCTCCATACCGTCTCTCAACTCCCCACTTCGACAGAGCCGACCTCTCTCATTCAAGCTCGGAAACATGTGGAATGGCGTGCAGCTATGAGCGCCGAATATGATGCATTGGTTAAAAACTCCACTTGGACACTGGTCCCGCCTAACAACTCTCAAATGTGGTGGGTTGCAAGTGGATTTTCCGGATCAAGCGACACCCGGATGGTTCTGTTGCGAGGTACAAAGCCCGACTTGTGGCAAAGGGTTTTCATCAACGTCCTGGCATCGATTTCACTGATACATTCAGTCCAGTTGTGAAACCTACCACGATACGTGATCAGTCTATTTCTATGCTTATATTTTGCCCTTTTTGCTTATGTTTATGCTTGGTCATTGGGTCTTTTTGGTGGGTTGATGTGTTTGTTGAGTCTTTGCAGGTCTCTTACCATAGAATGTTGATCGGATCGTATTCTGGAGATGATAGAGTCAAATGATGCAGAAAGGGCATTTTTCTCCCTTTTCCGCCGGCCATGCCGCCCATCAGGCAGGTGCACCGCCGGCGGTGCAACAGGCGCCAATGATATTGCCTTTTCCGCCGGCCATGCCGCTCAAGAGGCAAGTGCCTACTAAGCGGAACGCCAGGCGAGCCATTCCAGTGTGTGGAGGTTGCTTTGTCCGCTGCCCATGCAGGTGCCTACCCAGCGGCACGTTGAGCGGTGGACCGCCTCCTCATCTTCTCGTCACTGCAGAAGACCTATAAAAAGAAGGGAATAAGAGAAAATAGGGTTCGACATATTAGACAGACAGAGAGAGTTTGAAGACCACCATTCCTTGATTCTTTTCATTCATTCCATCGGAGGAGATTACTTGGAGCAGGAAGACGACGGAGATCGCAAGTCAGAAACATCACACCATAATGGGTTCTATCTTCATCTCTTCTATATTTTTGTTCTCTCCATTGATGTGTAACTAAACCTTTATTAGGGGATTGATGTAACCAATTTTGGACAACTCTATGTAATCAATTAGTCTATCTTTTTGTTAATCAATTGGGTTTTAGTCTTGTCTATTGAATTAATTGCTCTATATTATTGATTCATATTATTTTGTGGCCTAAATTGATATGAGTTTGTGATTTAGTTTATCTTTGAGATTAGGGTTTGGATGTGAATGGCCTTTCCATTTGAATCACAATCATAAGCTTAATAGACTTGAAAATTAATGTTTGCATGGCCTTGTGGCATTGATTTGGCTTAGAGTTTTGTTCATAGGGATTTCATTACTAACACTTGACACATGGCCTTTGTGCGAGTGGTGGGAAGGAGATTCGTTCTTAATTGTTTATCAAAACAAGCCCTAAACTTTATTGAAGTGTTTATTGAGACTAATTGAGAGCATTGAGTGTCTAAGAGAGGTGCATCGATTCCCTAGTTTCTCCCCATATATTCATTCTTTGATTTGTTTATTCGTTGATTTGATTTTTAGTTCAAATAGTCATAATTTAGATTAATCCTAGAGTTAAACAATCTTTCCAAAGAAAAGCATTATGCAATTTAGTTTTCGCATTTAGAGTCACCTTTGCTAGATTAATTGGTTTTAACTGATAAAATCGCCGATCCCAGTGAACGAACTTTCTTAATAAATTGAACACAGAATTTACTGCATCAATTTTGGCGCCGCTGCCGGGGATTGGTATAGATTCTATTAGTTGGATCTAGTTAGTTTAGGTTAGGTAGTGTGTGTCATTAGATTTTATTTTAAGTTTTTAGTTATTCTCTTGTTTCATCTTACTTCGTGGTAGTTGTGTTTTTGGTGTTTCAGGTTTTACAGGTGTATGAACGGACGTCGTTCGCTTGGAGGTATTCTGATCCCTGCTAACGACGAGATTGACCGAGTAGGCCGAGTTGCTAGGACAGTTTGAAGAGTTAGATCCTTTAGTTGAGGATATGGGTGATCACGGTGAGCAACGTGACCGGGTTATTCGAGCTGAAAGAGAGGATCATGATGAACAAGGTGTTCAGAATAGACAGGAAATTCGAGACAATCCACCGGGTCCTCCAAGACGTGCATTAGAAGATGAGATCAGACTAATGAGAGAGTCTGGACAGCCTATGTTGGGAGACCAACCTCAGCCTATTGTGCTAGATGCCTTAGCCAGGAGTTATGAGTTAAGGGGTAGCCATTTAAACATGCTGCCATCTTTTCACGGTTTGGCAACAGAAGACTGCCTCCAGTTTATGAAGGATTATCAAGCTACAGTAGGGAATTTCCCGATGGGCCGATTGACAGAAGAGCAGTTGAGGATGAGGTGTTTTCGGTACTGTATGAAGGACAAGGGCATCAAGTGGTACAATTCAATAAGGGCAGGATCTTTGCGATCATGGGTTAATGTGTGTACTGCATTCTTCAACAGATTTTTCCCTGCCTCTAAGCAAAAGAAGTCCGGATCAAGATAGCCAGTTTCAGTGAAGAAGATGGTGAGTCATTCCATGAAGCCTGGTCGAGATATAAGGAGCTGTTAGATCAAATTCCCCCTCACATGGTGACTGAGGAATACAAAGTCCGCACTTTTTATGATGGATTGACACCTTTCACACAGAACATTGTTGACAACGCCTGTGGGGGTATCATTACCAGGAAATCTGCTTTAGAGATTGCTGAGATATATGAAACTTTGGCTCTAAACTCCCAACATAGAAGTTCAATGGTCAGAAAGGGAGGTAAGTATGAGGTCAACCAGACAACTGGGGTGGAAATTCAGATGGCGAATCTAGCTAAGCAAGTACAAGCTATGATGGCCCAAACTCGAATAGGGCTCAACAGCAGTTAGGGGTGAACTTAGTGCAAGATGGAGATGGGATACCATTTGAGACAGAGGAGGTTCAAGCTTTCAATTACCAAAGAGGGAGGAACGATCCTTACTCGAATACCTACAACCCTGCGTGGCGTAACCATTCCAATTTATCTTATTCTGACCCTAACACTGCTCTTAATAGTCATCAGCTCATTCCACAGAACACTCAGGGAACAAATCAAGGAGGGTACAACAGAGGTACTTACCAAGGTCAAGGTTCCAATAGTCAACCTCAACAATGGAACAATGCAGCTAATAGAGACAGTACCACCTATCAGCCGAAGAAGAGGTCCTTGGAAGAAATTGTGACATCCCTTGCTGAGAATACAGAGCGTTTCTCCCGTGATACAAATCAGAGAATTAACAACGTTGAGGCATCCATTAAGAATTTAGAAACACAGATGGGGCAAATAGTCGACGCAGTCCGCAAGAATGAACCAGGAAGGTTCCCTAGCCAATCAGAGCAAGCCAAAGCATTGACTGTGTTGAGAAGTGGGCGAGTGTTAGACACTGAAGTTGTCAGGGGGCAACAGAAAGAGGGCACCAGGGGATCAGAAGAGGTGAGTGAGAAGGAGACTAACGCAGAAGAAGAGGTAGTGGTAGAGACACCCAAGAAAACCTCAGTTTTACACAAGTCATCAGACCCTTATGTTCCACCTCCTCCTTATGTTCCACCAATTCCCTTCCCTGGGAGGCTTAAAAGGGACAAGCTCAGCAAGGCTTTCAAAGAAATTTTTGATGTTCTGTCCAAGGTACATGTGAACTTGCCTCTACTTGAGATGATAGAAAAGATGCCTGCCTATGCAAAATTTTTCAAAAGCCTTCACACCAACAGACAGAAATTTGGGCCGAATCATCAGGAATACATAGCAGGTAGTGCTAGTGCAGTTTTACAGAAGGAACTTCCTCCCAAGCTGAAAGATCCGGGCAGTTTCTGCATCAACATCACGGTAGGAGGTACCCAACTTGAAAGAGCAATGCTAGATTTAGGTGCCAGTATTAATTTGATGCCGTATTCTATTACAAGCAGCTAGGGTTAAATGAGTTGAAGCCTACAACAATGTCACTTCTGTTAGCAGATGGTTCGGTAAGATATCCGAGAGGGCATGTTGAAGATGTTCTGGTTCAAGTTGGGAAACTTATAATTCCTGCTGATTTTGTGGTATTAGACATGGAGGATGTGAGCAAAGAGACTAACATGAGACCTGTTCTTTTAGGTAGACCGTTCATGGCAACAGCAAAGACATTTATTGATGTGCAGAATGGGAAACTGTCAATGACAGTGTTAGATGAGACAGTGGAGTTCAAACTTTTTGAAGCATCATCATACCCTGCCGGAGCTGATGATTGTTCATTCATCGAGGTTTTAGACCCTGGGGTTGATGGAATATTCAAGGATGAGGATTTGGCAGATTGGGATTGGGATGATCAAGACGACATGACTGAAGATAGTTCTGAACTAGCTGAAGAAGAAGTTGCAGACTTCCAAGTTTCAACTGTCAGTTTTGCCAATGATCCACCACCAAAGTTGGAGCTCAAGGAGTTACCAACAACTCTGAAGTATGTGTATCTAGGTGATGATGAGACATACCCGGTAATTGTTGCTTCAGAATTGCAGGGTACTGAGGAAGAAAGGCTCATTGGGGTTCTACAGAAACATAAGTCAGCTATAGGATGGTCAATTGAAGATATCAAGGGAATTAGTCCAACAGTTTGCATGCACAAGATTTTTCTCGAAGAAGAATCTAGACCGTCAAGAGAAGCCCAGAGGAGATTGAATCCGATAATGAAAGAGGTAGTGAAGAAAGAGGTCCTGAAACTTTTACAAGTGGGGATAATTTATCCTATATCAGACAGTAAGTGGGTCAGCCCGATTCACGTGGTTCCTAAGAAATCAGGTATTACCGTGGTTCGCAATGAACAGAATGAGTTGGTTCCACAGAGGCTTCAGACAGGATGGAGGGTGTGTATCGATTACAGGAAGCTGAACACTGCTACTAGAAAAGACCACTTTCCTCTTCCATTCATAGATCAGATGCTCGAGCGATTGGCAGGGCACAGTCACTATTGTTTCCTCGACGGGTACTCAGGTTACAATCAGATAGCTATCGCACCAGAAGATCAAGAAAAAACTACTTTCACTTGTCCATTTGGGACGTTCGCATACAGAAGGATGCCATTCGGTCTCTGCAATGCACCAGGTACTTTTCAGAGGTGTATGATGTCAATATTTTCAGATATGTTAGAAGAGATCATTGAGGTATTCATGGATGACTTCTCAGTGTTTGGGGATTCATTTGATTTGTGTTTGCACAACCTTACCTTAGTCCTTAAGAGATGCGAGGAGAACAATTTGGTGTTGAACTGGGAAAAGTGTCACTTCATGGTACAGCAAGGGATAGTTCTGGGACATGTGATTTCAAGAAGAGGAATTGAAGTGGACAAAGCTAAGGTGGAGGTGATCAGTAGTTTACAGCCTCCAAAATCTGTGAAAGATGTACGGTCTTTTCTTGGGCATGCGGGTTTTTACAGAAGATTATAAAGGATTTTTCGAAGATAACAAGGCCCTTATGTTTGCTTCTACAAAAAGAAACTGAGTTTGAGGTGACTGAAGAATGCATGGTGGCTTTTAACACTTTGAAGAGTGCATTGACTACCGCACCAGTAATAATTCCACCTAATTGGGAATTGCCCTTTGAATTGATGTGTGACGCTTCGGATTATGCTATCGGAGCAGTTTTGGGGCAGCGAGTAGATAAGGTTCCGCACGCAATATACTATGCTTCTCGAACCTTAAATGACGCTCAATTGAACTACTCAACAACTGAGAAGGAGCTCCTCGCAGTAGTTTTTGCGTTGGAGAAATTCTGAACTTACTTGGTGGGCGCCAAAGTCATTGTATATTCAGATCATGCAGCCCTTCGTCATCTCCTTCAGAAAAGGATGCCAAACCTAGATTGATTCGGTGGATCCTCCTGCTACAAGAATTTGACTTGGAGATACGAGACAAGAAAGGTAGTGAGAACGTGGTTGCTGATCATCTAAGCAGGTTAGTACAGGTAAACCCGGACGAGGTAGACATATTGCCATTGCATGAGAAGTTTCCGGATGAACAATTGTTGGCTGTAATGGATAGTGAACCATGGTATGTTGATCTGGTTAACTATTTGGTAAGTGGGGTAGTTCCAGAGGATTTGAACTCACAAGGAAGAAAAAGGTTCGTTACAAAAGCGAAAAAATACTTTTGGGATGACCCTTATTTGTACACTCATGGTCCTGATTCTGTGATAAGAAGATGTGTTCCTGAGTCAGAACAGATAGACGTTCTGAAATTTTGTCACGAACTGCAATGTGGAGGACATTTTGGTGCAAGAAAAACAGCTTTGAAAGTGTTGCAATCTGGATTCTTCTGGGAATCGTTACATAAAGATACAGTCCGGTTTTGTTTGGCATGCGATAGATGCCAACGTACGGGGAGCATAAGTAAGCGAAATGAGATGCCCTTATCTGGAGATTTGATAATAGAGCTTTTTGATGTCTGGGGCATAGATTTCATGGGACCATTCCCATCATCTTGTGGTTATAGTTACATCTTGGTAGCAGTTGACTATGTGTCAAAATGGGTAGAAGCAAAGGCCACAAGGAATAATGATGGTCAAACTGTGGTGAAATTTGTGAGGGAGACGATATTTGCAAGATTCGGGACCCCTAGAGCTATCATTAGCGATGGAGGTACGCATTTTTGCAACAGATCCTTTGCTGCACTTTTGAAGAAATATGGTGTAAGGCATAAAGTTGCTACACCATATCACCCACAGACTTCAGGACAGGTTGAGGTCAGCAACAGACAAATCAAGAGTATCCTCGAGAAGACTGTCAATTCCACTCGAAAGGATTGGGCGTTGAAATTAGATGATGCATTGTGGGCCTACAGGACAGCTTTCAAGACACCTATTGGGATGAGTCCATATAGGTTGGTCTTTGGGAAGGCGTGTCACCTTCCAGTAGAACTCGAGCATAGAGCCTTATGGGCAGTAAGGAAGTTGAACTTTGACTATGACAAGGCCGGTGAGGAGAGGAAACTTCAGCTGTGTGAACTTGAGGAATTTCGCTTGGAAGCGTATGAGAGTGCAAAACTATACAAGGAAAAAACTAAGTTGATACATGACAAGATGATAGTGCATAAAGACCTTCGTCCCGGTATGCAAGTGCTGGTGTTCAACTCCCGGCTGAAGCTGTTTCCCGGTAAGTTGAAGTCTAGGTGGTTTGGACCATTCAGGGTCACACAAGTTTTTCCCCATGGAGCTGTAGAAGTGCAAAACGAGCAGAATGGCAACATGTTCAAGGTAAATGGGCATCGGGTTAAGCCTTACATTAAGGATCTCGGAGCTGTCGTGCGATTGGAGGATTCCGTGCTTATAGAGCCGTAGAGCTCTCACACGTCTTGCCTAGACGCTAAATAAAGCGCTTGGTGGGAGGCAACCCACCTAGGTAACATTGTTTTTTTTCTCTTTCGTTTATTTTCTTTAGATTAATTTGAGTCAGTAATTAGTGTGAGTCGTCTGTTTAGTGAAGAGTATTATTCAATCCAGGTTTGGGGGAATCGAGATTTCCAGTTGTGTTGAGCTGTGTGCAGTTATGTTTTATGTGTGTATTGTTTGCCTTGATCAAAACAGGTGGAACTGCACGAATTAGTGAATTAGCGCTCAACATGCCGCTCAAGAGGCAGCCATGCCTGAGCCGCGGTACACTCAATGTTGCAACACTGGAATGGCTCGCTTGCTATACCGCTCAAGTGGCGTTGTGCATGGTCGGCGGAAAGTAAGGACCAGTTGCTTGTAGAGTTTCACGCAGGTTGGACCGCTCAAGATGCACATGCACGAGCAGCGGTACGAGCAACTTCACCAACACTGGAATGGCTCGCTCAATAGACCGCTCAAGAGGATCTCGATGGAATAGGGCCTGTCACATCTTTTAACATTTACCGTGGCCCATGCCGCTCAAGATGCACATGCATGGTCAGCGGTTACACCAGCGTGAGTCCACTGGTTTGGATCGCTCAATAGACCGCCCAAGATGACAGCTGCACAAGCCGCGGCCAAAATTCAAAGGATCCACTGGTTTGGCTCGCTCACTAGACCGCTCAAGTGGCGCGTACCTAACCAACGGTACGCCCGGCGGTCACTTACGCAAACGGTGCGTTTTGGACCTCAGGTAAGTTTTTTTTTTTTTCCCCTTTACCGCTGACCGGACCGCTGCCCATGCAGCGTGTCTCGTCAGCGGTTGGTCGACAGTTGCCCTACACTATTTAAAAAAGGGGCATGCAGCTTTGTGGGTCTCATTTGACCCACAAACGGCTGCAGTTTTTCTTTTCTCTTCCTCTTCTTTCTTTCTTTTCTCTCAATTGCTCTCCATAGTTTCTACTCTCCTCAATTTCGACTACAAGGTATGCTTCTTCTTCTCTCTTCTATTTTACTTTAATGGCATTAACTTATGAAGTTTTGATTTTACAATGTGGTATGAAGAGAGTGAGAGTTTTGCATGCTCAAATTCGGATTCTATGTCTTAATCACCAATGGGCTTTGTTCAAATTGATCTATTTAGCATGATTAAGTTTATTGGGTTGTGATTTTCACTTGGTATATAAGGAATTCCGAAAATTGTTGTTCTTAGGAGAGTTTGAATGTCTTTGCTTGAATAATGGTTGCCATATTTGATTTTGAGGAATATATTTGATTTATTTGGACTTGCATGTGATTTATTTGGACTTACATGTGATTTATTTGGACTTGCATGTGATTTATATGGTATTATAAACATATTGGGAACTGAATTTTGAAACGAAATGCTGCTGAATTTTTGGTAGAAAATTGTGTGTAATTATTGGCTTGTGTTATCTGCAGATGGCAAGGACTGCTATAGGGAAGCGTCCTCGGGTCAGTACATCCGATAAGGGGAAACAAAAGGCATTGCCAAAACAAGCACAACACAAGGACTTTAAGAGCCGGTTCAGCAATTTCCTCAGGCGACCTTGGATTATTGAGAGGGGAATTGATGTTGAGAGTTTGGCACAGACACCTGTCCCACAGATGGTTACAGACCGCGGATGGGGTGGATATGTTGCACGCCCACCAAGGCCAAACAGGGGATTGTTACAGAGTATTATGCTAGTGCTGTACCAGGGAGACTGTTGGTTGGAGAACCAGTTTTAGTGCAGGGTGTTGAGGTTCATATAACTCCGGAGGCTATTAATCAGTATTTTGACGCTCCGGAGGTGGCTATCAGTAACGGTCGAGGGATAGAATATATTGCAGATCTTGACCCCTATAGAGGACGAGTGGCTGCAGGCCTTAGGATGGATGGACAGGCGGAATGGGGTACGTTAGTGAAGCTGTACCAGCGCGACACGCATGCCGATGTTGCCTTTTGGAACCTTTTCCTGACATACTCACTGATGCCATCCCAGCACCGTTCTGAGATTTTTTATGACCAGGCCCGTGTGTTGCTACGTTTGAGGTCAGGTGGCCCTATCAATATTGGACGGGTGATTTTCAATGCCATTCAAGACGCCAGTGCACACGATGACCAGTCCATGGTTTTTCCGTGTTTGATCACTGCTTTCTGTAGACAGGCAGGTATTGATGTGAGTGCAGGGTTAGAGAACCATGACCCGAGTATGATGAACTTGACGAACTGGAACCAGCAGTTAGTCCTGAGGGGTCTTCCTCCTATTGGGAATTATGGGGAGAGAAGACGTCGCAGAGAGGCAAGAGAGGCTGAGGCAGCTGCACTTTTACAAGACCAGCCTCAAGAGGAACCACAGGCTCCTCAGATAGGCGGAGCTCAGCCAGGAGGTGATCCATTTACCACTCTTTTGCAGGCTATGCAGTCGCATATGGATTTGCGCTTCACGCAGTTAGAGGGTCGATTCGAGACTCGATTTGACACTATCGAGGCTAACATAGAGGAGCTACGTGGGATGCTTACTAGCCGGTTTTCTGTGGCTAGTGGGAGTGGAGTGCCATTTCAGCCCCCTATGCCTGACCAGGATCCTTTTGCAGCCGGTGGATCAGGTGTCGAGCCGCAGGATTTTGACCAGCGGACCCCGATTGTGAACTTTGATGATGAGCAGCAGATGCAGGATGACACGATAGACTCCGATCAGGGAACCGAGATCTTACAGCTCTCCGATGAGGATGGAGGAGATTAGCAGGCTATGATTTTTTTTCTTTCCTTTTTCTTTTTGAACTTTTATTTGTTTTTGTTTTCCTTTTGTTTTTCTTGCCTGTCTTTTCTTGCTCGTCAACATTGAGGACACTGTTGAGTTTAGGTTTGGGGGTATGTTGAGTCTTGGGTCATGTTTTTCAGTATTTTAGAGTCTGTCGTTCCTGCAATAACCTTGATGAGATATTTTGGTATTTGACTTTGAAATGATATGCTTAAATCACTGGGTTTAAACTAACATCTTGCCACTTAGAGTATTGCATTGCATTTTCAAAATTTATGACATGCTCTGGATGTGATAGTGGATAGGATGCCTAGTTGGATTGCCATGATTAATAGTGGAGACTACCCTGTGAGTTCACTAAACCAAAGTGCGTACATAAATGACATATATGAGGGATTATTTTGTTTCTACTCTTTAAACACTCAATAGGTTCTTAGCATTAGATTTGATCTCTATAGGTTGAACATTGAGCATTATAGAGCATTCATCATAAAAGATTTTCACATGTAATCTTTGATCTTGAGTAAGTCGAACCAGTGGAAGTGATGTTAGACTATGTGTGCATGAACAAATTAAAAGGCCTGTAATATTTCCTACCTATGTGTGTGTGCTCCATAGCCCTGTTTGAAGCCAAACACTGATTGCCTTTTCTTTCTTACCACATTTACTGTAACCCATGTAAGCCATATTATAGCCATACCTGTTAACTTGGGATCATGCTTTGAGATGGTGAAGAAGGTTGAAGAGTTCGCATAAGAATTTGTGCGAAAGTGATACGAATCAAATGAAGAATGAGCTGCATTCAATCCAAATGTAAGAGGCAAGGTTGTAGTTTTATCTTTTTGTCAAAAAAAAAAAAAAAAAAAAAAAAAAAAAAAAAAAAAAGAAAGAAAGTTGTTCCACCAAAATGAATGGTGAGTTGTGTTTGCCAGAAAAAGAATCTAAGGAACACAACATGTCAAAGGACTTAAGTGTTGTATCTACTCTCGAAGGAGTGGGCAAAAGTGAATGGTGAATTAAGGGGACAGCAATGAATGGTAAGTGGCATTATTCCACTTGCAAAGGAAGTCAATGAAGACCTAAGAGCTTGTGCCAAGCCGTAAAGGTAATTGAAGACTCTCACTGAATGATCCTAGGGTTTTGAACTCCTACATCCCGTTCCTTGCTAACCTTCACCCAATAGCCCCATTACAACCTAATGAAAAGTCTCAATTGATCCGCTGGTTATCCTTGCTATGAAAGTAGAAGTGTATGTGTGTTTATCTTGCTCATAATGATTCGATTCTTTTCATGAGATCTTCGCATTCAAATCAAGCGTTCTTTCAATGACATATTCATATGCGATTATAATTTGAAATTTCTTGTGCATAACTTCTTTCGCATATGCTTGATGAGTTTATTTGCCTAGGTTCTGTGAGAAATATGAGCGATATCTGGTGAGGTTTAGAGTCAAGGCGAATTACATCTATGGCGTTCGGCAAAGTGTTCTTGATGCTAGAATATCTGGAGTTTGGGCTTTTCATCTAAAACTAAGCAATGCATTCAAATTTGTGACATAATGTTAGTCTTTACCTATTGGCTTCTGCATGCATTGTTTCTATCTGAGCATTAATCGATTGCATCTCGAATGATTGGTTTTGTGGGATATGTTTGTGGGTGTCATAGCTGAGAACCCTCAGGAGACAACACTCCTCCTACTAGGGACACCTAGAGGTTTAAAGGCTTGTAGCATATGCTCAATGCTATCGCGTTCCCTGCGAAAGTGGCTTTATTAGGATTTAGTTTTTCAGTTTAGGAATGTTTGGTTTTGCTCGAGGACTAGCAAAAGATAGGTTTGGGGGTATTTGATCAGTCTATTTCTATGCTTATATTTTGCCCTTTTTGCTTATGTTTATGCTTGGTCATTGGGTCTTTTTGGTGGGTTGATGTGTTTGTTGAGTCTTTGCAGGTCTCTTACCATAGAAATGTTGATCGGATCGTATTCTGGAGATGATAGAGTCAAATGATGCAGAAAGGGCATTTTTCTCCCTTTTCCGCCGGCCATGCCGCCCATCAGGCAGGTGCACCGCCGGCGGTGCAACAGGCGCCAATGATATTGCCTTTTCCGCCGGCCATGCCGCTCAAGAGGCAAGTGCCTACTAAGCGGCACGCCAGGCGAGCCATTCCAGTGTGTGGAGGTTGCTTTGTCCGCTGCCCATGCAGGTGCCTACCCAGCGGCACGTTGAGCGGTGGACCGCCTCCTCATCTTCTCGTCACTGCAGAAGACCTATAAAAAGAAGGGAATAAGAGAAAATAGGGTTCGACATATTAGACAGACAGAGAGAGTTTGAAGACCACCATTCCTTGATTCTTTTCATTCATTCCATCGGAGGAGATTACTTGGAGCAGGAAGACGACGGAGATCGCAAGTCAGAAACATCACACCATAATGGGTTCTATCTTCATCTCTTCTATATTTTTGTTCTCTCCATTGATGTGTAACTAAACCTTTATTAGGGGATTGATGTAACCAATTTTGGACAACTCTATGTAATCAATTAGTCTATCTTTTTGTTAATCAATTGGGTTTTAGTCTTGTCTATTGAATTAATTGCTCTATATTATTGATTCATATTATTTTGTGGCCTAAATTGATATGAGTTTGTGATTTAGTTTATCTTTGAGATTAGGGTTTGGATGTGAATGGCCTTTCCATTTGAATCACAATCATAAGCTTAATAGACTTGAAAATTAATGTTTGCATGGCCTTGTGGCATTGATTTGGCTTAGAGTTTTGTTCATAGGGATTTCATTACTAACACTTGACACATGGCCTTTGTGCGAGTGGTGGGAAGGAGATTCGTTCTTAATTGTTTATCAAAACAAGCCCTAAACTTTATTGAAGTGTTTATTGAGACTAATTGAGAGCATTGAGTGTCTAAGAGAGGTGCATCGATTCCCTAGTTTCTCCCCATATATTCATTCTTTGATTTGTTTATTCGTTGATTTGATTTTTAGTTCAAATAGTCATAATTTAGATTAATCCTAGAGTTAAACAATCTTTCCAAAGAAAAGCATTATGCAATTTAGTTTTCGCATTTAGAGTCACCTTTGCTAGATTAATTGGTTTTAACTGATAAAATCGCCGATCCCAGTGAACGAACTTTCTTAATAAATTGAACACAGAATTTACTGCATCAATACGCTTAATTCTCACTATTGCTGTAACTAATGGTTGGTCCCTACGACAACTAGATGTCAATAATGCTTTTTTGCAGGGAACTCTTACTGATGATGTGTACATGGAGCAGCCGCCTGGATTCGAGCATCCCTCTTTGATGACACATGTTTGCAAGCTCCGAAAGGCTATCTATGGCCTCCGTCAGGCTCCTCGAGCATGGTACAACGAGCTCCGAAACTTTCTGTTGGCAGCCGGTTTTACTAACTCCAAGAGCGATGCCTCTCTCTTCATCTATCACCACTCTGGCCACACAGTGTTCTTGCTTGTCTATGTCGACGATATTATCGTCACCGGCTCTTCAGATTCAGAGGTTTGTCAATTCATCACTGCCCTGGCTCAACGGTTTTCACTAAAGGACTTGGGTCGCCTTTCTTTTTTTCTAGGGGTTGAGGCTCAATACACCAACCGTGGATTATTTCTATCTCAACAGAAATACATCCGCGACCTCCTGACGAAAGCAAATATGCACGAGGCCAAGTCTGTCTCCACTCCTCTCTCCACATCTGATACACTGAAATTGGTTGATGGAAGTGCTCCAACTGATGCTACTCAATACCGACAGGTAGTGGGGTCTCTTCAGTATCTGTCCCTCACTCGTCCAGATATTTCGTTTGCTGTCAACAAATTATCTCAGTTCATGCATCGTCCAACCACGATCCATTGGAATGCAGTGAAACGCGTACTTCGCTATCTCAAGGGCTCTCTCACTCATGGCTTACTAATCAATCGGAGATCGTCACCTCAACTTCATGCATTTTCTGACTCTGATTGGGCAGGTGATCCTGATGATCGGCGATCCACCTCAGCTTACATCATATTCCTTGGCTCCACACCAATTAGCTGGAGTTCCAGGAAGCAACACGCCGTTGCCAGGTCCTCCACGGAGGCTGAATACCGAGCCATCGCGTCTACAGCTGCTGAATTGAACTGGCTTGGAAATCTTCTCACTGAACTCAAGGTACATGTTCCAGGCCCTCCAGTGATTTACTGTGATAACGTGGGAGCCACGTATGTTTGTGCGAATCCTATTTTTCATAGTCGCATGAAGCATGTCGCCATCGATTTTTTCTTTGTTCGCGATCAAGTCACCAGGAAACAACTTCGAATAGCGCATGTTCACACCAATGATCAGCTCGCTGACTCGCTGACAAAAACTCTGTCCAGAATTCAATTCATCAATCATCGGAACAAGATAGGCGTCCTCGACGGAAGCTCTATCTTGCGGGGGCATAATAACAATAACACCACTACGTGAGCTCTCCTATATTTACTAGAACTGTACAGCTGTAATCCTAATGTATTCAGGTTATGTAACTAGAGTCAATCTCTTTACTATGTAATGTGTATGTATAAATACCGATCTCAATAATGAATAACACAAGACGTTTTTCATTCACAAACATTTAAGTCTATTAAAAACATCCCAGTGTGATTTTTTAAGTAAATAAATTGAAATTTCAAATTTCAAATTACCGTGTTATAAAGGTACCCCACCGATTCCAAACCCACCTTTTTTTTACAAAACTTATGTTTTCTATGTTTGGAGACCTGTATCTTAGGCAAACGATGTTTAATTTTGTCCTATAATACACCGTTGGACTCGTCTCAACGATACCTATAACCGAGACTAAAATGGGACAAATTTTGAAGCCGTTAAATCATAGAGTGTCATATAACTAGCTGAGCCTGTATAATTAAAAGAATTTTATATTTTGCGTCAATTTTATAGGTTATTGGGTCAAACTTTTGTAGTCAGTCAAATTTTCATTATACCAAATAGAAAAAACATCCCAGTGTGATGTTTTAAGTAAATATATTGAAATTTCAAATTTCAAATTACCGAGTTATAAAGGTACCCCACCGATTCAAATCCCACCTTTTTTTTACAAAACTTATGTTTTCTATGTTTGGAGACCTTTATCATAGGCAAACGATGTTTGATTTGGACCTATAATACACCGTTGGACTCGTCTCAAAGATACCTATAACCGAGACTAAAATGGGACAAATTTTGAAGCCGTTAAATCATAGAGTGTCATATAACTAGCTGAGCCTGTATAATTAAAAGAATTTTATATTTTGCGTCAATTTTATTGGTTATTGGTTCAAACTTTTTTACTCAGTCAAATTTTCATTATACCTAATAGAAAAAACATCCCAGTGTGATGTTTTAAGTAAATATATTGAAATTTAAAATTTCAAATTACCGAGTTATAAAGGTACCCCACCGATTCAAATCCCACCTTTTTTTTACAAAACTTATGTTTTCTATGTTTGGAGACCTTTATCTTAGGCAAACGATGTTTGATTTAGACCTATAATACACCATTGGACTCGTCTCAACAATACCTATAACCGAGACTAAAATGGGACAAATTTTGAAGCCGTTAAATCATAGAGTGTCATATGACTAGCTGAGCCTATATAATTAAAAGAATTTTATATTTTGCGTCAATTTTATAGGTTATTGGGTCAAACTTTTGTACTAAGTCAAATTTTCATTATACCAAAGTGAAAAAACATCCAAGTGTGATGTTTTAAGTAAATATACTGAAATTTAAAATTTCAAATTACCGTGTTATAAAGGTACCCCACCGATTCAAATCCTACCTTTTTTTTACAAAACTTATGTTTTCTATGTTTGGAGACCTATATCTTAGGCAAACGATGTTTGATTTGGACCTATAATACACCGTTGGACTCATCTCCACGATACCTATAACCGAGACTAAAATGGGACAAATTTTGAAGCCGTTAAATCATAGAGTGTCATATAACTAGCTGAGCCTGTATAATTAAAAGAATTTTATATTTTGCGTCAATTTTATAGGTTATTGGGTCAAACTTTTGTACTCAGTCAAATTTTCATTATTCCAAATAGAAAAAACATCCCAGAGTGATGTTTCAAGTAAATATATTGAAATTTAAAATTTCAAATTACCGAGTTATAAAGGTACCCCACCGATTCAAATCCCACATTTTTTTTCCAAAACTTATGTTTTCTATGTTTGGAGACCTTTATCTTAGGCAAACGATGTTTGATTTTGACCTATAATACACCGTTGGACTCGTCTGAACGATACCTATAACCGAGACTAAAATGGGACAAATTTTGAAGCCGTTAATCATAGAGTGTCATATAACTAGCTGAGCTTGTATAATTAAAAGAATTTATATTTTGCGTCAATTTTATAGGTTATTGGGTCAAACTTTTGTACTCAGTCAAATTTTCATTATTCCAAATAGAAAAACCATCCCAGTGTGATGTTTTAAGTAAATATATTGAAAT
Organism: Acer saccharum; assembly: GCA_030490815.1. Taxonomy (NCBI): domain Eukaryota; kingdom Viridiplantae; phylum Streptophyta; class Magnoliopsida; order Sapindales; family Sapindaceae; genus Acer; species Acer saccharum. The sequence continues at coordinate 268,143 of CM059869.1, read as the reverse complement.
TTAAAATTTTAAATTACCTAGTTATAAAGGTACCCCACCGATTCAAATCCCACTTTTTTTTTACAAAACTTATGTTTTCTATGTTTGGAGACCTTTATCTTAGGCAAACGATGTTTGATTTGGACCTATAATACACCGTTGGACTCGTCTCAACGATACCTATAACCGAGAATAAAATGGGACAAATTTTGAAGCCGTTTAATCATAGAGTGTCATATAACTAGCTGAGCCTGTATAATTAAAAGAATTTTATATTTTGCTTCAATTTTATAGGTTATTGGGTCAAACTTTTGTACTCAGTCAAATTTTCATTATACCAAATAGAAAAAACATCCCAGTGTGATTTTTTAAGTAAATAAATTGAAATTTCAAATTTCAAATTACCGTGTTATAAAGGTACCCCACCGATTCCAAACCCACCTTTTTTTTACAAAACTTATGTTTTCTATGTTTGGAGACCTGTATCTTAGCCAAACGATGTTTGATTTTGTCCTATAATACACCGTTGGACTCGTCTCAACGATACCTATAACCGAGACTAAAATGGGACAAATTTTGAAGCCGTTAAATCATAGAGTGTCATATAACTAGCTGAGCCTGTATAATTAAAAGAATTTTATATTTTGCGTCAATTTTATAGGTTATTGGGTCAAACTTTTGTAGTCAGTCAAATTTTCATTATACCAAATAGAAAAAACATCCCAGTGTGATGTTTTAAGTAAATATATTGAAATTTCAAATTTCAAATTACCGAGTTATAAAGGTACCCCACCGATTCAAATCCCACCTTTTTTTTACAAAACTTATGTTTTCTATGTTTGGAGACCTTTATCATAGGCAAACGATGTTTGATTTGGACCTATAATACACCGTTGGACTCGTCTCAAAGATACCTATAACCGAGACTAAAATGGGACAAATTTTGAAGCCGTTAAATCATAGAGTGTCATATAACTAGCTGAGCCTGTATAATTAAAAGAATTTTATATTTTGCGTCAATTTTATTGGTTATTGGTTCAAACTTTTTTACTCAGTCAAATTTTCATTATACCTAATAGAAAAAACATCCCAGTGTGATGTTTTAAGTAAATATATTGAAATTTAAAATTTCAAATTACCGAGTTATAAAGGTACCCCACCGATTCAAATCCCACCTTTTTTTTACAAAACTTATGTTTTCTATGTTTGGAGACCTTTATCTTAGGCAAACGATGTTTGATTTAGACCTATAATACACCATTGGACTCGTCTCAACGATACCTATAACCGAGACTAAAATGGGACAAATTTTGAAGTCGTTAAATCATAGAGTGTCATATAACTAGCTGAGCCTATATAATTAAATGAATTTTATATTTTGCGTCAATTTTATAGGTTATTGGGTCAAACTTTTGTACTCAGTCAAATTTTCATTATTCCAAATAGAAAAAACATCCCAGTGTGATGTTTTAGGTAAATATATTGAAATTTAAAATTTCAAATTACCTAGTTATAAAGGTACCACGCCGATTCAAATCCCACCTTTTTTTTACAAAACTTATGTTTTCTATGTTTGGAGACCTTTATCTTAGGCAAACGATGTTTGATTTGGACCTATAATACACCGTTGGACTCGTCTCAACGATACCTATAACCGAGACTAAAATTGGACAAATTTTGAAGCCGTTTAATCATAGAGTGTCATATAACTAGCTGAGCCTGTATAATTAAAAGAATTTTATATTTTGCGTCAATTTTATAGGTTTTTGGGTCAAACTTTTGTACTCAGTCAAATTTTTATTATACCAAATAGAAAAAACATCCCAGTGTGATGTTTTAAGTAAATATATTGAAATTTCAAATTTCAAATTACCGTGTTATAAAGGTACCCCACCGATTCCAAACCCACCTTTTTTTTTACAAAACTTATGTTTTTTATGTTTGGAGACCTGTATCTTAGGCAAACGATGTTTGATTTTGACCTATAATACACCGTTGGACTCGTCTCATCGATACCTATAACCGAGACTAAAATGGGACAAATTTTGAAGCCGTTAAATCATAGAGTGTCATATTGAAACTAAATATACCACGGTGTGTATAAAGCTATCTAGAGGGGGGGTGAATAGATTTTACGCTTTTTACCCAATTTTTTGTGTTAGTCAAAATTACGAAATTACCCTCAAGATAATATAATCAAGCAAGTGTAATATGGTGCGGAAATTAAATTAACACTTGAATTTTTACGTGGAAACCCTCACGGGAAAAACCACGGGCTATGTAAGTAAGCCACACTCGAACCTCGAATCCACTAAATGTGCAAACGATTACAACCTAATCCCGAAAGTAATCACACACCTACCTAATCCCGGTATGAGTGAACCTAGTCCAATTTGCTTGCGATCTAAGCAACCTAATCCCGATTGCTACACACAAGACTTAGCTTCTCTTGAAGAGAATACAACCCTAAGTGAATATATGAAAATATCCAAAATGCAACATAGAGCAAGGGAAACCCTATATGCTTATCTAAGATGATTAATATGCAATTAAGAACAATCCTAGATATCAAAACTAAATGACATGTCAAATAGTTAAGCTAATCAATATCAAGTACAAAACCTAATATGCTAGCACAATACAACTTCTCAAACATACATCATACTAATCTCAATTTTGTATCTAAAGCATACAAAATAACAATCAAGTAATTAATTGAGATTGCTAGATAAAATAAACACAAAATATGTAAGATATTAGTGAAAAGCTTACCAAGCAAAGTATGATGAAGATTCCATGCAAGATGACATCTAGATGATCTAAGATGATGCTAGATGATGATTGATGATCATGAAAAAGTGTTTGAGTAATTAAAAATGAGTTCTTGGAATTTTTCTTCTCTTTGAAAAATATCCTAAGTATGAAATCTGAATATGAACTCTCTTTATTGACCTAAAGACAAAATGGCATATATATAGGGTGCCAAGCCAAAGTGAGGTCGTTTAAGTAAGTTTCAAAGAAACGCGCCAATCGGCGGTTTCAATCGGCGGTCGGTGGCCGCCGATTACAACCGCCGAATTGCTCCCGGAGAAACAGGGGAGAAACGGCGGTTCAATTCGGCGGTTTCGTGACCGCCGTTTACACCGCCGAATTAAACCCGAGAATTAAAATCAATCAGGTCTGAAACGGCGTGTCAGATCGGCGGCCATCCAACCGCCGAATTCAAACGGCGGTTTCATTCGACGGCCAGGCCGCCGATCACGACCGCCGATCACCAACAGAGGTGAAAACCAAGGAGATGCCAAGTGCATCTCCATAGACGGTCTTCGCGCAAACCAAGCACATTCTAGTGCGTGCGCGGACGTTTCCGAACACTATCGGGAAACGAATTACAAGACACAAATACACACAACAAGATACAACATCAAAGTGCTAGTGTGTAAAGTGACATGTGAAGAGAATGCACACATGAACAAGTATGCTAAGTGAGTGTGTGCAACTATCTCTTCAAGATAAGTAAGCACATAGAATTTACCTTCGGTGCTTATCAAGACGAGGTCCTTGAAAGGGCTTCGAATAATAAACTAACTCCTAAGCTACCCTTACAAGGATCTCCACATATGGTTTGATCACGAAATAAGCCAATTAACAACAACGGGAATCCTTACAATCTCCCCCTTTGGCTATTTCGTGACAAAACCATCACTCACATTGATTCCTCACAAAAAATAGAAACTACGGGATTACAAAAATATTCTACATTACAAGGAGATAAGAGAATGCAACTTGAAGTCTTTAATCCTCTTGTAGAATAATCAATCCCTGAAAAAAAGAGTTTCTAACAATCCAATTCAAGTAAAGTGTGAGATTAATCATGTGAGAATAATGACAAGCATTTGCATTTTTAGAATTTAGGAACAACATTAGCAAATGTATGCAATGTATGATAAATGCAATGCTCCCCCTCAAAGGGTTACTCCCCCTCAATGTTTTATCTCCCCAAAGTGCACAATAGCTTCTCTATTTTGCAACTCCTCTTACAATATCCTACTCCCCCTTTTTGTCATGATATAGGCAAAGGAGTAGTCCCCAACCGGGTCACTCATAGCAACGAGAGATAGAAGCATGCAAGATATGCATATACATATAAGTCACGTTATGCACTTCAATTAATTTGAGAGAAACAAGGAGATTTATTTGAGAAAATGTGTGAATCCAACATGCTTTGCATACAAGACATATAGCATTCAAGTCCAAAATACAATGGTATTTGGCAAAGCAAACGACAAAGGTTTCTAATAAGAATTCAAACCAATTTCACCAATGTCATGGAAAAAGCAAGGATATAGAGATTATTGATTTTAATTTAAGAGTAACTATATCCAACTTTATAAGCGAAACATGGCATGAGCGACTTTGCACCCTATTAGATTTTTCCGGATAAGATATCCGTATGATAGTAACCATGTTCAACTAATAAAGAAAGAGAGACATTTGGAATTTAAATTCCTTTGAACGGATACAAGATCCTTTATTCATTTTGAGTCTCATAAGCTTTCACACAAGTTTTGTATTTTTAAGAATATGCAATCATCAATTCATGCTTTTCATGTGAGCATGTTGTATGAATTTCATGCTTTTTCATTTAGCATTAGCATGTTATTTAAGAAACATCATGTCATGGAGATAACTATAGGTCATTCACATCATACTTCCTACGTAAATCTCCTAGTCCAAAAATGCATGTTTGAACATAAATATGACATGGATTGTAGACAAGAAAGGTTCACACTTATAGAATAGAAAACATATATACATATGTACAACCAAGCTTACTCAAGCAATCAAAAGAAGAGGCATAAGTTATTTCAAATTTTTTGCAAGTTACAAGAATGCAAAATAGCTCTCTTTGCTTGAGTTCCCCATATGGGGTCAATCATATAACATCACTCCACAAGACATATCCCAATAGATCTACTAAGAGTTTTAAATCGAGTAGCATCTAAGGGTTTAGTAAATAGGTCCGCAAGTTGATCATTAGTACCTACATGTTCAAGTACTATGCATTTATTTTCAACAAGCTCTCTAATGAAGTGATGGCGGATGTCAATATGCTTAGTTCTAGAATGTTGAACCGGATTCTTGGAAATATTAATAGCACTCATGTTATCACAAAAGAGAGTGAGAGTACCTTGGTTGAATCCGTAGTCTACTAGCATTTGTTTCATCCAAAGGAGTTGTGTGCATCCACTCCCCGCGGCTATGTACTCGGCCTCGGCCGTGGACAAGGAAATCGAGTTTTGCTTCTTGCAAAACCAAGACACCAAGTTGTTGCCTAGAAAGAAGCAACCGCCCGATGTGCTCTTCCTATCATCACAATTTCCTGCCCAATCCGCATCACTAAAGCCTACAAGACTAGCATTAGTGTCAAAAGAGTACCAAATCCCATAGTTGGATGTCCCATTCACATAGCGAATGATCCTCTTCACGGAAGAGAGGTGGGACTCCTTAGGATCCGCTTGGTACCTAGCACACACACCCACACTAAAAGATATATCGGGCCTACTTGCGGTCAAATAAAGCAAGCTACCTATCATGCCACAATATAGAGTTTGTTCCACACTTTTACCACTAGCATCCTTGCTTAGCTTCAAAGTGGTACTCATGGGTGTATCACAATGTTTGGCTTTCTCTAAACCAAACTTCTTCACTAGGTTCTTAGCATATTTGGCTTGGGTTATGAAAATCCCATCATGCATTTGCCTAATTTGCAAACCTAGGAAGTAACTAAGCTCACCAACAAGACTCATCTCAAATTCAAGAGACATGACATCAACAAATTGTTGGACTTTGGTGTTGTTGGTGGAGCCAAAAACTATATCATCAACATATATTTGAGCTATGAAAAGCTCATCATTGTCTCTCTTGATGAATAGTGTCTTGTCAACACTACCTCTTGTGTAGTTGTTGTCAACAAGAAATTGAGTGAGGCGCTCATACCAAGCCCTCGGTGCTTGTTTCAACCCATAAAGTGCCTTCTTGAGGCGATAGACATGATTGGGGTGGTGTGCGTCCACAAACCCCTTAGGTTGTTCAACAAACACTTCCTCTTGCAAGAAGCCATTGAGGAAGGCACTCTTGACGTCCATTTGGTGCAATTTGAACTTGTGCACACAAGAGATGGACAAGAGAAGTCTAATGGACTCTAAGCGGGCAACGGGAGCAAAAGTCTCCTCAAAGTCGATACCCTCAATTTGAGAGTACCCTTGTGCTACAAGTCTAGCCTTGTTCAGCACTATGTTGCCATCCTCATCGGATTTGTTCCTAAATATCCATTTGGTGCCTATGACATTAGTGGTCTTAGGCCTAGGAACTAGAGTCCAAACCTCATTCCTTTCGAATTGGTTTAGCTCTTCTTGCATGGCAAGAACCCAAAATTCATCATTTAAGGCTTCTTCAACCTTTTTGGGTTCAATTTGAGAGGTGTAGCATGTATAGCTAATAAGATTAGCAAGTTGACGTCTAGTCCTAACACCCTCATTTACCTCTCCAATGATATCTTCTTTATCATGGAGTTTCCTAACCCATGGAGCGGGTTCTTTAGAGTCCAAGAGAGGAACTCTATCAATAGGTTGTGTGTCATTATTGTTGACATTAGATGTCCCAACATTAGGTGACACCACAACCTCCTCCAAAGGAGAAACATCACTAAAAATAACCTCCTCCTCATGATCGTTTGACTTGAGCCTAGTATCATCAAATACGACATTGGATGATTCCATAACACTTAGAGTCTTTAAATTGAAAACTCTATAGGCTCTACTATTTAAGGCATAGCCAATAAAAATACCCTCATCACTCTTAGCGTCGAATTTGCCAAGTTGATCACGGTCATTCAAAATGTAGCATTTGCTTCCAAAAGTGTGGAAGTAGCTAACATTTGGCCTCTTGCCTTTCCATAACTCATAGGAGGTGTTTCTAGTACCGGGCCTTAGGAACACTCTATTTCCTATATAGCAAGCCGTGTTGATGGCTTCGGCCCATAAGTTCCTAGGGACATTGTTGCTAAGCAACATCACTCGGGCCATCTCTTGGAGGACCCTATTCTTCCTCTCAACAACTCCATTTTGTTGAGGTGTCCTAGGAGCAGAAAATTCATGGGAGATGCCTAAACCATTACAAAAGGTTTCAAATGTGGCATTCTCAAATTCTCTCCCATGATCACTTCTAATCCGTTTTATGCTTTTAATATTAGAGTTCATTTCATTTTGAATTTTATTACAAAGCATTTTAAACTTATCAAAAGTTTCGGATTTTTCTCTAAGAAAATATGTCCATGTGAACCTAGAGAAATCATCAACACAAACAAAAATGTATCTCTTTCCACCCAAACTTTCGGTTTGCATGGGACCCATGAGGTCCATGTGGAGAAGCTCAAGTGGCTCCTTGGTGGTGAGATACTTACCCTTTTTGTGCATGCTTTTAGTTTGCTTTCCTTGTTGGCAAGGTCCACAAATACCATTGGCTTTCTTCCCAAGCTTAGGGAGGCCACGCACACAATTGAACTTTCCAAGGGTCCGTAGGTCCCTAAAGTTCATGTGGCCAAGTCTTTCATGCCACAACTCAATTTGCTCATCCATGGACACATGATTAGATACAATTCTAGCTTCAAGACAATAACAATTGTCGCTAGATCTCATGCCCTTCAACAAGGTTTGTCCATCGGGTTTAAGGATAGAGCAATAATCTTTAGAGAACAAGACGGAATATCCTTCATCACTAAGATGTGAAATGCTAATTAAATTGGCTTTCAAGCCATCAACAAATAAAGCATTGGATAAGGAGGGTAATCCGGGAACGGAAATAGTTCCTTTCCCTACAACATTTCTTTTGGATCCATCACCAAAAGTGACATTTCCACCTTCCTCCATAACAAGAGTCTCGAAGAAACTCTTGTTTCCCGTCATGTGCCTAGAGCACCCACTATCCAAGTACCAAAAATTAGAAGAATTTGCCTTCAAGGCTATTTGTGCAACATGGCAAACATTTTCATTCTTTCTAATCCACTTAGCAACAATTTTAGCTTTCTTAGTGGCCTTTGGTACATGTGCTCTACTATTTCTAGGATCATGCAAATCAATATTTTCATTCCTAGAAACATGCATCTTGGCTCTATTCTTTCTCTTTTCAATCATGCTTTGTTTTCTACACATTTTAATATATTGAAAGCAATTTGGTCTAATATGACCATCACAACCACAAAAGTGACAAATAGGAATGAAAAAAGGAATCATACCTCGCCTTTGAGTACGTCCATGTCTTTGTGGATATGTGGGTTCAATCCATCTTCGTTGTTGAACCGGTCTTGGTTGCTTCCAAGCTTGAGGTTGCATGATTGGTCTCTTTCCTTTGTGAGCCAATTTGGGAGGAGTGTTGGCTTGAGGAACCTTAGGAGGTTGAGCTTGAGATTTCCTTCTTGGCCCCATTTTCACTTGTGCATTAGAACTTTGTCCTATTTCTAACTTTTTCTTAGGAGGTTGCACAAATGAAGTTTCTTCATTCTTCAAGCTCTTGACAAATATGGTCTTGTTAGAGGTTGAGATTTTCTTGCCATCTTCATACCCAAGACCTCTCTTGTCACTTGGACTCTTTCCAACACCAAGTAAATGATCAAGCTTCTTGGTGCTAGAATCTATCCTAGCCAAGGACCCTTTAGCTTCTACAAGTTCCCTCTTCAAGCCTTCTTCATTTCTCTTGGACAAGTCTAACTCCTCAATTAACTTATCCTCTCTCCTCTTCAATCTTTCCACTTGTTCACTTAAGTGGTCATTGTGAGCCGAAAGTTCAAGGTTTTCTTCTCTCAACCTCTCAATCTTTCTTGTGCTTTTAAGTGCTAAATCATTGAACTCGGCATGGTATTTAGCAAGCACCTTTTGCTCCACAAACTTCTTCTTGGAACTAGAAGAGGAGTCACTTTCTTCTTCACTAGAGTCAATTTCCTCTTGACTCAAATCTTCCTTTTCACTAGCACTTTTGCTCTTGTGAGAAGATGCAAAAGCTAGGAAGTTAGCCATGAGCTCTTCCTCACTTGAAGACTCATCTTCCTCATTGGAGTCATCACTACTCCCACTCCATGTGGCGGCCATCACTTTACCCTTCTTCCTCTCATTGTGATTCGCACAGTCGGGGGCAAAGTGACCAATCCCACCACACTCAAAGCATCGGACCCCTTTCCTTTCGGTCCTCTCTTGTCTAGGCTCAAACTTCTTGAAGGAACTCTTTTTCTTCAAATCTTGTCCTCTTGACCCAAATCCCTTCTTCTTCTTGAACCCCATAACCTTGTTGAACCGTTTCACAAATAAGGCAAGGTCTTCATCCGATTCATGCTTTGCCTCCTTTGCATCCTTAGATGCTTTCAAAGCTATTCCTTTAGACTTCTTAGGAGGAGTAGTGTTGCTAGGAGCCTTCCTAGACTCATATGCAAGGAGACGCCCAATTACCTCACTTGGCTTCATATCCATGTAGCCACTATTTTCTTCTATGGCCGTCACCTTTGATTCAAACCTATCGGGGAGAGATCTCATAATTTTTTGCTTGACTCTCCTATCCGAATAAGGGTCTCCGAGTTGATGGCTTTGATTTACTATGTCCATCAATTTGATTTCGAAGTCGTTGAAGCATTCATCCTCTCCCATCCTAAGTAACTCAAATTGAGTTTGGAGGACTTGAAGCTTGGACTCCTTCACCACCTCGGTTCCCTCATGTGCAACTTGAAGGATGTCCCATGCCACTTTGGCAATCTGAGTATTCTGAATAAGCTTGTATTGATTCTCATCCATTGCACACATAATGGCATGCATCGCCTTCCTATTCCACTTAGAATCCTCAAACTCTTGCGCGTTCCATTGAGCCTTAGGCTTCAAAACCTCTTGTCCTCCACCCGCGGGAGTCATTATAGGGAGATCATATCCGTCTTCCACCGCCATCCATGCACGGTCATGAATTTGGCATATGTAGGATTCCATCTTCCCTTTCCATTGGGAATAGTTCAAACCGGTAAGAAGTGGAGGCCTTGTGCTAAAAGCTCCTTCATGGCCACCACCATTTCCACCGTTTCCACTCATAGTGTTTATGAATGAATGAAATGAATGCAAATGTATGAATAATCAAAAATCACACAAAATGCAAAACACACCAAAATAAAGCAAGAATCACCTATGCATGTCTAGGAACCCGCTCTGATACCAATTGAAACTAAATATACCACGGTGTGTATAAAGCTATCTAGAGGGGGGGTGAATAGATTTTACGCTTTTTACCCAATTTTTTGTGTTAGTCAAAATTACGAAATTACCCTCAAGATAATATAAACAAGCAAGTGTAATATGGTGCGGAAATTAAATTAACACTTGAATTTTTACGTGGAAACCCTCACGGGAAAAACCACGGGCTATGTAAGTAAGCCACACTCGAACCTCGAATCCACTAAATGTGCAAACGATTACAACCTAATCCCGAAAGTAATCACACACCTACCTAATCCCGGTATGAGTGAACCTAGTCCAATTTGCTTGCAATCTAAGCAACCTAATCCCGATTGCTACACACAAGACTTAGCTTCTCTTGAAGAGAATACAACCCTAAGTGAATATATGAAAATATCCAAAATGCAACATAGAGCAAGGGAAACCCTATATGCTTATCTAAGATGATTAATATGCAATTAAGAACAATCCTAGATATCAAAACTAAATGACATGTCAAATAGTTAAGCTAATCAATATCAAGTACAAAACCTAATATGCTAGCACAATACAACTTCTCAAACATACATCATACTAATCTCAATTTTGTATCTAAAGCATACAAAATAACAATCAAGTAATTAATTGAGATTGCTAGATAAAATAAACACAAAATATGTAAGATATTAGTGAAAAGCTTACCAAGCAAAGTATGATGAAGATTCCATGCAAGATGACATCTAGATGATCTAAGATGATGCTAGATGATGATTGATGATCATGAAAAAGTGTTTGAGTAATTAAAAATGAGTTCTTGGAATTTTTCTTCTCTTTGAAAAATATCCTAAGTATGAAATCTGAATATGAACTCTCTTTATTGACCTAAAGACAAAATGGCATATATATAGGGTGCCAAGCCAAAGTGAGGTCGTTTAAGTAAGTTTCAAAGAAACGCGCCAATCGGCGGTTTCAATCGGCGGTCGGTGGCCGCCGATTACAACCGCCGAATTGCTCCCGGAGAAACAGGGGAGAAACGGCGGTTCAATTCGGCGGTTTCGTGACCGCCGTTTACACCGCCGAATTAAACCCGAGAATTAAAATCAATCAGGTCTGAAACGGCGTGTCAGATCGGCGGCCATCCAACCGCCGAATTCAAACGGCGGTTTCATTCGACGGCCAGGCCGCCGATCACGACCGCCGATCACCAACAGAGGTGAAAACCAAGGAGATGCCAAGTGCATCTCCATAGACGGTCTTCGCGCAAACCAAGCACATTCTAGTGCGTGCGCGGACGTTTCCGAACACTATCGGGAAACGAATTACAAGACACAAATACACACAACAAGATACAACATCAAAGTGCTAGTGTGTAAAGTGACATGTGAAGAGAATGCACACATGAACAAGTATGCTAAGTGAGTGTGTGCAACTATCTCTTCAAGATAAGTAAGCACATAGAATTTACCTTCGGTGCTTATCAAGACGAGGTCCTTGAAAGGGCTTCGAATAATAAACTAACTCCTAAGCTACCCTTACAAGGATCCCCACATATGGTTTGATCACGAAATAAGCCAATTAACAACAACGGGAATCCTTGCACATATAACCAGCTGAGCCTGTATAATTAAAAGAATTTTATATTTTGCGTCAATTTTAAAGGTTATTAGGGTCAAACTTTTGTACTCAGTCAAATTTTCATTATACCAAAGTGAAAAAACATCCAAGTGTGATGTTTTAAGTAAATATATTGAAATTTAATATTTCAAATTACCGTGTTATAAAGGTACCCCACCGATTCAAATCCTACCTTTTTTTTACAAAACTTATGTTTTCTATGTTTGGAGACCTATATCTTAGGCAAACGATGTTTGATTTGGACCTATAATACACCGTTGGACTCGTCTCAACGATACCTATAACCGAGACTAAAATGGGACAAATTATGAAGCCGTTAAATCATAGAGTGTCATATAACTAGCTGAGCCTGTATAATTAAAAGAATTTTATATTTTGCGTCAATTTTATAGGTTATTGGGTCAAACTTTTGTACTCCGTCAAATTTTTATTATACCAAATAGAAAAAACATCCCAGTGTGATGTTTTAAGTAAATATATTGAAATTTCAAATTTCAAATTACCGTGTTATAAAGGTACCCCACCGATTCCAAACCCACCTTTTTTTTTACAAAACTTATGTTTTCTATGTTTGGAGACCTGTATCTTAGGCAAACGATGTTTGATTTTGACCTATAATACACCGTTGGACTCGTCTCATCGATACCTATAACCGAGACTAAAATGGGACAAATTTTGAAGCCGTTAAATCATAGAGTGTCATATAACCAGCTGAGCCTGTATAATTAAAAGAATTTTACATTTTGCGTCAATTTTATAGGTTATTGGGTCAAACTTTTGTACTAAGTCAAATTTTCATTATACCAAAGTGAAAAAACATCCAAGTGTGATGTTTTAAGTAAATATATTGAAATTTAAAATTTCAAATTACCGTGTTATAAAGGTACCCCACCGATTCAAATCCTACCTTTTTTTTTACAAAACTTATGTTTTCTATGTTTGGAGACCTATATCTTAGGCAAACGATGTTTGATTTGGACCTATAATACACCGTTGGACTCGTCTCAACGATACCTATAACCGAGACTAAAATGGGACAAATTTTGAAGCCGTTAAATCATAGAGTGTCATATAACTAGCTGAGCCTGTATAATTAAAAGAATTTTATATTTTGCGTCAATTTTATAGGTTATTGGGTCAAACTTTTGTACTCAGTCAAATTTTCATTATTCCAAATAGAAAAAACATCCCAGTGTGATGTTTCAAGTAAATATATTGAAATTTAAAATTTCAAATTACCGAGTTATAAAGGTACCCCACCGATTCAAATCCCACATTTTTTTTTCCAAAACTTATGTTTTCTATGTTTGGAGACCTTTATCTTAGGCAAACGATGTTTGATTTTGACCTATAATACACCGTTGGACTCGTCTTAACGATACCTATAACCGAGACTAAAATGGGACAAATTTTGAAGCCGTTAAATCATAGAGTGTCATATAACTAGCTGAGCCTGTATAATTAAAAGAATTTTATATTTTGCGTCAATTTTATAGGTTATTGGGTCAAACTTTTGTACTCAGTCAAATTTTCAATATACCAAATAGAAAAAACATCCCATTGTGATGTTTTAAGTAATATATTGAAATTTAAAATTTCAAATTACCGTGTTATAAAGGTACCCCACCGATTCAAATCCCACCTTTTTTTTACAAAACTTATGCTTTTCTATGTTTGGAGACCTGTATCTTAGGCAAACGATGTTTGATTTGGACCTATAATACACCGTTGGACTCGTCTCAACGATACCTATAACCGAGACTAAAATGGGACAAATTTTGAAGCCGTTAAATCATAGAGTGTCATATAACTAGCTGAGCCTGTATAATTAAAAGAATTTTATATTTTGCGTCAATTTTATAGGTTATTGGGTCAAACTTTTGTACTCAGTCAAATTTTCATTATACCAAATAGAAAAAACATCCCAGTGTGATGTTTTAAGTAAATATATTGAAATTTCAAATTTCAAATTACCGTGTTATAAAGGTACCCCACCGATTCCAAACCCACCTTTTTTTTACAAAACTTATGTTTTCTATGTTTGGAGACCTGTATCTTAGGCAAACGATGTTTGATTTTGACCTATAATACACCGTTGGACTCGTCTCAACGATACCTATAACCGAGACTAAAATGGGACAAATTTTGAAGCCGTTAAATCATAGAGTGTCATATAACTAGCTGAGCCTGTATAATTAAAAGAATTTTATATTTTGCGTCAATTTTATAGGTTATTGGGTCAAACTTTTGTACTGAGTCAAATTTTCATTATTCCAAATAGAAAAAACATCCCAGTGTGATGTTTTAAGTAAATATATTGAAATTTAAAATTTCAAATGACCGAGTTATAAATGTACCCCACCGATTCAAATCCCACCTTTTTTTTCCAAAACTTATGTTTTCTATGTTTGGAGACCTTTATCTTAGGCAAACGATGTTTGATTTGGACCTATAATACACCGTTGGACTCGTCTCAACGATACCTATAACCGAGACTAAAATGGGACAAATTTTGAAGCCGTTTAATCATAGAGTGTCATATAACTAGCTGAGCCTGTATAATTAAAAGAATTTTATATTTTGCGTCAATTTTATAGGTTATTGGGTCAAACTTTTGTACTCAGTCAAATTTTCATTATACCAAATAGAAAAAACATCCCAGTGTGATGTTTTAAGTAATATATTGAAATTTAAAATTTCAAATTACCGTGTTATAAAGGTACCCCACCGATTCAAATCCCACCTTTTTTTTACAAAACTTATGCTTTTCTATGTTTGGAGACCTGTATCTTAGGCAACGATGTTTGATTTGGACCTATAATACACCGTTGGACTCGTCTCAATGATACCTATAACCGAGACTAAAATGGGACAAATTTTGAAGCCGTTAAATCATAGAGTGTCATATAACTAGCTAGGCCTGTATAATTAAAAGAATTTTATATTTTGCGTCAATTTTATAGGTTATTGGGTCTAACTTTTGTACTCAGTCAAATTTTCATTATACCAAATAGAAAAAACATCCCAGTGTGATGTTTTAAGTAAATATATTGAAATTTCAAATTTCAAATTACCGTGTTATAAAGGTACCCCACCGATTCCAAATCCCACCTTTTTTTTACAAAACTTATGTTTTCTATGTTTGGAGACCTGTATCTTAGGCAAACGATGTTTGATTTTGACCTATAATACACCGTTGGACTCGTCTCAACGATACCTATAACCGAGACTAAAATGGGACAAATTTTGAAGCCGTTAAATCATAGAGTGTCATATAACTAGCTGAGCCTGTATAATTAAAAGAATTTTATATTTTGCGTCAATTTTATAGGTTATTGGGTCAAACTTTTGTACTCAGTCAAATTTTCATTATTCCAAATAGAAAAAACATCCCAGTGTGATGTTTTAAGTAAATATATTGAAATTTAAAATTTCAAATTACCGAGTTATAAAGGTACCCCACCGATTCAAATCCCACCTTTTTTTTCCAAAACTTATGTTTTCTATGTTTGGAGACCTTTATCTTAGGCAAACGATGTTTGATTTGGACCTATAATACACCGTTGGACTCGTCTCAACGATACCTATAACCGAGACTAAAATGGGACAAATTTTGAAGCCGTTTAATCATAGAGTGTCATATAACTAGCTGAGCCTGTATAATTAAAAGAATTTTATATTTTGCGTCAATTTTATAGGTTATTGGGTCAAACTTTTGTACTCAGTCAAATTTTCATTATACCAAATAGAAAAAACATCCCAGTGTGATGTTTTAAGTAAATATATTGAAATTTAAAATTTCAAATTACCGTGTTATAAAGGTACCCCACCGATTCAAATCCCACCTTTTTTTTACAAAACTTATGTTTTCTATGTTGGAGACCTGTATCTTAGGCAAACGATGTTTGATTTGGACCTATAATACACCGTTGGACTCGTCTCAACTGATACCTATAACCGAGACTAAAATGGGACAAATTTTGAAGCCGTTAATCATAGAGTGTCATATAACTAGCTGAGCCTGTATAATTAAAAGAATTTTATATTTTGCGTCAATTTTATAGGTTATTGGGTCAAACTTTTGTACTCAGTCAAATTTTCATTATACCAAATAGAAAAAACATCCCAGTGTGATGTTTTAAGTAAATATATTGAAATTTCAAATTTCAAATTACCGTGTTATAAAGGTACCCCACCGATTCCAAACCCACCTTTTTTTTACAAAACTTATGTTTTCTATGTTTGGAGACCTGTATCTTAGGCAAACGATGTTTGATTTTGACCTATAATACACCGTTGGACTCGTCTCAACGATACCTATAACCGAGACTAAAATGGGACAAATTTTGAAGCCGTTAAATCATAGAGTGTCATATAACTAGCTGAGCCTGTATAATTAAAAGAATTTTATATTTTGCGTCAATTTTATAGGTTATTGGGTCAAACTTTTGTACTCAGTCAAATTTTCATTATTCCAAATAGAAAAAACATCCCAGTGTGATGTTTTAAGTAAATATATTGAAATTTAAAATTTCAAATGACCGAGTTATAAATGTACCCCACCGATTCAAATCCCACCTTTTTTTTCCAAAACTTATGTTTTCTATGTTTGGAGACCTGTATCTTAGGCAAACGATGTTTGATTTTGACCTATAATACACCGTTGGACTCGTCTCAACGATACCTATAACCGAGACTAAAATGGGACAAATTTTGAAGCCGTTTAATCATAGAGTGTCATATAACTAGCTGAGCCTGTATAATTAAAAGAATTTTATATTTTGCGTCAATTTTATAGGTTATTGGGTCAAACTTTTGTACTCAGTCAAATTTTCATTATACCAAATAGAAAAAACATCCCAGTGTGATGTTTTAAGTAAATATACTGAAATTTCAAATTTCAAATTACCGTGTTATAAAGGTACCCCACCGATTCGAAACCCACCTTTTTTTTCCAAAACTTATGTTTTCTATGTTTGGAGACCTGTATCTTAGGCAAACGATGTTTGATTTTGACCTATAATACACCGTTGGACTCGTCTCAACGATACCTATAACCGAGACTAAAATGGGACAAATTTTGAAGCCGTTAATCATAGAGTGTCATATAACTAGCTGAGCCTGTATAATTAAAAGAATTTTATATTTTGCGTCAATTTTATAGGTTATTGGGTCAAACTTTTGTACTCAGTCAAATTTTCATTATTACCAAATAGAAAAAACATCCCAGTGTGATGTTTTAAGTAAATATATTGAAATTTAAAATTTCAAATTACCGAGTTATAAAGGTACCCCACCGATTCAAATCCCACCTTTTTTTTCCAAAACTTATGTTTTCTATGTTTGGAGACCTTTATCTTAGGCAAACGATGTTTGATTTGGACCTATAATACACCGTTGGACTCGTCTCAACGATACCTATAACCGAGACTAAAATGGGACAAATTTTGAAGCCGTTTAATCATAGAGTGTCATATAACTAGCTGAGCCTGTATAATTAAAGAATTTTATATTTTGCGTCAATTTTATAGGTTATTGGGTCAAACTTTTGTACTCAGTCAAATTTTCATTATTCCAAATAGAAAAAACATCCCAGTGTGATGTTTTAAGTAAATATATTGAAATTTCAAATTTCAAATTACCGTGTTATAAAGGTACCCCACCGATTCGAAACCCACCTTTTTTTTCCAAAACTTATGTTTTCTATGTTTGGAGACCTGTATCTTAGGCAAACGATGTTTGATTTTGACCTATAATACACCGTTGGACTCGTCTCAACGATACCTATAACCGAGACTAAAATGGGACAAATTTTGAAGCCGTTAAATCATAGAGTGTCATATAACTAGCTGAGCCTGTCTAATTAAAAGAATTTTATATTTTGCGTCAATTTTATAGGTTATTGGGTCAAACTTTTGTACTCAGTCAAATTTTCATTATACCAAATAGAAAAAACATCCCAGTGTGATGTTTTAAGTAAATATACTTGAAATTTCAAATTTCAAATTACCGTGTTATAAAGGTACCCCACCGATTCGAAACCCACCTTTTTTTTCCAAAACTTATGTTTTCTATGTTTGGAGACCTGTATCTTAGGCAAACGATGTTTGATTTGACCTATAATACACCGTTGGACTCGTCTCAACGATACCTATAACCGAGACTAAAATGGGACAAATTTTGAAGCCGTTAAATCATAGAGTGTCATATAACTAGC
>CM059869.1:0-248846 GCA_030490815.1 Acer saccharum | reverse complement strand
CAACATCACATGGGATCTTTGGGAAGAGTGACGCGGGCCCGTGTTGTGTGTGATGTTGCCACATAGGTTTGGGTTCAAAATTTGGGTCACTTTTTTGGGTCCTCTAGCATTATTGGGTCTGTATAGCGCTAAACCTCAATTCCCATCAGGTATCAGGTGGGCGCTCTACGTAGAGCGCTTCTGTAAAGCGACCGTACAGCGCCTACCTATTGGAAATGCTCGCGACAGCGCATCAGCTCAATATTTGAGCGCTCCGAAACATGACCAAACGACATCGAAACCTTTCATATGATATATCGTTGGAAAGGTATGGAAGTCTACTTTCTACTCCAATTTATGGAATGACATTTCAATGTCTATAGAAAAAGTTATGGTCAATAGAGTGACCAAAGGTCAGATTCGGATCACAGCAGTGATGCCCTGTTTTAGTGGTCACTTTGGAAATTTCAAAACCAATTCAAACGGTCATGAAATATTACGAATAATATACCGTTGGAAAGGTATGGGTGTCTAGTTTTCCTAGAATTTTACAAAACTCAATTTCAATCTTTTTATAAAAAGTTATGGTCATAAAACCATACAAAGGTCAGTTTTGAAAAACATATAAATTATTGAAATTCAATATTTTGAAACTAGACACTTTACTCCAAACAACCAAACCAAAAACTACCACTTATCCAAGAGAAGAATGAGACCTTCTCAAGTGGTCAACCGTCGCGCTAAGACATGCACACCATCGTGCAAGCGCGGACGTTTCCGATCAATATCAGGAAACGAATTACAAGACACATACACACACAACAAGATATATCAATAAGGTGCTAGTGTGTAATGTGACATGTGAAGAGTATGCACACAAATGCAAGTATGCTAAGTGTGTGTGTGCAATCTAAATCTCTTCAATGAAAACTAAGCACTAGAGATATACCTTTGGAGTGCTTGTCAACCTTGAGGACTTGAGAGGGTCTTTGAGCTTGATCATGAATCACTTAAGCTACCCTTACATATAATCCCCAACACGTGGTTTGTCCACGAAATAAGCCAATCAAGATATGGGAATCCTTACAAACATCAAACTAAAACAAATGTTCAGTAAAAAACAAATCTTATCCAGATATGTTTTTGTTTCATTTCATTGCCCAATCTCTACATTTCTCTTACTCTCTCTTAGCTTTACTTTGGTGAGCTTACCTTTTCCTGTTCATTGACATTGATCTCCTCCGATTGGTATCGATTTCCTCCAAACAAAGGAGATCCAACGCAAATCTCTTCCAAGCTGAGGAGATCTGCATCGTCTCCTCCTACTAGAGGAGATCAACGACTCTTGGAGAAGCTATCCATGGTGGATTTTGAGGTTTAGTTTATTTATTTATTTTTTTTCTAGGTTTGCTTTAGATACTGTTTAGTGAGATAATGGAAGTTTATTTGGTTGAGAAAATGGAGTTAGTTTGATTGATGAGAAAATACAAGAAGAGAAATTGGAAGAAAAATGACAGTACATTGTGATTTGTTTTTCTATCAAAAATAAAAATAAAAATAAAAAAGTGTGATTTGTGAGAAAATAAGGGTGCGTCATGTAAGCATTTTTCATTTGTTGTTTTTCGAAAAGAAAAATGAAAATGAAAACAGTGTTTTTAGTTTCAGTTTCGAAATCTGAAAACGCACTGGTAGAATATACTGAAATATGTATTCTAAAAGTGAAAACGGGAAAAACGCGTTTTGTCGGTTAACGGGAAAATATCCAAAATTGTAATTTTCTTATTATGTTTTTCTATTGTAGTTTTTTTTTACTTTGAATAAAAGGTGGTCAATAATTTATCATAAATAATTATCAACTAACTTATAATTTAAAAATAAATTTTAATTTCTTTACTAAATATAACTTACATGAAAAAATATATATATATATCTTTCAAAACAAAAAACAAAAAAAACAAAAAAAAAACAAAAAACAAAAAAAAAAACAAAAAAAAAAAAAAAAAACAAAACACTCATAATTTAAAAATAAATTTTAATTTTTTACTAAATATAAATTACATGAAAAAAAATATATTAAAATCTTTATAAAAAAAAAAACAAAACAAAAAAACAAAACAAAACCCCACTTCAAAGAAGTTGAAAAGAGAGGAGCCATGAATGCAGCAACAACAAAAGCTTGGATTTTGGCAGTGAGTATTGGAGCCGTGGAGGCACTGAAAGATCAAGGAATCTGCAGATGGAATTACACTATGAGATCTCTGCACTAACATACCAAGAACAATTTAAGATATGTAGTCAGGCCAAAAATGTCTCTTCTTCTTCTTCAAGGAAGGGTTTTGAAGAGAATATTGGGTGTAATAAAATGAATAAAACAGATGATTCAATTAAAAAAGTTATGGATTTGAGCTGCTAGGATCCTACTACTATTAGATTTTGATGTAATCATCATCGTCTTATAATTAGATGTAATATTAACTTCTATTTTTGTTCTTTCTAATGAAAGATATGATCGATTTTGTGTCTTTTAATAAAAAAAAAAAGACAAAGAGAGAAGAACTAAAGAAGAAGAAGAACGTCAAGGAGAAAAAAAAAAAAAACTTATTGTGAATTTTTTTAAAAAAATAAAACAAAATGAAAAATAGGGAATGTAAGTCGCACAGTGGAAAAGAGTTTGAAATTAATCAAGATAAATAAGAACGATAGGTTTCAAAATTTTCTATCGTCTTCTTGGAACCTTTTGTATATACATGAATATAAGGAAGAGATTTGTTTTCATACCTTTGAAGAACACTCCTTCGTTTTCTTTTCGATCCTTTACCACTAAGCCTTCCTAGCTATGTCCCGTGATCTAGCAACTGTGTGTGTGGGCATGTCATGGATTCCGGGAGTAGTTGAATGGAGGCTTGAGAGAACCGGAAGACAACACCTTGCTTCCTCCTTAAATTTGGCCAACCCTAGTGAGAGGAAAAAAAAATTCTATTTCTTTTTCTTTTTCCTCTCTTGTGGGTGCACCTCTTCTGTTCTCCGTAGGGTTCCGATTAGCTTCTTTTTCCTGACAAGTATATCTTATATTCTAGGAACCTAGGGTTTAGTAATCCAAGTTAAAATAGGATTCCAAATCCTTTTTTAATTATTACTTTTACTAGGGTTTGAACCTTTGACCTATTTAGAGTAAATAAAAATAATCACTTATTATTTTATTTCTCTTGTCAAGGTTAGAAGTTGAAACCTCCATATGACAATTAATAATTCTTGTCAATTAAATAATCATATTATTTAATAATATTTAATTCAACAATTAAATAATATATTAATTAAATAATCACATCATTTAATTAATTCCCAAAATATATTTTAAGTTACTTTCCTAACACAATTAATTGGACCATACAATTCTCCGTGAGTCTTGTTACTATCAATCGTATTGGGCTAGTAAGGGGACCTAATGGACTCACAATTTTAAGCTTCAATAATACTTTGAAAAAATTAATTAAACTCTTTAATTAATATTTCACTTAATTAATATTTCACAATTATTAACCTTGGAGTTATTCCACTAAAAACCTAAGGTTGTACTCTCGTAACTGTAGATGTTTTACACAACCAATTTATCAGTGTCCATTGATATAGCTATTACATATGGTATGATTCTCTACAAATAATTTATAATTAGAGCTAGGTCATATAGTTCGTTATACCTCTTTAATTATATCTTTTCCTTTAAGTACCATTGATTCTCTTAAATGATTATATCTTTCATTCCTTTACGGAAGAAAGAGAAAGCTCTTAATCGTTCAAGCCCCGAATCAACCCTTAAAGGGAACTACTTATCTACTTCTCGTAAGAAGGAATGGATTTCACTATTGTGTGCATACCTTTCCAGCCACAAGCCAAACCGTGATTCCAATATACGGAGATATTGACCGAGAATGATATTCCGATCTCACCCATGGTAAATCAAAAACCACGATCTAACCTGAAGGAGTTAGTAAGACACTCAGGATTTAGATCACCCATATATAACCATAATTAGTCGATATATATGAATCTTTTCAACTAACGGATCTTAGTGACAGATTCATATAGATCGTGGCCTAGTCTTATATGATCACATCATATAAGGTGTCTCCTGATATGGTCACAATTATGCACATGATGCATGCAGGAAGTGGACATCGTGGACATGTTTAGGTGGACCAATAAGTTAGTTGTTTATGCAAATAAGTTGAGGGCTTAGTGCCCTGTTTTCAAGCTGTTATGCAGGAAGTGTATGGGAATCATGCACATGTTTTTCTGCCCATTATTTCCCATTCAATTGTGTCACTTTTGTTAATTGTTGCTTATTTGAAGGATTGGCTTATAAATAGTCAGCCACAGTTGTAATGAGTTTCTACATATTGAATATTAATGAAAATACTTCCTAAACCTCATCTTTCTTCTCTTCTCCTACTTATCTATCTCTCTAATTGTTCTACTCTCCTTTAAATTCTTATGTGTATTTTTCAAGATCGGAAATATACACATCATCTCTATTCTTAGAATACCATATGAGTAGTCTATGATAAGACCACCGTATAATACGAAATGGACCGCAGCTGTAGATTAACCACAAATAAAGTATCCAGCTTTATTTGCTTTATACGGACTATTTAGATTGCATGTCTCAAACTGAATTCCTCTGTATATGACATTCATATTCTTAGTTTGAGATTACATTTAGCAATCTTGGATTTTTGTATATATAATATAAGCGTATGAATTAATATATTTTAATGAAATAACTACTTCTTTTATTATTGAATTTATAACATTTACATATTACAAGCTTTAGGGCATAAATCCCAACAACGGTAGCAAATGTTTGCCATCCAACAGCCTAACCCATCCATCTAACAATGCGACCATTGGCTAGTCTAGTGTAAGAGCCGTGACCCAACCCATCAAACTCCAAGGATTCAGGACCAAACACTTGATCTACAAACTCCAACTTGCCATCCCCCAACCTGCTGTGATTGTCTCTAGGCCAACTCTTCATGACTTGCTTGTATGGAGCAATGTCATGCTTGATAGGCTTGAATTCATTGTAGAATAAATTTGGTGGAACGAAAAAATGGATGAGGCATAAGGAATTACTGTCCTTAAGGTGTTATTTGCCCCCACTCAAATGTTTACTAACGGGTTCAAAGGCAAATTACCTCCAAGATACAACAAATCCTTGAAAGACTACAAATAACAATTTTGTAGAATTTCTCATAACACTCTGTGAAACTGAAAGTAAAAACTTAATAATATTTTGATTTGGATAATTCTGTACATATTTATAGACAAATCATTTTATGTCTATTCATTAACAGACAAGTCTGTTAATTGTACCTTTTCACACTTGTGTCTGTACATCAATTAGACAAGTCTGTAGATTTACATCTTTTAGACTTGTATCTATTCATAGAACAGACATATCTGATAATTGCACCTATTGAATATTAAAATTATTACAATCTCTCTAACAATCTCCCACTAGATTGTAATATTTCTCCAAATCTTTATTGATAATCTCATACTTACAAGAAGGTATCTTTTGATTTAAACCTTCAATTAGTGAATGCAATTCAAAGTATTTACAAGACAAAGGTATGCAAATCATTTAAACCAAGTCTCTATAAGTTAATACCGGAAATACATCACATATGAGTTATCTCAGTTTCTATGAGATGTTCAAATCATTTTAGCACTATTATGGCCTTGTGCTCGATCTTGGTCTCATGAACATTTATAAAAGTAAACCCAAACTTTTGTTAGAAACGGCACCATTTCTTATGTTCACATAGGTGAAGTTTAACATATGTCTTTAGCTACTTAAGACACTTAAATTATAATATTCGAACTTCATTAAGAGTTTGCACTCATCCTCAAACGTAGCTATCAGCACTGAACATCCTAGAATGGACACTTAAAATAAATTTCAGTGCCTAACTAATCACTTATCAGTAACTTGTTATTACCCATTAAACTTTAGAATAGTGATAATTCTATTATAAAGTTGGGTTACCGTCACAGGTGATTTTTTTAAAGAGGGGTTTCAGTCCCATTCCACTAGATGTATCCTTTACCAGGTCTCGCGATAAACCTTTTGTCAAAGGATCTGCTAGGTTCTTATTTGACCTAACATAAACAATATTAATAACACCATCTGTTATTAATTGTTTGACATATTCATGTCTCAAGCTAATATGTCTAGATTTTCCATTATAAATTTTATTATATGCTCTAGACAAAGTAGCTTCACTATCACAATACAAAGAAGTAGATGGCATCGGTTGTGGCCACAAATTTATATCTAATAATAGATTTCTCAACCATTCAGCTTCTTTGCCTGCTGCTGCTAGTGCTATAAACTCATACTCCATTGTTGAGTGAGTTATACATGTTTGTTTCTTGGATGCCCAAGATATAGCTCCTCTGGCCATAGTAAATATCCAACCTGTTGTGGATTTATTGTCACTAGCACTAGTTATCCAACTTGCATCAGAAAATCCTTCTAGCACTGCTGGATAGTCATAGTAAAATAGACCCAACTCTTTGGTTCTTTTGAGATAACCAAGTATCCTTCCAATTGATTTCCAATGTTGTATACTAGGACTACTTGTGTATCTTGACATTTTGCAAACAACAAAAGCAATATCTGGCCTTGTACAATGCATGGCATACATTAAACTTCCTATTGCACTTGCATATTCAAGCTGTGCAACAGCTCTGCCAGAATTTTCTAGTATCTTGATACTAGAATCATAGGGGGTATTTGCTTCTTTAAATTTCAAATGATTGAATTTAATAAGCATTTTCTCAATATAATGAGATTGACACAGTGAATAACCCCCACTATGTTTTTTTACTTTGATACCTAAAATAGTATCTACTTCACCAAGATCTTTCATTTTAAATTGTGAAGCTAAATAATTCTTAGTATCAGATATACCTTTCATATTTGTTCCAAAGATTAGCAAGTCATCAACATATAAACAAATAATCACAACACAATTATTTGTAAATTTAGAATATATGCATTTATCAGCACTATTATGTTTGAAACCATCTAATAAAATAACAGAATCAAATTTATCATGCCATTGTTTTGGTGCTTGTTTCAAACCATAAAGTGACTTGACTAACTTGCAAACTTTATTTTCATTTCCAGGTAATACAAAACCTTCAGGTTGTTCCATATATATTTCTTCATCAAGATCACCATTTAAAAAAGCAGTTTTAACATCCATTTGATGCACATACAAATGATATAACGATGCAATAGCCATCAACACTCTAATGGATGTTAATCTAGCTACAGGTGCATATGTATCAAAATAGTCTATACATTTTTCCTATTTAAAACCTTTTGCTACTAATCTAGCCTTAAAAGTTTGTATAGACCCATCTGTATTATATTTCCTTCTAAATACCCATTTACTACTTATTGGTTTTGATCCTGTAGGCAAATCAACTAAAAACCAAGTTTGATTTGACATTATTGAATCCATTTCATCGTTTATTGCTTCTCTCCAAAAAGAAACATCTCTAGATGACATGGTTTCAATAAATGTTTTAGGATCTTCTTCAATATTAAGTCAAATAGGTATTTTGTTAAGAACAATATTTCTATCTCCTTCTACCAAAAAGGTTAAGGCTTGAGATGAAATGAAATCAGTGCCCAGTGATTTTTCTTTCCTTTCACGTTGACTTCTCCTAGGTTCAAAATGTTTTTCGATTTCTTTTCTTTTACACGAAATTGAACTAGGAATTATGTCACATGGTGAACTATAAACAGATTCTGATTCAAGTGTAGAATCATTAAAAAATTTATTTTCAATGAATTCAACATTTCTTGATTCTACAATGATATTAGAGTCTAAACTCAACAACCTATATACCTTGGAATTTTCTGCATATCCAACAAAAACACTTTTTATCCCTCTTGGTCCTAATTTTGAAGAACTAGGATCATGAGGCTAAACAACCCCATACTCTCAAGTAACTTAGATTGGGTTTTCTACCTTTCCAGACTTCATATGGTGATACATGTGTTTTCATAGAAGTAATTATGTTATGAACATGACATGCAGTAAATAAAGCTTCTCCCCACATATTATTTGACAACTTAGCATTAATTAACATAGAGTTAATCATATCAGTCAGAGTCCTATTTTTTCTTTCAGCCAAACCATTCTGTTGTGGTGTGTATGGAGCAGATTTTTGGTGAATTATTCCATGTTGTTCACAAAAATTATCAAATTCATTTCCAAAGTATTCTCCACCTCTATCACTACGAAGCATTTTAATTTTCTTATCTTTCTGATTTTCAACTTCAGACTTATACCGTTTAAACACATCAAATGCTTCATCTTTTGTTCTCAATAAATATATATATGTGAACCTAGAACAATCATCGATAAAAGTGATAAAATATCTTTTTTCCTCCTCTAGTTAAAACACCATTATACTCACAAATATCAGAATGTACTAAGTCTAATAATTGGGTATTTCTTTCTGCTTTTGGAAATGGCTTTTTTGTCAATTTTGCTTGGATGCAGATTTCACATTTTTCATGATTATAATTATTGCAAGAAATTAAATCATGCTTGGACATATATTTCAAAGCTCTAAAATTTAAATGTGCTAAACGAGCATGCCAAGTATCAAAAGATTCAACAATATAAGCAGAATTATTCACTTTATTCATAATAATATTGAGTTTGAACATTCCATCACATGAGTACCCTTTACCAACAAAAACCCCGTTTTTGGTCAGAATACAATTATCTGACTCTAGAACAACCTTAATGTTACTCTTACATAGTAAAGTTGCAGAAACAAGATTCTTCCTAATTTCTGGAACATGAAATACATTATTTAAAAACAATTTCTTTCCAGAGGTAAATTGAAGATCGACACTTCCCTTTCCAAGAACCTTGGCAGAAACATGATTTCCCATGAGAACCACTTCACCATCCTTTTCTTCTTCATATGCAGAGAACAATGATTTATCATTGCAGACATATATGGTGGCACCAGAATCCAGCCACCAATCAAAAGACTTGGTTGCTGCTGCCATATTTAATTCTGTTATCATGCCAATTTGCATTTCAGAAACCATAGCAACTATTTCTTCATATTAATTCTCAACCAGGTTAGCATTATTGGAAGTGTCTTCTTCTTTCTTTTTCTTGAGCCTGCAATCACTAATACGGTGGCCTTTCTTGCCACAATTGAAACAATTCCCATTGAATTTCAGGTTGTTTCCAAATTTCTGGTTATTTCCAGATTTCTTGAACTTCTTATTGTTATTCACTTTGAAGTTCTTCTTAAATTTACTCCCTTCCATGATATTAACTTTGGAAGAATTCTGAGAAATATTTTTTTGATCACAAGATCTAGTCTCCTCCTCAATTCTCAAATGTTTTTGTAATTCTTCCAAAGATATATCATCTCTTCTGTGTAGGAGTTTCTTTTTGTAATCATTCCAACTAGAGGGTAATTTTGTTATAATTGCCCCTACTTGAAATGATTCAGAAATCTCAACCTTCAATTCACGAAGTTTTGTGACAAGAATTTGTAACTCATGTATTTGATCAAGAATAGGTTTAGTATCAACCATGGTGAACTCAAAATAATTTAAAATAAGGAATTTGTCAGTACCTTCTTTTTCTGCTTTGTATTTATACTCAAGTGCGTTCCAGATTTCCTTTAGAGACTTCATGGTATTGTAAAGATCATAAAGACTGTCTGACAAAGTATTCAGAATATGTCACCGACACATTACTTCATCCTCTGATCGCTTCTTTCTTTCGGCCTGCAATGTATTGGTGTCTTTGTCTTTATCTGGTTCTGGAAGTGGCTACAGATTGGGATCCATAACATATGCTATCTTCAGTACAGTAAGAAGAAAGAAAAGTTTTCCTTTCCGGCGAGTAAAATTGGTTCCGTCAAATCGATCCAGTTGAACATTTGGATTCAAAAAAGAAGCCATATTCTTTTCAGCATCCATAATAACACTTAAGATTGTAGAATAAATTTGGTGGAACGAAAAAATGGATTTGAGGCGTAAGGAATTACTTTCCTTAAGGTGTTATTTGCCCCCACTCAAATGTTTGCTAACGGGTTCAAAGGCAAATTACCTCCAAGATACAACAAATCCTTGAAAGACTACAAATAGCAATTTTGTAGAATTTCTCATAACACTCTGTGAAACTGAAAGTAAAAACTTAATAATATTTTGATTTGGATAATTCTGTACATATTTATAGACAAATCATTTTATGTCTATTCATTAATAGACAAGTCTGTTAATTGTACCTTTTCACACTTGTGTCTGTACATCAATTAGACAAGTCTGTAGATTTACATCTTTTAGACTTGTATCTATTCATAGAACAGACATATCTGATAATTGCACCTATTGAATATTAAAATTATTACAATATCTCTAACATTCATGGCCTCCAATAGGACCCATTTGAAGAGGGTCCATTATCACAAACCCCAATGCTAGAGCAAGAATAAGAATGAATGGATGTTGTAAAAATGTTTCATCTTTGAGAAAGTTTTTCTTCTCCATCTGGGGTGGCTTCTGGTTTCTGGGTTAGAGAGAAAAAGAAAGAAGAAGAAGAGGGTTATGGTGAAGAAATGTGTGGCTTGGTCATGAAGTTTGTGGAGGAAAGTCTAATTGTGGTTAAGGAGTAGAGAGCAGCATGCATTAGTTGTGATATAGAGTTGAGGTTTAGAGTAGGTTGCCTATTGTTGGTCATGTGTTTTGCAGTTCTCTTTATAATTGGGAAAAAAACAACACAAGGTGTCGTATGCTTGTAAGAAATTCAATTCATTTTCAAGTTCTAAATGTTTCTAATAATTCACCAGCAGATTCTAAAGATCATGATAATGATCATGTAAACCAACCAAGCAGAGTTTTGGGACCACTTATTGCAACTAAAATAGCATATATCAAATTCAATAACAAAAGCCTAGGATGATTTAACGTGGCTCTCGATCAAACTTCAAATTTGCATCCATGGAACAGACACCATTATACCTTAAATTATCATACATGAAAAAACTTCTCACATTCCCACCCAATTAATGGATGTGGAATTGGTGAAGAATGTCACTCTTTTGAGTTGGTGTTTCACGAGTATCACCATTTTAATAACTTAAGTTTTAAAGGCATCAAACTAAGTGAACTTTCAAAAATGCCTTTACTTTACATATATATTTTTATTTACTTTTCAGTTTTTCAAATTTTTTTCTTTTTCTTCATTGACTTTCATTGGAAGTCTAATAGACCTCCAATGGAGGTCGAAGTCGTTCGACCTCTGTTGGAGGTCTGTTCAACCTCCATTGAGGTTCCATGGAGGTTGAAATCGACCTACATTGGAGATGAAATCAATGAAGAAGAAAATGAAAAAAAAAAAAAAAAAAAAAAAAGTGGAAAAACTCATTTTTGTCTAATAAGTCTCCGAAATAGGTCTTGCACTTTTTTGTATTTCTGAGACTTATTTTGGTATTTCTGAGACCTATTTTGTATTTCCAAGACTTATTTTTTTAATTTTTGAGACTTTTCAGGTAATTACCGAGACTTTTCAATAATTTCAAGACTGTTCAGGTATTTTCGAGACTTTCCAGGTAGTTTCTGAGACTTTTTAGGTATTTCTGAGACTGTTCATGTATTTCCGAGACTTTTCAGGTTGTTTCTGAGGTTTTTTAGGTATTTTCGAGACTTTTCATCTATTTCCAAGACATTTTAGGTATTTTCGGGACTTTTTAGGTAGTTTCCGAGACTTTTTGATAATTTTCGAGACTTTGTTAATTTATGAGACTTTTTGGTAGTTTCCAAGACTTTTCAGAGACTTTTTTTGTAGTTTCTGAGACATTTTGTAATTTTCGAGACTTTCTGGGTAAAAATGATTTTTTTTTTTTTTTTTTTTCATCTTCTTCCTTGACACCTTCATTAGAGGCCAATTTTGACCTCCATTGGAGGTCGATTTTGACATCCAATGGAGGTCAAACTAACCTCCAATGGAGGTCTTTCATCTCCATTGATGGTGGTCCTCCATTAATGGAGGATTTTGAAAAGAGAAAAAAAATCAAAATAGTGAAGAACTCGTTAATAGGGGGCATTTTTGGAATGAACATATTTTAGATGCCATTTAAACTTAAGTTATTAAAGAAGTAATACTCTTAAAATTCACCCTTAAAAAAAGTGCTAATAAATTGTTGAACCCACTAATGGATTGAGGTATTAATGTAGTAAACAAAAAGCATCTACCAATTCCTTTAAAACTTATATAGTTTACTTTTGAAATCACCTTTCTTTTTCTTTTTTTGAATCTTCGAATTATTTTATGTTAAAAGGAAATAATTTTCCTAATGATTGTGGATCACGCTTAGGGGTCGTTTGTTTTTTTCACTTAAAACTTAATGAGTTTGAATTGAACTCATTAAGTGTTTTGTTTGTTTTTTTAACTAGTCAAACAACTTAAAAATATATTAAAAAAAAAAAAAACCTTAAAATAAAAAATAAGAAATACTGACTTTTAATTTAATTCAAAATCACTGAATTATAATTAAAATATTCTCTTCCAAGTCTATCCTCCCAAAGAAGATATATTTCCAAATTTATCTTAATTTGATATGGTGTAGAATTTTTTCTTTTAACATATTTATTAAATTTAAACCAGTTTTAGAAAGGAGGTAAAAAAAAAAAAAAAAAAAAAAACCTAATTACTTCTCATTCTGAAATTTTTTAAGGATTGAACAATTGAATTTCTCTTCTACTAAATCCCGGTAAGAACTCTTTATTTTTTTAATTTTATCTAACTATTTGTATATTGCTCAATAAATGTGTCTATCATATTGAATAAATTTCGTGCCTTGAACATGTTATAGAATAATTGCATATAAAAAAAATTCAAGAACCATTTTTTTATTTGGTTTTTGGTGCATATGATCTAGGAAACCAAAAAAAAAAAAAAAAAAATGGTTTTATGAATTATATACACCGGAAACGTGGACAACATACAAAATTGAACTTGAACTTGAACTTGAACTTTTTTTTGACAATAAATTGAACTTAAACTTTGTTTGCAGA
Source organism: Acer saccharum (assembly GCA_030490815.1). NCBI lineage: Eukaryota > Viridiplantae > Streptophyta > Magnoliopsida > Sapindales > Sapindaceae > Acer > Acer saccharum. Next base: position 235,732 of record CM059869.1, on the reverse strand, counting down.
ACATGCAAAATTATATTTTTTTATGAATTTTTTATTTTGTTAAATTGAACTTTATTTGCAAAAAAAAAAAAAAAAAAAAAAAAAAAAAAACATATAAAATGTTATAAAGAATGGTGTATGTTAAATTACTTATTTTAATTAGTATGGGTATAAATGTAAAATTACTTATTTTCAAACAATTTTATTTTTAAAAAACAAACATGTTGATAGTACAATCAGATGTGAGAAAAAAAAAAAAAAAAACATGTCATTTGGGTTCAGATTTCAGTCTTTATTCAGTCCTTAGAAAAATTCAGGACTATTTAGTTTTCAAACAAAAAAACAAACGACCCCTTAGTGATGGCAAAAATCTCTGATCTGCCCCAAACCGGTGGGGATTTGATTTGTTTAGGGCATTTAAAACGGGGCTCGAGTCGGGTATAGGTCAAATGTTGTTGAACTGGTTTGTAATTGGGTCGGGTATGGGTCAAACCACTATGCCTCGGTCCATCCCGGTTGACTGAGTATTTATATAATTATTTTTTAAAATATTAAAAATATAAGACGAAAAATAAAACTCTATTCTTTTTATCTCCTTGCCTAATTGTATTTATGATAATTTAAGGTTTATATAATTTAGATATTATATTCTATTAAAATTAGTTTATATATGAATTTTAAGTGTATGTAAACTTTAAATTTTAATATTTATTTATCGTTTATCTTTAAATTTAAGTGTACGTATAAATTTAAATATAATTTTCAATCTGAGTGTATTTTACTAATTTTAAATTTGATTAAACTTTAAAATTTAAGTTTCTGTCCCAACATTCAATTGCATAGGAAATTTGTATATTTAATGATTTTAATTTATTTTTTTATAAATGAAACGGATGAAATTCGGGTCAGGTATGAGTCACCCCGCCCCAAACGGGGTTCGAGTAAGGGGCGAAAATCAAAAACTCATTTGTGGCATGTCGATCCTGCCCCGATTTGACCTATTGCCATCCCTAATCACACTTATGGTGCAAATCATTACAATGAAGAAACTAATCTTGATATCAAAATTCAAGAAATTGAAGACGAAGATTGTATGGACCAAAATGACGAGATTCGTTTCGTGGGAGGAATAATGATGTTATTACCAACATCTTGAAAGGTGGACAATTCCAATCTTTATCAAATCATGACAACCTAGCACAAAGATCGCATGTTTTGCTTTCTATGTATCGTTGCTAGAATCACGTAAGATCCATATAAGATGCTCTATGTTTTGTATATAACATGTCATATCAGTGAAATAGTGGGTTTCCATTCCAATTATGCTAAAGAAATTTCATTATATTCTTGTATTATGTGCCTCCAATCCAAATGAAAAATGCTAGCTCCACTAATTACAGCAAGAATAATTTTTTGCTGCAATCCCAATTAACTTGGAGAGCCATTGCAATCTTCAAAAGAAAAGACTCTTTTATTTTCACTTTTCAAATATCTATTTACTTACCTATGTGGCAATTTGAGGAGTGAAAAAAGAGAAGTCATTCTAAAAGGCTCTTCAATTAGAAATATGTTTTTATTATTTTAATGAAAGCATTCACATTCCTCCCCAAACAAATCTAATTACCCTCCATTTTTTTTAAGTTAGAAATAATAATATGTTATTATTAAATATTCAATAATTAGTCTCATTTTAAAAATCTAGATGAGACTGAAACTATTATAGTGTGTCTAAATATACCTAGAGAGAGAGAGAGAGAGAGAGAGAGAGAGAGAGAGGGGGGGGGGTGAATAGGTTTTAATCAAGTTAATTACCAATTTTTCTTGATTAGTCAATATTCAATAATCACCCAAATTAAGCAAATACAATCAACCAAATTTAAGTGCGGAAAACAATAAATTTCACGTTGATTGATTTACGTGAGAAACCCTCCAACTGAGCAAAACTCATGGGCTATTGTGCTAGCCGCACACGGTCTTCAAATCAACTACTTGAATGAAAGTTTACAACCTAGGTTGATCTCAAGTCAAACCATTCTTGGTCACTAATCCTTCCACTCTACCCAACGGGCCTTTAATAGTGATCCTAGACCAACTTGCTTGTGCATTAAACTACTTAGTCACAAGGCTTAACTCTCAAAGAAGAGATCAACAACCTAAGTGAATATCAAGTGCATAAATGCTAGGTCAACACATTTAATGCTTATCTAATCATGTATAAACATGTCAAACAATCCTAGATATCATGTGGCTACATGCCATACATATAACTTAGCTATAGAATAAAAGCAATTCTAGATGTAATAGCTATCACAATACAATACCCAACAATCAACACAAAAATCTCTACTTGTAGATAAGAAATTAATCTAGATGCGAACAAGTCATAATAAGTGAAAATGATGTTCTACATACCAAGTCATGTGTGTTGAAAAAAACCAATGCAAGAATACATCCGAGATAAAGCTGGATGATGCTAGATGATGCTTGATGCACATGGAAATGGGTTTGGATAATCAAAGGTGAGTTCTTGGATGATTTTCTCTCAAGTATCTCTCTTTTTCTCTTTAGGGTTATTGGAGTTAAAAGAATTAATCAAAGAAGATGAGATAATGGTGTATTCATAGAGAGCAAAAACAAGTTGGGCGAAAAGACAATTTTGCCCGGATATGTGACATTCGGCAGTCATGGCCGCCGATCGTAAACCTCAGATTTGAAACCGAGAACACTGGTTTCAAACGGCGGTCATGGTCGCCAATCATAATCGCAAATTTGAACCAGAGGTATCAGGTATCAAACGGCGGTTTCATTTGGCGGCCGGGCCATTGATCATAATCGTAGATCTATTTCAGAACCTACTGGAATCAAACGATGGTTTCTTTCGACAGTCAAGGATTGGCGACCGCCGATCACAACTGTTGTTTCACCAATTGTGGTGAAACCAAAGGACAAGACAAGAGTTTTCTCTGACGGTGATCCTCGTGCTAAACCAAGCACACTAACGTGCACGAACGGACGTTTCCGATCAAACTATGGAAACGAATTACAAGACACACTATCACACAACAAAATTCAATAAAGAGGTGCAAGTGTAGTGTGAAGAGAATGCACACATTAAGCAATAACCACAAATGCATGAAGACAAGGCATGCATGAGAAGTGTGTGTGTGCAACTAGTCTATTCAAAAAGGGTTAAACACAAGTGATATACCTTCAATGAGCACTTGAGCTTAAGGGCTTGAAATCCAATAAGCTTGATCACGAACAATGACGCCCTAAACTACCCTTACATAATTAAACCCCAATTGTGGTTTGTCAACGAAATTAGCTAATAAAAAATGAGGAACGTACAGAGACCTTTCTAATGGTATAATTTTTATGATGATAAAATTTATAAATTAACCAATCATGTGTTGGTGTGAGTGGTTCGGCGCTCTCATCCCTTAAGCAAGGTCGTGGGTTCAACTCCCCTTGTGAACGGAGCTACACATATTGGGAGCACTTTACCCCTTAGTGGGCCGACCCGGTGCGAGTCCGGATTAGTCAGGGTGTGGTATGTGCTGATTGCACCGTATGGTGGATCCGTCCCACCCGGAAACCGGATGGTGTAAACCAAAAAAAAAAATTTATAAATTAAAATTTATTATATATTAATTGAATTTAATTAAAAAGATAAAAAAGATATAGATATCAAATATTAATGATGGTATGATATAAAAAATAATATAATAATAATTGGAGAGTGAGAAGTTACTTTTCAATATTGAAGAGAGATGAGGAAAATCTTATTTGAAGAATCTCATTTGAAGAGTTTGTTAGAGACAAATATACTAATGTGGCTCATTTAACTTTAACAAATATCTTATTTGAAGAGTCTTTCAATGATGCTCTTATCATCACGTGGGTGGAAGTAGTGGTAATTAAGATGATACAAATTAAGAGGATGGTAAAGTTGATGAAAAGGAATTTGGGGTGGGAGTTTTGGTTAATGGTCATTCTTGCCGTCCATAAGCGGTAGGCAATAACAAGCAATAAACAAACTAACCCAACCAAGACAAGTATCTTGGCCTTATGTTAATGTATCAAGTCAACAAAATAAAGTTTATTCTCTCATCAATTGATGTACGAGCGGAATTTTAAACTTTATGTCTTTAATCAAGTGTGGCGAGTACAACAGACTCCCTCAAAATTTATTTTAAGTGTTCGTATATATACCGGTAACTCGATTTTAAGATATTGTCAAGTTGAATGAGCCTTTTTTTTTTTTTTTTTTTTTTTTTTTTTTTTTTTTTTTGACAATATCTATTAATCCGAGATCAAGTATTATTTTTAAAACTTTCGTCATTGGTAGGATTCAAGTAGCTGACCTGGAAGTCATTTACTTAAACCCTAAACTCGTCTATCAACCGGATAAACTACACCCTTATTGGCTAAATGAGCACTTTTTATAACAAGTTGGCTTCGATACTCTTCCAAACTCCAAAGTATTTGTAATGTTTAAAAAAAAAAAAAAATTATTAATACGAGCATAAAAATATTTGAAAATATCCTAAAAAGGAGTTGAAAACTTGAAGTAACGAAGTTCGCAGTTGGCGGTTGGCACCGGCATCCAGAAAGAAAAAAGAAAAAAAAAAATCAGCTTAAAAGCTCTATTCCCTCGAAAACGAATCAAAACAATTATTATTTATTAAAGATAAGATTAATTTGTTTTTCTTTCTAAAAATATATAAGAGGGAAAAAAAAATCAAATATCCGAATTTGTCATCTTTAATTGACTGCTGCTTCTCAGGAATCAATCTTCGTTCCTGAGAGATCTTCTCTGCAGCTCAAGGTTAGGGTCTTTATATATACTGTTGATTTCATGTCATTCATTTCTGTTTTCAATTCAATTTTTTTTTTCTTTTTATTATTATTTGTTTGAAATTTTAGTGTTGTTTTGGGTTTCTTGTTGTGGTACATATTGATGTTTGATGTTGTTATCCTTTCAATTATGGTAAAAATACTTGTGAGAAATTTGATATGCTTTCTGTAATTCCTTGTTATGTGTTTGTTTCGCATCGAAAAGGAAAGAAAATTGATCTTTTTAGGTTTTCAATAGAAGCGAGACTCTTGATAGTATCGTTACAAAACTGAATTTAGGACAGATATCGAAATTTATCTTGGAGCTTCTGTTTATAATCTTGAAGTGCACTGCTGAATATTCATTGTTAGAGTTAGATAGACAATTTTATAGCATGAATCATGATGGTTGTGGAGTATTATACTATATGTAATTGTTTTGTTGCATCTACTTTTAATTTAAAGAAGACCGGTATTAGCTCACGGAGAGGGATCATGACTTATAAGGGATTCTTTAAATGTTTCTATTTTTGGATCCCCTTCTCTAGCTCATCATGCATCTACTAATATGCCATAATTTGTTAAGCTATGGTGTATTTTCTTCTTTCTTATTTCTTTGCTTGGTTATTTTTAAGAATAATTTGTTTGTAGTATCTAGTCATCTGTAAGATCTCTGTTTATTAGGTTAGGTTATGAGGTATTTGTGTTGGTCCAAAATTACAAGAGTGTAACAATAGAAGTGAAGTGTAAGCCAATTTATGCCTTCTTTATTCCTTTTTCGCCTTATGATTCTCTGATATGTTATGCCAGACAGGACATTACATGGCTGGGCCTGACGGCAAGAATGAGCCTGAATGGATAGAAAGAGTGAAATCAGGGGGAGCTGTGCCACTTCTTGAACCAGATAACTGTCCAAATGGTTGGGCATCCCCACCTGGAGACAAGTTTATGGTAAGAGGTCCAGGGTACTTGTCAAACAAGGTTAAAGTCCGAGCTGGTGAGTATCTTTTAAAGCCTCTCGGGTTTGATTGGCTAAGGAGTTCAACAAAGATTGATGAGATCTTAACCTATCAAAATAATCGTGTTAGGAGGGCTATTCAGGATGAGTTTCCAACAGGTGACAAGCCTTTCGTTTGGGCTTTCAATATACAGGTCCCCAATAAAGATAATTTTAGTGCCATTGCGTATTTTGTGGCCACAAAACCAGCCCCAGAGGGATCTTTGATGGACCAATTTTTGAAAGGCGATGATAATTTCAGAAATTCAAGGCTTAAACTGATTGCCAATGTTGTCCAAGGTCCTTGGATAGTGAGAAAAGCTGTTGGGGAGCAAGCCATATGCATAATTGGCCGTGCTCTTTCCTGTAAGTACTGTATAGGAGAGAACTTCTTAGAAGTAGATGTGGATATTGGGTCTTCCATGATGGCTAATGCAATAGTTCATCTCGCATTAGGCTACATCACTACGTTGACTGTTGACCTGGCTTTTGTCATTGAGGGCCAAACCGAATCAGAGCTTCCAGAACAATTATTAGGAGCTTTTAGATTTTCTCAGCTGAACCCTGCTTCAGCTCAGTTGATTGAACCAGCATCTTATGGAAGCACTGGTGGTTTGCAGTCTTCTCTGTCATTACGTTTATGGAAGTCAATTGGGCATGGGTTTTCTAGCCTTCTGAATCCAGGTGTTCAAGAAAATGGCTCTGACTCTGCTAATGTTAATGGAAGTGTTCATGGAGACAGCAGTGTAGACATAAAAAAATGGTAAGTTGCATTTTGTGATCACATTTAGAAGTTCTTACAATTTGATTTAGTAAAGGTTTGTAGTTTGGTCTGAGTTACGAATGAATGTAAGGTTTGTAGTTCTTACATGTCTTCCGAAGAATTTTTTAAACTTTCCCACATGGGTTAGGTTCGCAACATAATGTTTTCTACATTTAGTAGGTTTCTTTGCAAATTAGCTGAAATACGATCTATGCTACATGAAAAAATTAGTTTTTATTTTTATTTTTTTTATTTAAAAAAAAAAAAGTGGTCATGTCAATTATGAAGGTTAAAGAAACTGTCATTTCTATCAAAATTTAATTTCCTTTAGATAAGTTTGAAAAACCTGCATTCACGCCGTGCTATTTCAACATTTACCTTAATTTTTCTGGAGTTCATAGATAGTGTCATGAAATTGTTGCATTAGGCAATTGTATTTTTACTTTAACATGGGCTTTTCTTCCTTCTGTTGAATATTACATATATGTTGTCTCTGCTATATTTGCAGATCAACCAGATATTCTTGATGGCGCCGTTACGTGTTGCCTACTGGGGAGGATTGATTAAATTGTTTAGATTTGTTGATGCGGCAAGCATCTAATGTTTGCCGCATCCACTACTTGATTTCTAACTTTGCCAACTACTCCTATTTATTGCCCTCTTTTAGCAAACTTTGGAGCAATTTGTGAATCAGATCTATTTGGTTGGTAAAAACATCATATTATTAGTTCAAAAACATATACATAAATTTATATTTATTGGTATTAAGTAAAAGATCCTGATAGTTATATGTTTATAGTTTTACATGGTTTGTAGTTTATGAAGTATATATATTAAGTTGAATACCAAACTATCAGTTTATTGATTTTGACATGATGAAATTTCTCTTTTGTGCACATATCATAGTTTATACTTGAATGAAATTCTTTAGGGATCCTATTAAGATTCCAATGCTTGTTTAATTTTTTTTTATAACAGGTTAAACTACTACAAGTTATCATTGTGTAGATACTATTGATATTGAACTGTTCAAATTTTAATTTTTCTGTCACATTTGTGAGCTGGTTGCTAGTTTAGAACGTTTGGTTTTGCATTTCACCCAAGGATTGGTTATGAGAAACATGGAAAAAAAAAAAAAAAAAAAATGGTGTTATATTTATTTGCAGTTTCAATATGATATCCACTGTGACATATCTTTGAAACCAAGCATATTCCTTATATATCAACTTCCATATTAAATGCAATATGAATACATATAATTGTTTTGTTTGCTAACAACATTATGGTTCTTCCAAAACCTTTAATTAAGCATGCATGATCTGATATTATCCATCAGATGAGAAAATCTTGCATGCATCGAATACACGAATGTCATGCAACATGACATGGACAACCAATGAGATTACATTTTCATGTCTGTCATGGTGCACTGAAGTTTCTCACCCACTAGACATCTTCATATGCATTTTTCTAGGGAAGTAAATATCGAAAGATACATCGAAATATCCATCTATATTTCCATATTTTGGAGGAACCGATATTGAAACGGGAAAAATATTCAATATCCTACATAATATCCGATGATATATTTAAACGATATATGGTAAGTTTAATAAAATGTAAATTTAAATAAAATTTGAAATTTTTTAAGCACTAGTACTATTTATCCCGAAGAAAAATCAATATAAATAATTTTAGTGTTTGAAAAATCCTTAAATTTTATTTATAAATAGATTTTAATGAACTTATAATCCATTAAAAACAAATCAAATCAAAATTCATAAAAATCGATATGATTTCATTAAGGTTATAACCAAAATTAAAATAAGGGATCTCTTAAAAAACTATATATATATATATATATATATATATTAATTATCAAGTGAGGTATACTTTACTTTAATTTCAGTAAGGACTTTGATGAAATCACATCTATTTTTATGAATTTTGATTTGAATTTTTTTTTTTGTAAATGATAAATTCATTGAAATCTATCTATGAATAAAATATTAGAACTATTTTTTGAATTTTCCTATATTTATCTCATTTTCAAATGCTAGAACTATTTTTTGAATTTTACCTTAATAAAATTGTTGTATATTTCGGCCCTCATTTCCTTATCATTTGTCTCGTTTTCTTGCGTTTTAATGTCTCTTATGGGCTTTTAGTTCGTAATTGTATGCATTCATACAATTCTGGTGTTAGAAGCGAAATTCGCGACTTTCGGGCGAAAAGGAACCAAAAGTTGCAAAAAGAAGAACAAAAGTTATCAGAAGCTCCATGAGTGCGGGTACAGTGCAGGTCATCCAACCGCACTCCACCCACACTATTGACAAAACCCGAGAGCTGATATTTGAAGATAAGATAAAGTGCGGGTATAGTGCGGGTCAACCAATCGCACTCCACCCACACTATATGGGAAACCTGGGAGTTGAAATCTTGAAGAATTGATAAAGTACAGGTGCAGTGCAGGTCCCTGACCCGCACTCGACCTGCACTATTGACAAAACCCGGGATTTGAAATCTTGAAGAATTGATAAAGTGTTGGTGTAGTACGGGTCCCTGACCCACACTCGACCCGCGCTCCATGCCCGCCAGATCTTGTATTTCAAGCATTTCAGACCTATTTTTGTAATCCCTATAAATAGAAACTCATGTTAGATTGAAAAGCATCTTACACTTACATATTTTTTGATTAATTACTTCATCTAGATCTAGGAATACATTAACCCTCATATACCCATTCTCTACTCACCAAAGGCAAGTAGGAGATTTGGAAAGGAGCTTCAAGAAAAGAGGATTCTCTACATGGGTTTTCTCTCAACCTCTTCTCTTAGTTTATATGTTGTAATAGACATGAGTAGCTAAATCCCAACACCCCCTCATTAAAGGGTTGATGTGATTAGTTTGATGAATATTAGGCATGTGTAATTAAACTCTATTATCCTTTAAATCTATCATTTATGTTCTATTCATTGTTATCATTGCTTTTGAATATTGATTTGTCTTGGATACATCATCTTAGCAAATTGATTTAGGAAGTACTTGAGGAGACAACTAGGTATACATCCTATTTGGTTGTCTTAAGCTCTTTTGAATGGAAGGATTCCATAAGAATACATCCTTCAAGTGGAATCCGGATTCACAAACCAAATCTTCATCTAATCTCGAATAGGAGGTTTTCCTATACATCCTATGTTGACCTCTTATGAGAGATTAAGAGTCATAACTACACATCCTAGGAGTGGCTACCTTTGGATCCCATAAGAATACATCCTTCGAGTGGAATTCGGTTTAATAACCTTATCTTAATCTAATCTCAAGTAGGAGGCCTTCACTATACATCCTAGGTTGGCCTTTTGGGTGAGATTAAGAGTCATCACTATACATCATAGGGTGACTACTTTATTAAAGAGGTTAAACCCTTAATTAATAGATAATCTTCATGGCAAAATGTCCTAACTAAACAACTAATACTATACATCCTAGGTTGGTTGCTTAGGAGGGATAGTCCTAAGTAAGAGGCCTTCACTATATATCCTAGGTTGGCCTCTTGCAAGGGATACATAACCAACACTATACATCCTAGGTTTGTTACATTAGTTCATATGTGCTTCATTGTGAGTTTTTACGTGCCCATTGTCTGCTTACGAGTCCATCAACTCCTTAGTCCACATTATCATACATTCATCACATTACTAACTTAGTTGCATTTTAGATTTAGATTAATTGCATCTTAGTGTTAGTCTTTTTACCAAACCAATGAATCTTTACTTTTATGCACAATAGTATTATTAATCCTAATCTTATCACTATCATTCTCCGATCTCTGTGGATGACCTTTGCTTGCCACCATACTTGTGTTTTTGAAAACTTTTTGAGGCATTGCTAGGTTTATAAATATTTTTGACGTACAATCTTCTTAACGACGGAAAACATATTCGTCACTCATGCATGGTACGTGAACCATCATATTTCATGTTGGTTAGGTTACTCATTAATGTACCAGCAAGAGACTTGTCGGCCTTTTGAGATCGTTCTTCCACTAATTTCATGAATTCTTTAGCATTTTTAGTTGTTGGAAAAACAAACTTGATGTTGTTTGCAACTGTCATTCGCATAAACATCAAGCTTAGTCTATTTGATTTTTCCCAGGCTTTATGGTAAGCCTTTTGATCATTACTGCTTGTATTAGTAATTGCAGCAGGTTTCTTCACTTGTAGTGCTAAATCAAGATCCAAAACACCTAAGTGGAATTGGACTTGTTCACACCAATCAAAGAAATTCAACCAATTAAATAAAGGAACAGATGAAGCATGCGAATGAAGTGAAACAGGAACAAATACTTGCAAATTTATAAAATATTCATAATACACATAAATCAGATTCAAATAAAACAAACAATAAGTGTATATCTAAGTTCTCCTTTGGGTGACACTAAGACATACAAACATAAAATATAATGATGCTAATTAAAATGTTCACTTAATTTAGTAAATTGTATATATCCTACTTAGACATGTTTGTTATCTTTGGATGAACTAAGCAAATCAATAGAACATATCAATTTCCACAGTTATGTTCATTAATCATAAGAATAATTGATCAACATTTGGGTAATCACGGAATTCCTTATAATTGATAAACTTTCAATGTACTCATGACAAAATAAAAAATATGCATATCATTATGACAATTTTTATTTTATTTTTTATTTTTTTTATCAGCATCATCAATAAACCATGACCAATTGAATACAATTTATACAATTCGAAAATTTTATAAACTTTACAATTTGGCCACTTTGGTGACTAACAAACCGATCATAATATAAAATTTTAGACTATATAATTTTAATTTTTTTTAAATTATTACAAGAATATAAATATATATATATATATATATATATATACACACATTATATAAAAATAAAAGAAATTCATCATAGAATTCTATCAGTTCTTAAAAAAAAAAAATGTAAACACACATAGAGAAGAAAAGCCAAGAACATATTTCTTGTATGCAGATTTATGATTCATTTTGAATCTGCACGGACATCTATAACCCACATACTTAAATTATGCATGTTCAATAAGAGAAAATAGAGAGGCCATCGATTTATCGTAAAAACAGGAAAAATTGATCTCATTTAGTCAAGCCAATGATTTTAGGGTTTGTAAATAACTAAGTAGAAAAAATACTTTAATGGAAAATTCATGAGTTCTTAAACCAACACTCTAATACCACATGTAAAACTAAAATATTATATAAATAACAATTATATATAAAACCTATTCTCAAGATCTGTAGAACTTCAAGATTTTCACAGTATAATTTAAATAAACTTAAACATACCTTGATCCATTGCACTTTATCGGTAAAAAGACCAAGTTGGATAAAGACACTTCTACATATAAGGTTTAAACAATGTCTTCCATCAAAACACAACTATTCAGAAGAATCACATCTCTTCAATACAGAAGAGTCGCATCTCTTCATAACCAATAGGATTTAAGCATACAAATCATTATTAAACTATAATGTTAAATTATCAAACAAGTAAATTGATATATTTGATAGTTTATATATCATGTGTCATGTGGGTGACATTAAATTCTTACACTCTCTCTTAAAATTCGACTAAAATGACTCTCAGTTATGTAAAAAACCGTCGAATGACTGTTTCTTTCGGCCTGCTAATGTTTTGGATTTTGATCTAATCTTATCACAATGTATGATAAGCACAGTGAAGGACATCAAAGCCATGGAAGAAGGAGAATTGGGCTTAGAAAACAAGAAGTTCGAGTCCTTTGAATTCATCATGATGATGTGAACAAGGCATATTAATGACAACCAGCTGGTCCCATTCTTCAGCAATAAAAGCTGAGGTTTTGTATTCGAATTTGGTTGGGTTGAGTTTTAGTTCAGGTGTTGCTACTGAACTCAGGAAAACTTCCAATGATTAGCATATCAACGTTGCAAGGTGCTAATGATGATGGAAACAAATATCTGAAAATTAAAGGGATCAGCTAATCATATTGAAATCATAAATCAACTCTGAATAAACTCCCAAAATTTAACAATAATATAAGCAGCTTTAATATCCAGAAAACCAGAATTGTTCCAGTAGTTTACCTAAATCGACTTGATTTAAAGCTGAGGTTCGTGCTATTGCTAGTCAATAAGCACGACAGGATGATGCAGAAAGTGAAAACAAAATGTGAAAATCAAGATAAGTTAGTTTTGTTTCTCTTTCGAGCCAAAACTGGAACAGCAGTATACTAGAAATTACTTAATATAGTCATCATGACCCTATCCGATTGAAAATAGCCCGTGCCCGAATGGAAACTAAATTACATTAAGTACTCAATTTGATAGAATTGCAAATTCAGTTTGTGGAGAGGATGTCAGAAAATTCACTTTTATTGACTGGATGTTCATTATCAGTTGAAATGCATTTCTTCTCCGAGTCCGGTGAACATGCTTCAGTTGAGTGCTCATCCGGACCGGTAAGGATCTCAGAGACAAACTTTATGAAAGAACAGAGCCCACCTAGGAAGTTATGATCAATAACACCTCTTCCCTCCACGACATGTGCAAAATCAATCAGTTTTATTTCAGCACCTGACCTCTTTCCTTTCATCATCGACTCCTTTTCATAAACCATAAGAACTGAACAAGAATTGAAATGATAAATAGTTTGATCCTCAAACCATGCCTTCAGCTCCAACAATTGTGCCAGGATCCCAGCAGAACCACCATAAACACTTGGTGCAAAACAACAGTCTGGGAATGAATTTGAATCAATGGGTGAGTTAGACGAAACAAATTTCCGTAGAACTAATCTGACATCCTCTAGAGTAAATTCTTGAACATGTTTCTTCTCTGGCTTCCAGAATCCTGATTCGCTGTTTCCATATATCTGCAAACCAGATATCCTAAAACCCAATAACAAGCTGGTGGTTTCTTTGTCTTTCTTCATACATCTCTGGACATAATCTTCAGATGCTTGGGGATACCATGTTCGGGAACCAATCTTAATGTCTATGATGGATGGATTGAGGCGGTCTGATGCAAGATCTTGCAAGACAAGATGGGGACGAAGGCCAGATCCATCAGATGCCTCTAAAAGTTGAGTTCCATAGAAGACAGGGAAGAATCCGTGGATGTGATCCGGAATACTTGTATTAGAAGAGAAAGAAGAGTAGAAAGCCAACTCTTTGGAGCCGCGTTCATCATCCTGGAGAGGCTTGTAGAAACGTCCTGAATCATCTATCAGGGGACCAAGCTTTCCATGACGGGCTGTGTGACCTGCAACTTGATGATCCGGTACCTTCAACATGGGAGCTAGTATGAAGAATCCTACAACAAATATTATATTTCTTCACTTGGTTTAGCATGTTCAAGAAAAAAAAAAAAAACAAAATAAAATATATCAGTGCATGAAGAATATCTAGCAGCCAAGCTAATGGTCATTAGAACTCCCTACGCTATTAGACAGTTGACAAGACTGACGTAAAAAAAAATGAAACACTTGCTGCAAGTAGTGAAAAACCTTGTCTCCCAATTATTGACCGAATAAATAGCTAACAAATAATAAGTTTCTATTAAAAACAGCATTTCTCCAAGAAATAAGCAAAGGAGATCAATCACTAATCAAAACTTCTATTATATACACAAGAGCAATGAACCAAATTATATGATAGGAAATGTTTTCAAATTCAGAGTCAGAAATGCTAATATCAAAAGAGAAGTAAATGAATTTAGCACGCACTTGAGATAATTCTTAGAAGAAAATGAATTATATAGATTATAGTAATTCACCATCCATTCATTAGAGTGCAAGGAGATAGACATGGTAAAATAAAAAGCAGAATCTTTTCTTTAACAATAAAGGGTAACTGTGCACTGACAATACTGATTTATATACAGTATCAGTGACAGTTCGTATCTGCAGCCAATTTTTTTTTATAAGAAAAAGAAACAAGAGGAAATCAAGGTTTTCCCAATAATTGAAAACCAAATATAACTTTTAGATGAATTTGGAAAGCAGCCCTTTATGAATCCCCGTGTGTACAACACTGAAACGTCTACGCAATAGTGAAGACAAGAAAACTTGATGACCTGCAAGCTCTAGACAAGCTGAGTTTTGCAAAAAAATCAGCTGAATAGCAGCTAACAAGGTTTTTTTTTTTTTTTTTTTTTTTTTTTTGATCTTTTTTCCTTTTTTTTTTTACAATATTTGGGAAATGGGATGATGGTTGATCATTAAAATTGAATCCGAGTTTGCAATAATCCAGATGGTACACAGACCCAACAATTTGGTTGCAGAAAAAAAAACTATTGAGAAAGATCAATGAAAGCCAATAGAAAAGAGTTGTTAATTCATATTCATCGGTAGAAGAGTTCAATGAATTTGTAAGATTAAACATTGAACACTCATTTTTTTCTAGTCTTTTACTTTTCTTGTTTAGTGATAACTTATTTTGTTGTTTACGTATCATTTGACTAATCACTGTAACGTCTATGGGACTTGAAAGCAGACTCGGTGGTTTTATGGCACAATTGAATGCCAGAATGACAAAAGACTTGAGAATAAGGTCTTTAAAAAGATCAAATGCCTCGAAAAGGTGAGGAAGGGAGCTACTGCAGATGCAACTGAGGAGGGAAAGATTGGGAACCCTTTGAATTCAAGAAAAGCTATACAAGATCTGGTCAGAGTAAGATAGTCCCTAGAAACTCATTTAGCAAAACTAATTGTCAACTTCTTGATCGCTTGTCGGTTACCTCTTGATCATGACTAATTTTATGAAATCTTGTTCTATCTTATAATAAAATATCAGGGGAGTTTAAGTAAGGAACATTTTGAAGTCTTGGCTAAAAAAGTTTGTGTCAAGAAAGATTCAAAAGTAGATGAAGATATATACCGTTTAGCAAAGCAACCGGATGAGTTTGGCTGAGACAGGAGGAAGGGAGGAAGTGCAGCGACATATTCAAAATCCAAGGAAACAACAAGATGAAGCAGTAATATACTTGATACTTCTTTCCTATTCTGAATTTTCTTACTATTCCACCAAATATGCATGTGACATCTCCTATTCTGAAAACATACTTTGGTTTCTTCATGAATTCAGAAGCTTAGATTTGACAAATATGTTTCAGTGTTGACAAATGCCAGAGAACTTGCAAGAAAGAAAAATGTAGAAGCCCTTCAGGAATTGTCTCTAAGAGAGGTAATTTTTTGATATCTTTCAGTTTTTTCACCATTTTCAATCTTTGTATTGCCATTAATGTTTTTGTTTCAAAACCATGTGGATATATTAATGTGCAGATGGAACAGAAGTAAAGCTTTTAGATGTAAATATGAGAAAAGCATCCTGAAATCACTAGACCAACGCAGATTAAGTAATGATGGACGGATCAGGAACCTCCATGAAGAACCACTTATTCTGGAGGCTCCAACAAATACCGAAAACCAGCATTAAACTAGTCATAACCAGACATTTGTATAAATCTTTAATCTAGGTTGTGATTTCATCCTTCTTTACTGTATCTATTTGCATGCCAATAAATTGTTTTATTGGATCATATATTCATCAATAGATGCAGCTTCAGAATTGTGATGACATTTTTTTATAATGCTATTGAGATACACACATGTCGAGAAAACATACTACCAGCCATCATAGTAGCTAAATTAAGCAACCAGCCTTACCATTAAGTGACATTTTATATCGGATAATAGAAAAAACTAAATAAATAAAACATGAACCGTAGCAAGCAAGTCAGTATATCAATTTGAAATAAAGATGCAGAATCATGCAAAACCCAATAACAATTACACTTGGAATTAATAAAAACTGAACCCGTTACACAGAAATTCATGTTTAGTTCATACTTTATTCACAATGTTGGGAAAAACAGAGGAAGATCCTGAATTAGAGAAAGCAATAGCATATAAGAAATATAATACTGAGAAATAAGATACACTATAACAATATTTAAATAAATATCTGAAGCAATGACATAATATAAGATTAGAGTTGCATTGATCGTACGCTATTTGTTTATGGAGGCATAGGGATGCGGACCGCTTAAAAAAAAATAAGGGAATAATTATTACTCTTTATCATCTTTAAACCAGGGGCATGCTGCTTTGGATTTGACATTATTATTATTTTTTTATTGAAGGGATTATTCCTCACTTTTTTGTGTCGATCTTTCGAATCTTAGTTTATGTGACCCCTAAATTTTGAAAATTTTATCCGTTAAAAGATAACCGGAAAGCGTTAAAAAGACGATTTTACCCTCCGAAATTGTTTAAAAGAGTAACAATTATAGAGTTCTGGTATTGCCATCCATGAAAATTGTATGTACACAGTACACCCAATTTATTAGCACTTCAAATTTAAAAGTAAATAGTTTACTATAAGCACCCAACAATATTTTTTAATTTGTATAAACCTAAAACCCTAATCTTGAATCATCATCTATCTCCTGCATCAAATCTGAATTAAGTAACTGATGTTTTCTTATTATCAATTTTCTAACCTACATTAATAAAAAAAAAAAGATGAATTCTGTAGAACTATCATGTTTAATGAATGAATGAATTTAAAATTATTTTAATCATGCTTTTGAAATTTTAGTTCCATTTTATGTAACTTATGTTTGTAGTAGAAAGAAATCAAAAGAGAGAGGTGATGAAGAAGAAGAATAAAGCTCCTGAATAAAAAAAAAAACAAGGATGGTTAAAAGGGAAAACAAAGTAAATAATTTGTTTGAGATATAACTTCTTTCCTATCAAGTTTCTAATTACAATCAAGAAGTTGGACGAATTATACGAGATAATATGGTTGGATTGTGAAAAAAAAAAAAGTTGTATGATTCTCCTCCAACCAAGTTTGTTAAGTTCTGCTTATAGATGGTGGTTGTGGACTTTTCTCGAACAACTACTAGGCACAAATTGTGTTCAAATAGTAAACCAAGTTCCGGCACCGGTCCTCCATTCGATGAGGATTACCCAAACAATCAATAATCCCACAGAAAAAACAATTGCACCAAATTAACTCCAAATCAACTATCAAATTCATATAAAAAATTCACCCAACAATGACTTAACAAGATAATAATTCAATAAAACACATACCCAAATACAGATCTATTCTGCTTTACAAGTACTAGGGAGATGAAAATCTCCTCGCACCTCTCCACCGCCACTTTCAAGCCGTTCAAGAGTACAGAGACCGGCCTCTTCCGTCTTCACGCGGGTTGCTGCGTCTCTCTTTTTATTTTAGTATTTTTTGGGTTAATTGCATAAAAGTACCCTGTGTTTATCCCTTTAGGCAAACTAACCATAATTTTGGAAAAGTCAACACAACCATACCCTACCGTTAAATCGGGTCTGTTAGTTTTTAACATTAGGGCCCCGTTTGGTGCGCGGGATTGGATTGGACTATTTTATGGGATTGGATTGGATTAAGATGGGACTAGGATCATATGGGATTGGATTGGACTGGATTGGACTGAATTAATACTATACTATGTTTGGAGAAACATGGGACTTGACTGAATTAATACCACGTTTTGTTTGGGTGAAGCATAGGATTAGATTAAATATAATAATTTTTTTAAAAGAAAAATCATTATTTTAATTTTCCTCTCTCTCTCTCCTGTCATCTCTCTTTCTCTCCTCCATTAAATCTTTTCCTCTCTCCTCTTACCAGACTCACTTTCTCTCCTCAGTTGACTTAATTTCTTCACTCGTCAATCTCCTCTCTTCTCTACTTCGTTTTCACTCTTCTCTTCTTTCCTTTCATTTTCTTTCATTTTCTTGGTAACAAAACACATGAAGGCCGCCATGGAAATGATTTTTGTGGTGGTTTGGTAGGATGCGCCATCTCCGATAATGCACGATCTGCTCTGTTCGTTGTTTTTTTATTTTAATTTCTTTTTTCTTTTCTTTGTTCTGTTCTATGTTCTTTGATGAAGATGGGTTTTGTGAAGATTGGGTGGTCTGGTTCAAAAAAAAAAATTCATTTTTGTTTTGTATTTTTTTTTTTTTGCTTGTAATTTTTGTTTAAATTTTTGGTGGTGGTTCCGATAACGCACGATCTGCTCTGTTCTTTGGTTTTTTTTTTAATTTATTTTTTCTTTTCTTTTTTCTGTTCCACGATCTGTTCTATGTTCTTTGATGAAGATGGGTTTTGTGAAGATTGGGTGGTCTAGTTCAATTATTTTATTTTATTTTTGTTTTGTATATTTTTTTTGTTTGTAATTTTTGGTGGCGGTGGCGGCGGCGGCGGCGGCGATGGTACTGGGTGGTGGCGGGTGGTGGTGATGGTGTTGAAGATCTGGGTTTGTTTGTTGAATGATGATGAGAAACCGGTGATCAAATGAGTTGGCGTAGGATGGTGAAAATAATCCCAGGACAAATAAAGGTAGGGTGGGTGGTGGGTTTATTTAGTCCCATAATCATGGGACTAAATTTGCTGTTGGGAGTAGTAATCCCATATCTGAAATGATGCCAAACACTGGACTAGGACTAAAATAGTCCAATCTCAGTCCAATCCTACGCGCCAAACACGCCCTAAAAGGGAATTTTGGTCATTTTTCTTTTATAATTATTACTAATTATTTAAATAATAAATAATTAAAAACAAAAAATGGATGGAGGAGATTGAATGAAGCCATTTCAAATGGATAAAGGAGATTGATTTACTCTATCATTTTAATAATAATGAAAAAAAAGTGGTCCAGAACTCCAGATCGATCTAGAGATTTCTTCTACATTTGGGTGGAAATCCAAAATCTCATGATTCATGAACCATCAATCTTTTTATTTTTTGTTGACTTTGTTTGGTTAGTTTTCGGACAGAGTTGGAGATATGGATGGTGTTAGAGATGGAGTTATTGATTGTGTAAGAGATGGAGTTAGTTTTGGGAGGATGATTTGAGATTCATGGATGGGAAGAAATTTGTGATATGGATTAAAAGAAAAAAAGAAAAAAAGGAAAAAGAAACTAGCACATAAATTAAAGATCTCCAATGGATCTAGTTGAAACCAAAACCAAGATCCATCGGAGATCTTGGGAGATCGCACCCATGTTTTTGTTATTTAACTTTTTTTGTTAAAAGATTTTTTTTTTAGTTTGGTTAATATATTGGTTATGAAAAAAATAAAATATATAACTGTTTAATAAAATATAAAATAAAATAAATTTAATTGTTGTAATAAATAAATATATTTTGGGTGATGTAGCAACACAAATTTGTCTTTTCAAAGATTTGGTTAGTCAACCGTTAAAGTTATCAGTTTAACTCTAACAGCAGGTTATGTTTGTGTTGACTTTCTCAAACCTAAGGATATTTTGCCTAAAAGGATAAATACAGGTTTACTTTAATGCAATTAACCTTTTTTTTTATTGCTTTACTTTACATGGCTCTTTTGTTTTGTTTTTTTTATAAAAAAAATTATATAAAAAAATGAAATTTCATTAAAATCCCTTCTTTTGTATGAAATGTCACCTTTTTAAACATTTTGGCATATTAAAAACTTTAGTCCTTCTTTTTCCAAAATACAACACTTTAGTCTATTTAACCAAATTACTAACGGTCAACTGTGACTATATGTGTAAAAGTACAGCTTTGCCCTTATTAATTTAGTTTTGTTTTAAAAAAAAATGAAAATCCATTTGCTATTACACATTTGCTTTCCATAATTTATTTCAAATACTTTCTAAATTTTAATTTAAAAATTAAATTAACAACAGAACAATATTTTCTCATAAAAATTTAAAATAATTAGATCTCCACCATTTAGATCATCTGTTAGTGGATCTCCACCGTTAGATCAACTTATGGAGATCATTAGTGGATCTCCATCGTTTCAACAATGGAGGTCAACCTCCATTGTTGAAAGGATTGGTGGCTCGAAGATAGAGCTCCTTGTTCGACAGCTCCACGAACCTGCTAACTCGGCGATGGAGATCCACGGATCTCTATCCTCGAGTGATGGAGAACCAAATGACGGATCTCTATCGTCGAGGGATCCCCATCGGCCAACGATGGAGATCCCTCTCTAGGTTTCCATCACTGGTGGAGATACATTGATTGATCTCCACCGGTGATGGAGGTCCATCAATGGTGGAGCGAAGATCATCCATCAATGGATCTACACCGTTGATTATTTTCTTTAAAAAAAAAAATTTACTTGCATTGTATTATTATGTAAATTACCAAAATAACCCTATTGCAGTTAAGTTTGACTAAATTTTGATTTACTAAAGGACTAAAGTGATGTATTTTAGAAAATGAAGTGACTAAAGTTGCTAATATGGCAAATACGTTTTAAAAGGTGACATTTCACAAAATAAATAAATAAAGTAGGAATTTGAATGGACTTTCCAAAAAAAAAAAAAAAAAAAAAAAATTTTACTTTGGCTGCCATGTGGCAATCAAGATATTTAACCGGTAGTAACCTATTGCTATCTTAAAAATTTATTTAAAAATAAAAATAAATATACACCCATTTACTCTGATTATATGCAAAATTTCACTAAAACCGATAAAATATCATAATAACACTAACTACCTATTGACTCATTGACTAACAGTTAGACACCGTTAGTCAACAATTAAAAAGGTGCAATGTCAGTTTTGCCCTTGGACTTGTAATTAGAACATGTCAAATATTATATTTAAAAATTGTTTAATATATCCTAATTTCATCATTCTTTACTGTATCTATTTGCATGTCAATAAATTGTTTTGTTGGATCATATATTCATCAATAGATGTAGCTTCAAAATTGTGATAATGTAGACGTTAAAAATCTACAATTAATTGAAATGGGCACCGACAACCTAAAAAACTAGAAAAGGTGAATGCATAGCACTTGCGACACTAGGGTAGTGCCATCCAAGTGTACTCTGACTCTCAAGTAAATTAGGTGACAAGTAGATAGATAGAATAATATAACAAGTATAATAAGAATCATAAGCAAACCGTAAGTCAAAGAACGGGGGATGGTGAGACTTTGGTAGGTCAACGTCAGTCATAATATAGAAGATAGAGCTTGACTGGCAAATGGGTGATCTTGACATGAAGATCGATCGAAGAATGGCTGATGATGACCTTGTGTACAACTTGCATATAAGCATATTAAGATTTTCTTAAGCATAGTACGCTCAGATGATGTAGAGCGAACGTAAGTATGATGTCCACTAATCCAAAGGTGAAGACCCATGTATTTTGTCGACTAGTCCAAAGATGGAGATCCGTGTAGTATGATGTCGACCGAAGTCTATCGTAAAAGAAGATGATGGTAGATTAATGCAGTATGAGATCGTCTAGAGTTGTTGATCGTAGACCAACAATAGAGAGTTGAAAGAGATCAAACATAGCATGATGTCAACCTGGCGTGTCGAGGTCGACCAGAGACCAACGATAGTAAATTGATAGAGATCAACCTAGCATAATGTCGACCTGATGTGTCAATATCGACCTGATGTGTCAATATCGACCGAAGACCAACGATAGAGAGTTGATATAGACCAATGATAGAGAGTTGATCAACTTAGCATGATGTCGACCTAACATGTCGAGGTCGATTGGAGACAAACGATAGAGATCAATTTAGCATGATGTTGGCCTGACGTGTCGAGGTCAATCGCAGACCAACGATAGTGAGTTGATATAAATTAAATTAGCATGATGTAGACCTGACGTGTTGAGATCGACTAGAGGGCAATAATAATGAGTTGATATAGATCAACTTAGCATGATGTAGATCTAATGTGTTAAGGTTGATTAGAGACCAACAATAGTGAGTTTATAAAGATCAACTTAGCATGATGTCAACTTGACATGTCGAGGCTGACTAGATATCAATGATAGAGAGTTGATAGATATCAACTTAGTATGATGTCGACGTGACGTGACGAGGTCGACTAAAGACCAACATGGAGTGGAGATGTGTTGGTTGATTATATCTAGGTCGATAAGAGACCAACATGGAGTGAAGATGATTGGAGATCCATAAAATAGAAATGATAGCCAAACCATAGGTCGGTGTGGATGTCGAGCAGAGGAATGTGAGACCTCATGTGGTTGAAGCGTAAGTTGGAGGTGGTGACTAAGATGAAAGATGGTGAGGGTTGGCTGTTTGAAGATTTTTATATATTAATTTATTATATATAAAGAGTTATAATAAGGCATATATATACAAAAGAAGTTTCCTAACTTATCCTAAAATTAGGCCTACAATTAAGGTTATAAACACTAACTAATCAATCCCTAACAATTAACTAACAATTAGTCAACCCATTTAATTAATAAGTCAACAGCTATAGGGATTTGATTTCTATAAATCCTCCTAGGATTTTACTCATAGAATTCTTCTTAACTGAATCTACTAAAATCCAGTCAACACTTTCCAACACTCCCCCTCATGTTGGTCGAAAAATATCTTCCATAGCTAGCTTGCAACATAACTTGTCAAATTGCTTTTTCGGTAAGCCTTTCGTGAGGATGTTTGCCACTTGTTCTGTGGTGGGTAAATAGCGCATACAAATATGTCCACTATATATCTTTTCTTTGATGAAGTGCTTGTCTATCTCCATATGTTTGATTCTATCATGTAGAACCAGATTGTAATTTATGTCAATTGCTGACTTGTTACAATAGTTTCAAGGGAGAGAAAACATGAACCTTTAAATCTTCAATTAGCTTTTTTATCTAGATTACCTCACAAATTCCAAAGGCAACTGCTCTAAATTCTGCCTCGACACTACTCCTTGCTACAACCCCTGTTTTTTACTTTGCCAAGTCACCAAGTTTCCTCTAACAAAGGTACAGTAGCCGGATGTAGATCTCCTGTCTATTATACTACTAGCCCAATTCGCATCTGTGAAAACTTCAACCTAAAAATGACTCTTGTTAGCAAATAGTAGTCATTTTCCAAATGTTCCCTTTAGATATCTCAGGATTCTTAAGGTTGCCTCATTGTGTTCTGATCCTAGTGAATATATGAATTGACTCACCATGTTGACAGCAAATGAGATGTCAGGTCGAGTGTGAGCTAAGTAGATCAATTTGCCCATTAACCCGTAATATTGTTCTCGGTCTACTTGACTTTCTAGTTTAGTAGGCTCAAGTTTTAGATTTGGTTCTATTTGAGTTTCTGCAGCCTTGTAGCCTGTCATCTCAGTCTCTCCTAATAAATCTAGGATGTATTTTCTCTGGGAAATAAAAACCCCCCCTCTTAGACTTACCAAACTCCATACCAAAAAATACTTTAAGTCGCCTAGATCTTTGACTTCAAACTCTTGAGCCAACAGCTTTTTTATTCTTCTTATTTCCTCAGCATCATCTCTGGTCATGATGATGTCATCTACATAGACAATTAGAATAGTCTTCTTACCTCCACTCAAATGTTTAAAGAAGAGTGTATGGTCCCATTGGCTTTGGTTGTACTCGAATCTTCTTATAACCTTTCCAAACTTCTTGAACCAAGCTCTAGGTGACTGCTTCAATCCATACAAGATTTCACCAACTTACACATTTTAGCATTCATGAATTCTCTCTCAAACCCATGTAGGGGTCTATGAATATCTTTTCTTCCAGATTGCCGTTCAAAAAATCATTTTTTTTATATCCAACTGGTGTAAGGACCTTCCTAGATTTACTGCCACGGATAGAAGGATTCGAATGGTGCTGATCTTAGCCATGGGTGCAAAAGTCTCCTGGTAGTCAAGACCATAGGTTTGAGTGGAACCATTGGTAACAAGACGAGCTTTGTGTCTTTTTAAGGACCCATCAGCTCTACATTTATTTGTGAAAACCCAATTACATCCCACAGTTATCTTCCATTTTAATAAATCGTCAATAACATAGGTTTTATTTTTGGTTAGTGCATTCATCTCTTTTATAATAGCTACTTTCTAGTTTAGGTGTCCTAGGGCTTCTTGTATGTTCCTAGGGATGAATAGATGAGAGATTTTTGAAGTAAAAGCTTTGTAATTTTTGGATAGTCTGTGACAGGATAGGTATTTGGTTATAGGATGTGTGGTACACTTCCGAATATCTTTCCTATTGGCTATGGGAATGTCAAGATCAGTAAAAACATTAGAGTTGGTAAGATTTTTAACAGGTTTGATAGAGTTTTTAATAGGTTGAGAAGCAGAAGGAAGATGAGTGATAGAGACAGGTTGAGAATCAGAAGTATTACCTGGTTTATAGTTATTCGGAAGAGGATCAGGATCGGACCTTGGGAATGCTGAATGGTCTTGTACCAGAAGAGGTTGTTCTCTATTAGCATGAGACTTCCGTCTAGTATAAACTAGTAACTCCGTTGTAGGATGATTATCTTGATTAGGATTCTCATAATGTAATGTCTCTCCCCCTAGACTAGAATCAGTAAGATCTGGCACCATATCAGTCCCTAATTGTTGGTCATTAACCCCTGTTTCTCTTTCAAAAACAGATTCTTTATGAGAAAATTTTTATAACTATTAAGAAGGAAAGGATTTGGTAAAACTGAATTATTATTAGTTTCCAAAACTAGATTAATGTCCAAAAAACATTCAAACTCATCTTTATTTCCATTCTCCCCACTGAAGATGAGTTTTAGAGAAAAAAATGTCTTTGTTCAAAAAAAGACATATCTATTATAATATATATGGCTTTTCCACAACCTTAGTTGACCACTTAATATGCTTTACTTAGTCACTAAGCAAATCTATCCATGTTGCCACGTGGTCAATTGTTTGCCTTTATATATATATATATATGTGTGTGTGTGTATGTGTGTGTGTGTGTGTGTGTGTGTGTGTGTGTGTGTGTGTGTGTTTGTCTCATTTGAAAATGGTTACTGAGAAGATCAATTATCAAAATATCTCAAAGTAATTATCTACTTCTCTCATCTCTCATCTATTTGTTAATCTCTCTCTCTCTCTCTCTCGCATCTACCATCTCTCTTTTCATTTATTATTTATTTACTTAATTATATGTTCTTCAATTGATCTTCATATGTTCTTCATCTATTTCTTTTATAATACGTTATCAGCACGATCGTATGTAAGTAAAAAGTATCTCCAGGTGAGTGATTTACTTACGGCTCGATATTCGTGTGTGTAAGTAAAAAGGATCCCCTAATGGGTGATTTACTTACATTTCAATATTCTGGATCTATTTATAGTTCCATATACAAGATGGCTTATGCCGTCAACGGATCCTCTACATATAGTTCTAGATTTATTTATATTGTTTAAATATTTGCATTTATTTTTATGCACATAACAAGTGAGCTTAGCCTCCTGGAACTGTTTAAATATTCAGTATTTATTTTTATGCAATATATGAGACTGGCTTATGCTGTCTCCAGATAAACTGTTTAAATATTCAGTATTTGTTTTTATGCAATATATGAGACTGGATTATGCTGTGTCTCGGGACTGGCTTATGCTGTGTTTCCAGATAAATTGTTTAAATATCCAGTATTTATTTTTATGCAACTTATGCTGTGTCTTGGGACTGGCTTATACTGTGTCTCAGTACTGGCTTATGATGTGTCTCCAGATAAACTGTTTAAATATTAAGTATTTGTTTTTATGCAATATATGAGACTGGCTTATGCCGTGTCTCGGGACTAGCTTATGTTGTGTCTCCGGACTAGCTTATGCTGGCTTATAATGAGACACAAGTCTATGAAATGATTAAATCCACTGAATGGAAAGAAATCTCAACAAAGATACATCTATATTGAAATTAAGAAAATTTCTATAAAGTCCATATAGTGACTAAATCCATTGAAATGGAAATAAATCTCAACAAAGGTAAAAATATATTAAAATTAAGAAAATTTCTATAAAGTCCATATAATGACTAAATCCATTGAAATGAAAGAAATATCAACAGAGATTCAAGTATATTGAAATTGAGAAAATTTCTATAAATCATATAAGAGATATGTGGAATCATAAAGAAATAATCATTGATGATGTATTTTTATACACAGTAACGCTACTGAAATTATAAATGATAATTTTGATATTCATAATATCAATGATTGTATACAAAAGGCATGATTGGCCTAAGTGAAAAAAAACAATTCAAGAAGAATTGACTTCATATACCAAACATAAAGTACTTAGACCAATAGTACTCCAGACATCTGAAGATGTCAAACTAGTTGGATACTAATGGGTCTTTATACGGAAACGTAATGAGAAAAATGAGATCGTGAGATATGAGGCACGACTCGTAGTACAAGGTTTCTCACAGAAACTTGGTATTCAATAATGACAAATACAATTACGTTTCAAATTTTTGATAAATTTGGCTGCCTTTACAAGGCTTGAAATACGTCCTTTAGACGTAGTAATCATTTATCTATATGATTCACTCAATGCAGATATTTATAATCCCGGAAGAATTTAAAATGCTAGAAGCATGTAAATCGAGATCTCGTAATCTGTATTTGATAAACATACAAAAATCCTTATATGGATTAAAAACAATATGAACAGATGTGGTATAACCATCTTAGTTAATATCCGATAAGATAAGGATATAATAATTATATTATATACCCATGCGTCTTCATAAAGAAATAAGAATCCAGATTTACTATATTCACAACATATGTTGATGATATGAATTTAACTGGAACTCCTGGAGAGTTCTTGAAAACTCCTGAATTTTTATAAATTAGTTTTAAAATGAAGACGTGGGAAAGAAAATATTGTCTCGACCTGAAGGTCGAGCATAGATCAAATGGAACGTTTGTCCATCAATCAGAATATGTTGAAAAGATTTTGAAAAGGATTCCATATGGATATTACTTCATAAAGCAATTCTTTACTTATACTTCCTCCAAACATTTATAATGTTATTGAAGTTCAGAGATCTAGAAGATTGCTTCACAAGAATTTTTTTTCAGGGGGAGCATATCAAATGAAGTATATTAATTATTTTTGGGCATAGGTTTTAATGAGGCAATTCTCTAAGCACGCCCAAAAATCTTTTGATTCACAAAGATCATCATGAATATCACATTAATCCAGTAGATTATTGTATATATGTTATCTTGATCAAAAATATCATTGTAACTATTACTTTGATCTTGCTAATCATCATATATATGTTACCTTGATCTAAAAGATCATCATAAATATTACTTTGATCCAACAGAACAAAGAATATCATTGCTCAAGTTTTTATCCTACTGGGTTTTCCCTAACAAAGTATAAATGTGAGAAATGTCTTGAAGAAAACATTAACTATAAACATATTTGCATTGTACTCTTTTTTCTTTCAATCAGGTTTTGTCCCATTGGGTTTTCCTGACAAGGTCTTAACGAGACAATCAAGGGGAGCAAAGTTCTGAGCGGACATATGTGCACTATACTCTTTTTCCCTTCGATCAGGTTTTATCCCACTGGGTTTTCCTGACAAGGTTTTTAATGAGATAGTTTTTAATGTCCAAGCCCCACTAGATCCAGAAGGTCATTGTATGTATTTTAACTATGTTTTGTCCCATTAGATTTTTCCTAGAAAATTACAATTCAAGTAATGGAAAATCCAAGGGGGAGTATTATAATATATATGGCTTTTCCATAACCTTAGTTGACCACTTAATATGCTTTACTTAGTCACTAAGCAAATCCATCCATATTGCCACGTGGTCAATTGTTTGCCTATATATATATATATATATATATATATATATATATGTTTGTCTCATTTGAAAATGGTTACTGAGAAGATCAATTATTAAAATATCTCAAAGTAATTATCTACTTCTCTCATCTCTCATCTATTTGTTAATCTCTTCTCTCTCTTTCGCATCTACCATCTCTCTTTTCATTTATTATTTATTCACTTAATTATATGTTCTTCAATTGATCTTCATATGTTCTTCATCTATTTCTTCATTTCTTTTATAATAATATCCATACTAATATGGTTTTTTTTTTTTTTTTTTTTTTTTTTTTTTTTTTTTTTTTTTTTTGTAAAGGGATTAAAACACTTATACCCTTTTTATTAAAAGGATAGCCAATGAAAATGCATTTTTCGCCTCTATCATCAAGTTTAGATCTGATATATGCACAAAAACAATGCTACCAAAAACTTTAAGAGGAAGATTAGAACTTAATCGATTATTAGGGAAAAACTGTTAAGACAATGTTGAGGTGTCTTATGATTTAAGATACGTGAGGGTACTCTATTAATGAGATATGCAGCTGTTAGAACAGCGTCCCCCCATAAATATTTGGGGACATGTATTGAAAACATTAGAGCTCGACTCACTTTTAAAAGATGGCGGTTTTTTCTTTCCGCAATCCCATTTTGTTAGGGTGTATGGCGACACGTAGATTAATGTTGAACTAATTTTTGTTTTAAAAAATTCCCAAGATATTGGTTAAAATATTCTGTGCCATTATCACTTAGTAAAATACTGATTTTAATATGAAATTGAGTTTTAACTAAAGTGTAAAACTCTTGAAATATGTTTTCGACTTCAAATTTGGAGTTCATCAAATAGAGCCAACACAATCTAATGTGCCTATCAATAAAAGTGACAAACCAACATTTTCCATTTAAAGTAGGAATTTTAGATGGCCCCCAAACATCACTACTATGTATTAAATAGAAAGTCGTTGAAGCCCTATAGGGTTTGGAGGCATAAGGCTTGTGAGTACTTTTAGAAAAACAGCAAATATCACACTGAAATTGAGAAGGAGATAAATTTTGAAATAAAGTCAGAAACAAGTGTTTTAAATAAACAAAACTTGGGTATCTTAATCTGAAATGCTAGATCACTATCTGCTCTTTAACAAGCAGAGAACGTACATCTTTGTTTAAAACCACAGCTGACTTATTTGGACAGTCTTTAAAATAATAGAGCCCATCATGCATCTTAGCACTGCCAATCATCGTCCCCGAAGTCTGCTCCTGAAACTTATAGAGTACTGGAGAAAAAACAATTGAACAGTTAGAGTCAAGAGAGAGTTTACTAATTGACAATAAATTACAAGAGAGATTATGGACATGTAAAATAGATTTAGAGTGGTATTATCAAAAATTCAAATAGAACTTGTTCCAGAAATAGGTGACAAACTACCATCGACAATCCGGACCTTTTTGTTGCTAAAACAGGGTGAATATGTATCAAAAAGAGAGAAGACACTTGTCATATGGTTTGACATGCCAGAGTCGATGACCCATGGAGCAAAAGTAAAGTGACTCAAGCAGTTAGTAGAAAGATTACTTGGTTGGGCAAGAGAATCACTAACATGATTAGTTACCGAGTTGTCGCTTAGGATCTCTAGTAAATGGTCAATTGTTGCCCCAAGCGTCTCAATCATTGCTAGATCATGTCTGAATGTATTTTTTGGTATTGTCAACTCTTGAAACTAGATTGGCCACTTCTTATCACAATCAAACCCTGCTTGTACATAATGCTGGTTGGTTCCATCACCGATCAACATCCCACCCAAATGTGGTGTAAGGTTGACTTTGTTGGGCACATAGAAGTTCATCACAAGAATACACTTAAT
Organism: Acer saccharum; assembly: GCA_030490815.1. NCBI lineage: Eukaryota > Viridiplantae > Streptophyta > Magnoliopsida > Sapindales > Sapindaceae > Acer > Acer saccharum. The sequence continues at coordinate 205,596 of CM059869.1, read as the reverse complement.
GTTATCCAATGGTAAGACCAGCAGGGTACACGCACCACTCCATGGACCAATCCAAACGCACGCATCTAGCAAACCAACCACAGATGCAGGTTCACCATTCACACCTTGAATCATGCCAGAGTAAGGCTGTGGTTGGATGCCCAACTGGTCCACCACCGTTTTCGCCAAAAGATTTTGTGAGGAACTAGTATCCAATAACGCCGTAAGGAGTTCTCTTGATTTCCATGACGACCCACATTAATCCTAAATTTGGATAGCGTGAGTGCCTAGAAACAGACATGGAGATAATTTCCGACGTGTAGATGAAGTACTGTAGAGAAAAGAAAAAAAAAATAGAAACAGTACCAGAAAGGAAACCTAAAGAATTATAGGCTTTGATACCATGAAAATTTTTGTATATTGATTTATTATATACGAAAAGTTACAATAGGGCATATATATACAAAAGAAGTTTCCTAACTTAGGCTATAATTAGGCCTACAATTAAGGCTATAAACACTAACTAATCAATCCCTAACAATTAGTTAACAATTAGTCAACCTAATTAATTAATAAGTCAGTAGTTATAAGGATTTGATTCTAAGAAATCCTCATAGGATTTTACTCATAGAATTCCTCTTGACTGAATTTGCTAGGATTCAGTTAAAACTTTCCAACACTGTTGATACGTTGAACGGGAGCATGCATGTTGATTGTGTTAAGGTCGACCGAGTGGCAGCTTATAAAATGCGTGAATTGTGAAGCTCTTCTTAGTACTCACATGTGTAAGAGCATAGAGTGTTTAGCCCCCTCCCATTCTGAATGAGGGGAAGTTGCTGATATTGCAGGATGGGATCATAGACTTATCCCGTGATCTTCGGGTTGAGGATGATTTCAAGCGACTGTTGTTAGTTTGACTAGGTCCAAGAAGACTTGGTCAAACATGGATCTAGGACTTGGGATATGATGGGTTTTGGGCCTTATTTTATAACTAGGCCTGCTTAAACTCTTAGAAATTGTAAAGTGAACCATAAATTAGCATTGGGCCTAATTCTTGAACCTATGCCATGTTTTGACCACTAAAAATGAGATTTTCTATAATGCTATTTATAGAAAACATACAGCAACTATCATAGTAGCCAAATTAAGCAACCAATCTTACCATTACTCTTAATGGACATTTTATATCATATAATAGAAAAAAACTAAATAAATAAAACATGAACCCTAGCAAGCAACTCATCATATCATTTTGAATTAAACATACGTAATCATGCACAACCCAATAACAATTACATTTGGAATTAACAAAAACTGAACCTATTATAGAGACATTCATGTTTAGTTTATACGTTATTCATAATGTTGGGAAAAGTAGAGGAAGATCTAGAATTAGAGAATTAAAGTTGATTTACATTCATGTCAAGATGGGAACGAAGGCCAGATCCATCAGATACTCTTAAAGTTGATTACCATAAAAGACATGGAAGAATCTATGGATGTGATCCGAAATCCTTTTATTGGAAGAAATAGAAGTGTAGAAAACCAAATCTTTGGAGCCACATTCATCATCCTGTAGAGGCTGGTTTTGAAAAACAGTAAAACCTTTTAAGAGAATCTTGAAAAACAAATAATAAATGGGAGAAATGTTGAATTATTTGAAAGTAGTGGGTGATAAAATAAATATAAATACAAAACAATCTAAAGTCGATAAGGAACATGATTCCCATTCATAATTTGATAGGAAATAGGTAATATCAAAAGAAGAAATCAGTTTGAGATTGTTTATAAACATTATCATCTTTGCCAACACAAGCATCAAATTTGAAGCTGATATTTTCCAAATATCAAATTTTTTACTTGTCAAATTAGTTGAGATCAAAATTTTCATCATCACTTGATTCTCACAAATAGAAGCATCAACTTTTTTACTAGTCAAATAAGTTATTATCAAAATCATAAAAATGTTACTGGTCAAACAAGTTAGGTTGCTTGAGAGAGCACAAGATCATGCAAATTTTACAGGTCAAATAAGTTAGGATTCTTGAGATAGTAAAAAAATCATGCAAATTGTACACTTAGTAAGAATGAAAATCATGTGAACATCAAAAAATTGTGAACCATGTTTGACTGTGACAAAAGTCTAATATAATTTCATCTCCCATCATTGGTGTTTCACTCAAAAAACAAAAAAAAAATTAAAAAAAAAACTAGTGTTATAAAAAAAGTATGACTGCTACCACTAAGTCCAAAGAGTTCAAGGAGTACATCAACCTAAAGAATCGGGAAAATAAGGGAGAGAATGTTGTTGAAATGTTGGATCAAGCCACTCTTGCTTTGTTAAGGAAGCGTTTCTTACAAGTTTCTACGAATGAAGAAATCGATATTGCTTTCAAATTTCATGAGAGAAAAAATAGGTGTTAAGGTAAGATATTTCCAACAGTGTGACCTGCAACTTGATGATCCGATACCTTTAGCATGGGAGAGATATGATGAAGAATCCTACGACACATATGATATTTCTTCACTTAGTCTGGAAGTTCAACAAAACAAAAAAACAAAATAAAAAAATCAGTGCATAAAGAAACCCGAAATAGTGTTAGATTTGCCATTATTATTATTTATTTATTTAGGGGAATTTCATTTGGTCCTTAATTTTTCGCTATTCATTACTTTTTATACCGATCTTTCCAATCTTGGTTTATGTGGTCCTTAAAATTTTGAAATTTTATCAAACAAAGCTAACGTAAAACGTAAAAAGATGATAGTGTAGTGTGATGTCGACTAGTTCAAAGGTGGAGACTGGTGTTTTATAATGTCGTTGTTGACTTAGACCAATGTGGACTGATGATATGAAAGTTGATTATGTCGTGACCGACGTTGACTGATGATGTGAATGTTGATTATGGCAAGGTTGACGTAGACCAACATGGACTAAAGATATAAGAAATGATTATTTCGAGGTCGACATAGACTAACGTGAAGATATGCAAGCTGACTATGGTCAATGTAGACAAACATGGAGATATACGAGTTGACTATGTCGGGGTCGACGTAGACCAATGTGGAAATATGTGAGTTGACTGTCGAGGTCGACGTATACCAATATAGACTAATGATATGGAAGGTTATTATGACTAGGTCGACTGAGACCAACATGGAGCAAATGATACGAAAGTTGATAGATGTCAACTTAGCATGAGGTCGATCATAGGTGTTGACCATAGACTAGTAATGGAGAGTTGACAGAGATCATCTTAGCTAGAGGTATACCAGAGGTGTCGATCGTATACCAATGATGGAGAGTTGATAGAGATCATATTAGCCTGAAGTCAACCGGAGGTGTCAACCATAGACCGGCGTCGGAGAGTTGATAAAGATCAGCTTAGCATGAGGTCGGCCAAATGAGTCGACTAGATGGTTAATGGTACTGGTTAGCTATTGATATGTAGAACAGGGGCATGCACGCCAATTGTTTCGAAGTCGATCGAGCGACAACTTAACAATAACGTGAATTGAGGAGTCATAGCTTGCTTAAGAGTTTAGATAGTTAAGCCTCTGGAATGAGGAAAGAGTTGTTATTTATAGGAGGAAAGGAGTACTGATCCAACAGTTGGATACTTGGATCACTTTACCGACAATGATGGACACGTTACAGACTTAATGATAAAAGATTCCCTAAGTTGACTTGGTTTGACACATATTTGAAGTTGGGCCTTTGTCTAGTTGGTTAGCCCAAGCTTATGATTGGGCCTTTTGAAATGTCATTTAAGATACTGGTAGTCTACTAGGCTTGACTATTGGGTCTAACTCAATATGTGAGCCTTTTTTAGAGTCTTTGAAGTGGCTTATTGATGCTTGATTATTTAGGTCACGTTGTTTTTGACTACGATGTGAACTGGTTCAAAAAAAAAAAGAACATAATTATTACTTCTTTATCGTCTTTAAACCAAGGTCAAAAACTAACACCCAACCCCATTAGGGTTAGTCAAACTTGATCAAACTTAACCGTTGACCAATTTTGACCGTCATAAATACCAAAATGCCCCAGAAAAGTCTTAATTAAAAATTAAAATGAAAAACTATTTTTTTTTAAATGGATCTCCACTATCCATCTTTGAGATAAAGATGGATGGTGGAGATCCATTTTCTTTTTAAAAGAGAATTTAAAAAATAAATAAATTAATTAATTAAAAAAAAAAAAAAAAAAAAAAAAAAACAAAAAAAACTGATTTTTTAATGGATCTCCACCATCCATCTCAAGATGGAAGATGGATGGTGGAGATCCATTTTCTTTTTAAAAAATGATTTAAAAAATGAAAAAAAATTGCTTTTTTTAATGGATCTCCATCATCCATCTCAAAGATGGATGATGGAGATCCATTAATTTTTAAAAAGATTTTTTTGTTAAAAAAAAAAAAAAAAAAAACTGGATTAGTGGAAATCCAGATTATATCTCCACCGATCCATATCTCCATCGAACGAGAACTAGGTTTTCTTCGATGGAGATCGATCTCCATGAAGGAGAACAGATCTCCTTCGATAGGGATCAATTGATCTCCATCGAAGGAGACCAATATCTCCTTCAATAGAGTCCGATGGAGATGTCTCCATCTTTGTCACTCAAGTACAACTTGTGCTACGAAGATGCTTGGAACTCCATAGGAGATCTCATCTCCTTCGATGGAGATCCATATTGGATCTCTACCATCCATCGGAGATGGATGGCTCCACAAACTTTTTTTTTTTTTTTCATTTTTTTTTTTTTTACTTTCAATTAATCTCCACCATCCATCTTGAGATGGACACCATTTAACAAAAAATTGTTTTTTTTTTTTTTTTCCTGATTTTTTAAAAAGAATTTTTTCTTTAAAAAAAAAAACTTGAAATGATGAAAATGCCTTTATTGTTCACAGTCAAACGTGGTCATCAGTTAAGTTTGACTAACGGTAGGGGTTGAGTGTCAGTTTTTGATAAAGTTATCACTATTGGTATTACTGTTCAAATTTTAGTTTTTCTCTGTCCAAGTTGTGAGCTGGTTGCTAATTTAGAACTTCTGTTTTGCATTTCACCCAACGATTGGTTATGAAAAACATGAAAAAGAAAAGAAGAAAATGGTGTTATGTTTATTTGCAGTTTTAATATGATATCCGTTGTGACATATATGTTTATAAAAAGCAATATGAATACATAAATTTGTTTTGCTTGCTAACATGATTATAGTTCTTCCAAAACCTTTAATTAAGCATGCATGACTTGACCGTGTAAATACATTTCTACTGGTGGAGAGAAAATCTTGTGTGCATTGGATGCACTAATGTCATGCCACATGGCATGGAAACCAATGAGATTACATTTCCATGTCATGGTGCACTAAAGATTCTTACCCGCTAGTAATACATTGATATTTCCATATTTTGGAGGGATCGATATTGAAATAAATAAATATCCAAATATCCTATAGAATATCTGGACGTGTTCGAAATATTCATAAAATATCCCGATATTTCTAAAATATTGTGATTTCACCTTAAAAATTCATCGATATTTTGTAAAATATTACAATATATATTTTTTTAATCTTAGACACTTAAATTAATGTTCAAATAATATAGATTAAATTTTTTTTTAGAAGAAGCATGACCAAATGTTTGGTACTAAAGATGATCCAGCATGGGAGTATTGCAAACAAATACCGAATAATAAAAATGGTACTACATGCTTCTTTTGCGGTCAAAAAATGCAAAGTGGAGGAATTACCTAGTTTAAATTTCATTTAACCGGTAACGAGGTGTACAAAAACGTAAGAGTATACCCAAATGTACCAAAAGAAGTGAGAATGCAAATATCTCAATGGCAAAAAACTAAAGAAACAACCCAAAAAAAAAAAATGCAAGGAGATAAGTTCAACAAGAATTGAAGGGAGACTTGCTTGATACAGAAGAGGAAGATGACATGTATCAATATCCCATGAAAAAGATGATTACCGTTTTGCAATAGATGCATCTGAATGGCAAATAGAATAGGAACCAAGATTCTTTTGGGGGTGACCTCTAGTTGCAACTTTATTGTACAAATCATCATGTGCAAAGTAAAAGAATATTAAAATATAACATTAGAGAAACAATGAAGAGGCTAGTACCAAAGTTTTTTATTTATGATTATGTTCCCTCTCATAAAGCCGGCTCTCGTCACTTAGGAACATGATTATTAGTGCTCAAGGAATAGTATTATTTTTTAAAAATAATAATAATATTTAAAAAAAAATTATCCCATAATTAAATTTAACATGCATGTGAATATAGGTGTTAGAGACACACCACCATTGGAGTATGAAATTAGGCAAAAGTTCTTAGACATCGCGTACATGAAAATGAGAGAGTATGTTAGCTTCAAAATAAAATAGAAGAAATATGGTTGAACCATAATGTGTGATGGTTGGATGGGACAGACATAATTATCGATAATTAGTTTTTTCTTGTACTGTAAAGGGCACCATATTTATTGATTGCTCAAAGACATAGTGAAAGAAGTCGTGAGAAAAACATCATGCAAATCGTCAGATATTAAGATAATAAATAAAAATGAATAAGGTAAGGTAAAAATGAAAGGATATGATATAAAAATGAGAAATTTATTTTTACATCCAAATATTTTCAATGAATTAAAATGAATTTTAGATATTAAGATAATAAATAATAAATATGAAATAAAATTGATATACGTATAACATGATTAAAATATTAGGACAAATAAATAACGAAACAATTGTTAATAATTATCAAATCTTAATTTTCAAGTATGTTACTAATGCCGGGCTATAAATCCTCTTTCAAATCTCAATATCACCTCAAAAAGACATTTTACTTGTGAGGCAATGTTATCATACTTTAAAAGATATGATGATATTAGCTCAATTATCATTATTATGAAGCTTGCTTCTTCATGAGAATTGAGAATGTTGGAGGGAGTATCCAACAGATTGTCAAGTGGATAAAGCTAAAGCATTCCTTGTTCGGACTTGTCAACATGTCATTTTATGAAGACAAATTTCAGGCATAATCATGCTATACGGTGGTGGCCGGTGGGTGACATGGGGACTACTTTTAACCCTATCAAGACACATTTTTATCATGACACCAGACTTCACACAACTGTTAAGTCTACCGACAAGGCGACAATTGCACATCACCTCTTAACAGAGCTGGTAGTGTACCTCCCTTTCACATAAGTGGTAAGAGGTTCAAATCACACTATACGCATTTTACAAACATGTGTGGGGAGTTTTCTTCCTGGGTTATGGGAGTAGTTAGCAGTCCTATTGTAATAGTTCTTGTAATACTTCAAAAAAAAAAAAAAAATAGTTTAAGTCTACCGACAATTTTATGAGAAAATGCGAGAGCAAACCAACAAACAACATATCAACAAAACTACACTGTGCCCAACTCTTATCCCAAATTTTCCATCACAACTAGGAAGGATGAAAATGTTTTGGATACGGGACCTATACAGACAAGCAACCAATTTTCATTAGAGAATTACACAAGCAGTCTCTCAACTCTAACTAACTGTATACTATAATTGGTATTTACCTACAGGTTTGCTATGCTACCTAAATGGAAAAACTATACCATACACGGCCAATTTTCCAGATATTTGCTATTAGTAAAGGAACAAAACTTAAGAATTTAAGCTGTTGAAAATTGGGCTGACACCAAAAGGAAATATGCTCGGCAGAGGTGCGATTAGAGCTAATTTGGGACGGAGCATTCCAATCAAACAATTAGCCTACAAAGTCCTACATTACAAAATATTAGTCTAATACATCTCCAAGATCATCCTCACAACCCAAAATTAGCATTTAAATTATCAGTTCAACATTAAAAAAATGAATGATATAAACCTCAAGACTTGTCTGCAACTCACAAATGCGGCCATCTATCATCAAATTACCAACAAAATTGAAAAATGCTTCCTTAAAAGTGTAACAGGAACTGTTTTTATAATAGAAGATTAAATCCAAGTCATTTTCAGGCAGACCATATAAATAGAAAAAATTGGAGACTATAAATTATCAAGTAATTCAATCAATTTACATGTATGTTTAATATTTTATCTCATAATGCAACGGCAATAGATTATTAAATCCAATTACTTTCGATAGGACCATATCAAAGGAAATGGGGAGTCTATCATTTATTTTGTCACCTAATCGAACCAAACACATGTATGTAATCTAAAAATAAAAAAAAGCACTACAACAAGCACAATTACATCCTGAGAGCATGCTCTGCCAATACATTGAACTCGTAATTTCAAAAAGGAACTGTGGAAGTATAAAATAAAAGAGAAAAACACAACATTTATGTCTATAGTCTTGTAAAATAATTGTATAATAGTCATACCTGAATTGCATTGTGTGTGCTTTAAACAAACTCATTTTACCATTTCTTCAAAAAATGGTAAAACAATATGTAGCTATTCAAATAATCAGGATCACAAGATTAAGAGGACCAAAAAATCAAAGTATTAAAACACATCTGCAGTACACTTAATGAAACCTATGGGAACAATGATGAACATATTGTGCAGCAACAACATCCATCTGCCTCTCTGATAAGGTAAAAGTTGCACCTGGAAGCTGTTGACAAAAGCAGAAAGGGTGTAGCAGAAAATCTTTAAAGACCAGGAACACTCTAGCAATTTCGAAGTATAAGGATCTAGTGGCAAAGCAAGATCATATGCTATCATTATGGGATGACTCTTGACTGAATCAAGCCTGCATTCTAGATAGTGATCTTGACCAAAAGTTAGACAATTTCTACACCTTCAACTGGAATTGCACTCATCTGCAAGGTTCTACCACTTCCGAGAAACCGGACAGAGGGCAAGGACGGATCTGTAACGGATTCAATCTCAAGAAAGTAGAAATCATATGTGCCAGACCGCTTCAAACTGTACATGAAAACAAGTACAATCCATCCTAACATAGAAATTGCCCAGTAATTATTCATCCCATGAATCAAACCCCAAGCTATAGCATACCCAACTATGATTCCCGATAAATGCCCCAGAAAACTTGCTTGTGGAACAATAATGGAAGTGAAAATCAACGACTCAAATGGTGCAAAACTTATGGGGAGTGAAAGGAACCCAAAGAGATCCAACTTTGAAGAGGGTTGTTTCACAGAAAGAATTGTCATCCATCCGAACACAACACAAGAGTAGCCAACAGCCGTCACTCTCCGAAAATACTCGAGCTTAAATCTTTGTATCAATACATGGTACATCCCCAAAACAAGCAACCCTGACAACACAACCAAAACAAGTGTGTACTGAAGATAATATGACACACCAAGACCCATGTGTCCCAACTGTTCCACAACACCAAGACTCCACAGAGCACTCATATTAAAAACAAGATGCAAGACACTTATATGCGAAAATGCAGACGTTATTATCCTCCAATGATGCCCTTCAACAGCAGTCTCATAACTTAAACCAACATGTGAATACCCTATGTTTTTCTTCTGTATATAAAACCATATTGCACTACAAATCCCAATTATACAACTAGTAGCTGGTTTCTCCACAATCTCATAAAACAAGGGCCGCCCCATCTATAATCACCACTTTAAACTTTTCTTCAACTACAAGCTGAGCAGAATTTTAATCATCGATGTAATGTATTAACCCTAAACTACAAATCCAACACAGATTAAATGGATTCCTTCTAAACCTAGTAATTGAAAACCCACCTATCACAGCATACCCAAATAAAGAATACCCTAGAACTGTGATTTTTACCACATCTGATCACCTATCAACACAAAAGAGATCTCCATTTCCTTAAAGAAAAAACCAGAAGATTATTCTCTTGCAGGCAATCCACAATAAAGTACAAACAAATTCTATGTACAAAGATGGAAACTTTAATAACAATGAGTATATAAAACACCAAAAACAAATCAGGGTTTCGAGGGATCAGTGAAGAAATGAAAAAAATTGAGTTCTTTAAGAGAAAGAAAGGAAAGAGTCTCTCACCTTTTCAAGAGTTGTTCAATTCCTAGATTTTCTGGGACTTTCTCTACAGTGAATAAACTTATGTCTTGGTTCTGATTCCTTCTGAAATATAACAATATTACGAAACTAACCTTGAAGCTCCTTGAGATCACAATAATATCAGATCAATCACCAGATGCAGTAGAGTTGTCAAAAGGGCCGGGTCGGCCCGTATTTGTATCCTTTTCGTACAAACCCGCCCAGCCTGATATTGATAGGGCGGGATTGGACATAGATTCTAGGCCTGTTGGCTGAGGGTCGAGCTTGACTGCTTGAGGACCGGGTTGGGTTTATGGTCTAAAGCCTAACAGGTCCGTAGAAAAATTAACACATTAATTATTTATTTTTATTAAGGACATAATTATAATTATATTTGAGTGATTAAATAAATCTCTTTATTCTACCAACTCACATTTGCATTTTAAAAATAGAAAATAAAATGACAATGGTTGTAAGTTGTAAGCGAGTTAAAATTTAGACAATGACAATGATGATGTCATAAAAGATTTTACTAATATAGACGATTAGAACGTAATAGGTCGGGTAATATAAATGATTGGCAGTTTCTATAGGTGTCAACCATGTTGGGATGCATAGAAACTACAGTGATTCAATCCTCACAATATATATTTCTTGTTTATACTAATAGGACTAATTACACAAACCTCGCTAGAGTTTAGGTCTAATTATAGCTAGATGGACTTGTTATTCGAAATTACACAAACCTCCTCTATCATAAGTTGACTTCCGTTAAACTTAACCACTAACCAAATTTTTAGGGTTAAATGACTTGAGTGACCCCATCTGTATTATTTTATTACCTAAAATAAATAATTAAACAAATATTATCTAATATATAATAAAACGTTAAAATTTAATAAAAATGATGAGGATAATGTTGTTATTTTTTTCAATATTTATCACCTATTTTTCATAAAAATCCTTCACGGATCTTTTTTTTTTTTTTTTTTTTTGGAATGGGTGATGAGAAAAATAAAATAAACTCAACTGTGAATGATTTTTTTTTCTTTTGTTGAAAAAAATGGGTGTTGAACCTAGAAAAAATAAAAATAAATAAAAGCTCGGATGATGATGATTTTCTCTTTAATTGAAAATGAGTGGTGATAGATGTCGACAAAAAAAGAAAAGTTCGCCATTTTTTTTTCTCTGAACAATGGGTGATAAATATCGAAAAAAAAAATAACAACATTATCCTCATCTTTTTCAATTAAATTTTTAAATTTTTATTATATATTAGATAATATTTGTTTAATTATCTATTTTAGGTAATAAAATAATACAAATGGGGGCATTCAAGTCATTTAATCACAAAAGTTTGGTCAATGATTAAGTTTAAAGGAAGTCAACTTACGGTAGGAAGGTTTATATAATTTCGAGTAAATGTCCATCTAGCTGTAATTAGATCTAAACTCAGGGAGAATTGGTGCAATTAGTCCATACTAATATTTTAAGAATGTTTGTATTATGAGCAAATTGCATAAAACTCCCTTGAGGTTTTTCATTTTATTCCCAGAAAAAACCTTCGTCGAAAATTGATACTCACCTCCTATATCGTTAGTCAACGACTGTTGAACATGGCACACCATCTAAAAGATGAAACTACCCCTAATCTCTAATTAAATAAATAGAACATTTAAAAATAATAATAATAATTAAGTAATGGATCTCCATCATCCACATTATGAGATGGATGGTGGAGAAAAAAAATGATATAAAATGAAAAAATTGAAAAATTGAAAAAAAAAATCATTTAATTTTTTTTTTTTGGGATCTCCACCATCTATCTCATCGATGGTGGAGATCCATTATTTTTAAAAATATATATAAAATAATAATAATTTTTACTTTGTATATTTTTTTAATTTGATCTCAACATGGTTGGAGATCTTTTTTTTTTGGGGGGGTTAATTGCACTAACTTACCCTTACTTTATTGAATCTAGTAAGATTTCAAAAAGATATCCTAAATTAATAGAAACACCCCTTACCATCAAGTCAATCCGTTAACTTTAACGGTTAACTAACCTTGACCTATGGAAAACCAAATACATCTCTACCAAATCATCCCAAATATAAAATAATTTTTAATTAAAATTTGAATTTTTAAAAAAAATAATAATAATATATCGGCCGCTTAAGGAAACATCCTCAATTTGCGGAGGAGACTCCTCTGTAAACTGTAGGAGGTCGATCTCCGAGATCGATGAAGATCTCTTCCAGTAAGTGGGAGATCGTCAAAGATCTCTTATTTCCTTCGGCGGTGGAGCTCCACCGAAAGTAGATTATCTTGTGTTTTTTTTTTTTTTTATAAAAAAATAATAATAATTGATTTTTCAATTTTAATTAAGAAAATATTTTATGTTTGAGATGATGTGGTAAGGATATATATATATTTAGTTTTCCAATTGTCAAGGTTAGTCAACTGTTAAAATTAACGGATTGACTTGATGGTAGGGAGTGTTTGCGTTAATTTAGGGCATATTTTTTTTTTGAAATCTTGCTATATTTAATAAACTAAGGGTAAGTTAGTGCAATTAACCATTTTTTTTTAATTTTCTGATTTTATTAAGGCTAAATTGCACAAACTTACCCCGTTAAGATGTAATTGCAGCTATATTCAACTTTCATTCGAAATTACACAAGCATACTCTACCATTAGTGGTCGACGGTTATTTTTAACCTTTGACTGTTTTGTTTATTTAAAAAGTCTGAAATGCCCATGGTTATTATTTTATCATTCATTTTATTATCAAAATAAATTCAATTAAATAATATAATTATTTTTAAAAAAATGGAAATCTCTAGAGTTTTCAAACATCAAACAAATCTAAAAGCCTCCATAAACAAAAAATCTAGGGAACTTTTTTTTATTATTTTTTTATTTTTATTCAATCAAAAGGTGAACTTCATTATATAAAAAAAAATGGGATTGCCACTGGTGGTGGAAGCTCATGTCGGTCTCCTACAGTCAGAGGAGATCGTCAATCTCCTTTGTTTGGAGGAGATCTAACGCAAAGGAGCCAGGTCTTCTCCAATCGGATGAGATTGACTCTGCTCTTCTCCGATTGGAGGAGATCCAACTCATCCGCGTCGAATATCCTCCAAACAGAGGAGATCCATGTCGATGGAGACCAACGTCTCCCAATTGAAAACTAGAGGAGAGTCGATCTCCTTCAATGGTGGAAAAGACTTCCCACTCTTGGATCTAAAGCCATCGCTAGTCGGTGGAGAGGTGGATTTTGAGGTTTTGTGTATATATATATATATATTGAGTTTGAGTTTAAGGTTTCATTTCATCAATTGTAATGTTATACTTGACTAATACATCAATTGGTAAGAGTAGAAACACAACTGAATGAATTGGGTGTGATTTCTATGCTTTTTTTTTTTTTTTTTTTTTTGAATTGCTCTTTGGCCTCAACTGATTTGAGGATTTGTTTGAGTTCATCATTCTTGAATTTTGGAGATGAATGGTATTGACTTATTTTTTTCTGGATTTGGTTTAGGTCTTAAGGATCTTTAAATCAGTGTAATATCTTGTGTTTTTGTTTGGTTAATGACAAAAATACAAGAGCGATTGGAAGGAAAAATATAAAGTGATTAAATTTATCAATGATTCAATAACTTGTATTTTTTTTTTTTTTTTTAAATACTTTTCACCAAATCTAATCTATTTGACAGAGATCAGGATATGAATGGAGGGCCTCCATCCTTTTTGTTTTTGAAAAAATAATTAATAGGTCAAAACATTTTTGCCCATCAAACGTTAAGTTCTAACGGAACATCACTAACGGTAGGGTATATTTGTATAATTTCTAACAAAAGTTGAATATAGCTGCAATTACACCTAAACTTGTGGTATGTTTGTGCAACTTACCATTTATTAAATTAAGGGTAAAATGATGATATTACTCTTGAAAGTGTTAAACTTAATGGTCGACTATTGTCAAACTCTAACGGTAGGGAATTGTAAGTGTCAAATTTGTACTAAAGTTGTTTCTGGGTGTAAAAGGGTAAACCTCAAGGGAGTTTGGTGTAATTAGCTCTTGCATTATACCAAACTCCCATGAGATTTACCCTTGAGAGTAAAATGACGATTACGGATATTTAATTACCACTACCTCTTAACACATGCTAGACTGCTTGGATTCTTGGCTAATACTCATTAACATTCCTTTTACTAAACAATTGCTACATTCTGTAGCTCAAACTATCCCAATTATACACTGACCGGAAAACTGATAAACAATCTATATAGTGTGAAACCTCAGGCTTAGAATAGAGATGTGTTTCCTGCTACAACGGTCACATCATAACTTAGACAATGAATAAAAGCTACAATTTCCCCAACCTAGCCTCCTCAAATGGTTAATAATCAATAAAAGTTGTAATCCTAATCCATATCCTAAGCTTTACCAAACAGAATCCATCTAGATTCAACATAATACTGTGGTAAATCCAAGAACTATATTTTGTAGTTACATACCCAATTCCAAACCTAGGATTTGAAAATGCATTACAAGACTCATATAAATTGTTTGAAAGCAATGTAAGCAACTGTTTCATGTATATTTGTCCATTATATGGATATTAACGGATGATGAACCTAAAAATTACCATATTAACAACAGTAAAAATATTCAAAAACCATCCAAATTAATGACTTCTATTTCCATTTCAGAGCTCAGACCTATTCAAATGAGATGCATCTAAAAAACGAAGAAGTTAATCTTTATTACCAAGGCCCTTGATTCCATAAGAGTAAAAGCAAGAAAGATCGGCGAATAAGATTTACTTTTATGTCTAGCTCACATCACATAATTAACAGAAACAGGTTTGGAACAATATCAACCAAGACAATGAAGATAATGTTGTTTTTGAGGTAAAGAGAAAGGACAATCAGAGGATTGGTCAGCTAAAAGAAGTCCCAAGAAGAGTAATTATACAACAATGAAAATTTCATAAGGATATACAAACATGGCAACGCCAAGTTATTCTAACCCATGGCAGACACTCAATGGCATACATAGCCAACCATTTCATTTGCAACAATACTAGGAAAGAAACACACCATCCCCAAAGCAAAGAGATTACATATTCTCTAACGACCTAACCAAGACTGACTATCACTCATGTTCCATTCTCATCTCATATTGAAAACTGTAAACATAACCTGGAACATATAAATAAAGTATCATACAGATTAACAAATTACAATTACTCGCAAAACATATAAGCTCATAACATACTTCTTGAACAAGTATTGTGTTGACGCACACACAAATCTATCCGCGGAAGTTTGCTACAAACCCTAATTTTACTTCTAGATCTAGGTCTGCCTCTTTGAAGAGTATACAGGTGCATTACCACCGAGTTCTAGAGATACCTATCCCGCCATCAGTTTTATTTCAACGGTTGTTGAGCCTATAAAAGTAATCCTCCATACATGCACATAACTCTTGATTATAAAAAAAAAAAATAAAAAAACAAAAATAAAAAAACTCAAAAGCTTTCAAAATTGCACGACCTGTACCTGCTCATCCTTCTCCGGTCCTGTTTTGATGCACTCCACCTCTAACAAGTTCAAAACCTCATCCTTATCCGATCCGATTGAGTCTTGAGAGAAATAAAACTTTAGAACAAATATAAATACCTTTTGAGCAATAAAACAAAATAAAACCAAAAATACAAGAGCGATTGGAAGGAAAAATGTAAAGTGATTAAATTTATCAGTGGCTCAATAACTTGTCTTTTTATTTTATTTTATTTTTTAATACTTTTCATAAAATCTAATCCGTTTGATGGAGACCAAGAGATGACTGGAGAGGGCCCATCCTTTTTGTTATTGAAAAAATAATTAATGGGTCAGAAGACACTTTTGCCCCTCAACCGTTAAGTTCTAATGGAACATCACTAACGGTAGGGTATATATGTGTAATTTCTAATAAAAGTTGAATATAGCTGCAATTACACCTAAACTTGTGGTATGTTTGTGCAACTTACCATTTTATTAAATTAAGGGTAAAATGATGATATTACTTTTGAAGGTGTTAAACTTAATTGTCGACTATTGTCAAACCCTAATGATAGGGAATTGTAAGTGTCAAATTTGTGTTAAAGTTATTTCTGGGTGTAAAAGGGTAAACCTCAAGGGAGTTTGGTGTAATTAGCTCTTGCATTATACCGAACTCCCTTGAGGTTTACCTTTGTGGGTAAAATGACGATCACTGATAATTAATTACCACTACTTCTTAAAACATGCTAGACTACTTGGATTCTCGGCTAATACTCATTAACATTCCTCTTACTAAACAATTGTTGCATTTTATAGCTCAAACTATCCCAGTTATACACTGACTGGAAAACTGATAAGCAATCTATGTAGTGTGAAACCTCAAGCTTAGAATAGAAATATATTTCCAGCTACAACAGTCACATCATAACTTAGACAATGAATAAAAGCTACAAATTCCCCAACCTAGCCTCCTCAAATGGTGAATAATCAATAAAAGTTGCAATCCCAATCCATATCCTAAGCTTTGCCAAACAGAATCCATCTAGATTCAACATAATACTGTGGTAAATCCAAAAACTATATTTTGTGGTTATATACCCAATTCCAAACCTAGGATTTGAAAACACATTACAAGACTCATATAAACTGTTTGAAAGCAATGTAAGCAACTGTTTCATGTATATTTGTCCATTATGTGGATATAACGGACGATGAACCTAAAAATTACCATATTAACAACATTAAAAATATCAAAAACCATCAAAATTAATGGCTTCTATTTCCATTTCAGAGCTCAGATCTATTCAAATGAGACGCACAAAAAAAAATGAAAAAGTTAATCTTTATTACCAAGGCCCCTGTTTCCATAAGAGTAAATACGGAAAAGATCGGCGAATAGGATTTACTTTTATGTCTAGCTCACATCACATAATTAACATAAACAAGTTTGGAACAATATCAACCAAGACAATGAAGAAAATGATGTTTTTGAGGTAAAGAGAGAGGACAATCAGAGGATTGGTCAGCTGAAGGAAGTCCCAAGAAGAGTAATTATAAATAATGAAAATTTCACGAGGATATGCAAGCATGACAACACCAAGTTGTTCTAACCCAGGGCAGACACTCAATGGCATACATAGCTAACCATTTCATTTGCAATATTATTTGGAAAGAAACACACCATCCCTAAAGCAAAGAGATTACATATTCTCTAATGACCTAACCAAGACTGACTATCACTCATATTCCCTTCCAATCTCATACTACTAAAAGCTAAAATGCGGTATTGAAAACTGTAAACATAACCTGGAACATACAAATAAAGTATCATACAGATTAACACTCAGTGAAGAGATAACAACTTATGTGAATATCAAGAGTATTCTAAATGCATAAATGCTAGATCAACACATTTAATGCTTATCTAGCCATGGATGAACAAGTCAAACAATCCTAGATATCATGTTATTATATGATAGACATATAACTTAGCTATATAAAATAAATGCAAACCTAGACGCAATAGCTATCACAATGCAAAACCCAACAATTAACAGAAAAATCTCAACATGTAGATAAAAACGTAATCTTGATGCAAACAAGTCATAAAAGAGATTTCTTGTTAAGCAAGAACACTAAAATGAATGAAGATGGTGTTCTATTTACCAAGTCATGTGTGTTGATAAATACCCATGAGAGAATACAACTTAGATGATGCTAGATGATGTTGGATTCATGAATAGATGATGGGTATTTAGATTTTGATCAATAAAGATTGAATCTTAAAGGCTTCTCTTGTAAGGCACTCTTAAGCTCTCAAGAATCTCAAATTTCAAGCTCTTGGACAAAATGGGGAAGAAAAAAAAGTATATATAAAAGGTTAAAAAGAACGGCATCATTTTGACAAAACATGGCTCGACCACTGTGAAAGCCTCAACAGTAAGCCATGTATGAAATGATCAGCTCAAACCGATGTGTTTACCGATGTAGCTTCCATAGCGGTCTTGATAGCGGTGTCCACTGTTAAGCCAACGTTGTGGAAACCAAATAGTCGCCTTGATAGTAGTAGACAATGGTCTTCACTGGTTGTAAACCTCTGTGACGACCAATGTGAAAGTCATAACGGTTCTCACAGCGATAACTAGGCAACAACACACAAGCCTAAGAAAAACATTCATTCTAAGACCAAATATGGCATGACAATGATCAAATGAGATACAATGGAATGAGCATGCATGAAGAGAGATATAACATAATTATGCACCAACAAGAAACACACGATATACAAGATATGAAAATGCATGACATGTGAGTGTAACTAAAAGTTGAGCACGAGCGATATACCTTTGACATGCTCTTAAAGCTTGATCAACATAAAGAAGGCTTAGTCTACCCTTACAATATAAACTGCAATTGTGATTTGTCAATGAAATAAACTAATAAAAAATATGAGGAACTTACATTACATTTCGAGGTTGGGAAAGTTGACAACATTTTGTCATCAACATAAGTCCACATGGTCTTCAAAGTTGAGCCAATGAGACCTTGGAGACTAGCAAAAAGACACATGGTCGGAGGAATGTACCTTTTCTTGGCACTTGGATTCTCCGGTGAGGTTATCCTTTAGGGAGGCATCTATCAAGCTAGTCATTCGTGGGATAAGATTTCCTTGTCGGCCAAAAGAGAGAAAGAAAAAGCTATGGCGACATTGTAGTTGATGTGACTGTCCAATTACCTCTTCTGACTGTTAGAGAGTTGGCGACGCTATTCTTCGAATTTCTGCTCGTAATGGCTAGGTGTTTTATCTTGCTATAATACATAGCTTTCTCTCCACCAGATACACTTTTATTTCAACTCACACTCTCTCTGCTTTATCTCTTGCTGAAAATCTTGCTTTTATTTTCATATCGCCTCCACTTTCTCTCGTTTCTTTTGTTTCTTCTCTTTTCAGATATCAAGTCATGGCTTTTAGTGATAACCCTAAAAAAACAAGTTCTTTAGCTGAGGCTCAGGCTTTTGACTCATCCCGTTCTCATTTGAAAAGCTCAATATAGGATCTGGCTTTGATCCCAATATTCTTCCCCTTCGAATGGTGATGACAGGTGAAAAGGTCCAAAACGATCTCCTTAAGAAAGTTGCAGGAGACCAAATTAAGAAGACTACATGCTTCAACTACCTCTTGGTTCTCTCATCCATCCGGTCTTCCATGTCTCCCAACTGAAGAAAAAAGTCAGGAACTCCGTGACTCCAAGCCAGATCTTGCCTCGTATTGGACCCGACGACCAACTACTAGCATATCCCATAGCCGTTTTGGCTCGTAAGATGGTGAAGATGAACAACAAGGCTGTGACCCAATTTATTGTCTAGTGGTCCAATTTGACCCCTAAAGACGCCACCTAGAAGGACGCTACGGTGATGGCATCGCACTTTCCAGATTTCCACTCTTAAGGATAAGAGTGTTTTCGAGGGAAAGGTATTGTCAAGATTGAAGAAATGTGAGGATTGAAGAAGGAGAAATTTGGTGATTTAGGTTTTGTGCAAGCTGAGGTCGAAGTGTTTAAGTTAGGGATTTGAAGTTGATTTCTTGTCGGAATAAAGTTTGTTTATATAGTAGGATTCCTAAGGCTTTTACGCCACCAAACGACAAATTGTTTTAATTGATTAAGTCATTTTACAATACGACACAGCATGGGTCGTTTAGTCATGTTGGGTTAAGTTTAACGGTCCTGTTAGTCTTCAGTTAGTCTATGTTAAGTCTTATTAATGAGTTAGCTTTGTCAGCTAGTGTAACAAATTGTTTGTTACAACCAGGTCTCTGTTTTAGGAATATTGTTGTATTAATGTTGGAATTTGGGGAAAGAAATTACAGAAGTTTATTTACAAATTCTCTTTACATTCTTCTCTCTCTCCTCTCTCTCTCTCTCTCTCATTATTTCTGGATATAGATCAACCATTTCACACAGAGACATCTTGATACCTGGAAAATCCCAGGCATCACACTCCATCTCTCAATGGGCATCGCTCCTCCATCTTGAGGCACTCCATCTCTAAGATGGAGTTGAGATAGAGAAAACTCATCTTTGAGGTGGTGTTTGTGCTTTTCTTGTAATGGATGTGTTGTTATTGAATAGGTGGTGTTTGGGGATCAAGAACGATGAAAGAAAAAGAAAGATCCATGAAAATGAAAGGAAAAAAAAAAAAAAAAAAAAAAGAGAGAAAACAACGGTGATTGATTTTCTCTTAAAAAATGATGATTGATTTTTTTTTTTAATTTTACATTTATTAGTTTAAATATTAATTTTTAAATAATATAATATAAAGTAAGATAAATAAATAAGGATATTTTAGTCATTTTATGTTAAAAATGTTGTCAACTGTTAGAGTTGACGGAGGGCAAGGTATGTTTGTGCAATTTACCTTTTTTTTTTTTAAATGTTTTGATCTTCACAGTTGACCATCTTTGAGATGGATGATGAAGATCCCTCTTTTCTTTTTTAATTTTTGTGTTTGTGTTTTTAATTTGTAATTATATATTATTAAATTAATTTTATTTTGTGTTTTTAATTATTTAATTATCTTCTACTTTGCTGTGTTGACCTTGTTTAAAGACAAAAATAATTTGGAATCAAGTTTGATTAATGGTTGACTATAGAGGGACTATTTGATGTATTCACAAAATTTAAGAACCACAAGCACCATAAGCAAACACGATTAAACAAAGTCATATTTCAAAAACAAGACTAAATTAATAATTACCCAAAAACATAATATAAGAAATTTTAAAGTTAAAAAAAGGGATTAAACAAAGCCATATTTCAGGAAAGAGGGGGGGGGGGGGGGGGGTGCTAATTTAATAATGCCCAAAAACATAATATAATAAATTTTAAAGTTCAAACATTTCATAAATTTTAACCTATGAGCTATATATCCATATATACAAATATTCCATTTTAATTCAATGATCTATTACTATCGGCATGTGTGAAGAGTTTTTTTTTCCAATGTTTATGGAAGTAGTTATCTCCTTGTTATGAATGTTGATATGTGAGCCGCTCAAATGTTGTTCAATTTCGACTGGTCTTCGACAGACCTCTAACTGGGTTTATACTTTATGATGTGTTGCGATTAATAAAGTTGATTAATTCTATCATCATAATTAGTATCATCCTTGCATGCATGTGGACGTAATCAAGTCTATATATTAATAAATTGATTATTATTAGAGCCCGAATTGAATGGTGTTATTATTCTATGTATATTGCTAAAATAATAGTCAAACTTAATTAAATCAATTTTTAAGGTTGATAATCTTGGGTGCAACCAAAGCCACCAACCCTTTTAAGTTTTGACACTCAAATATTCCTTCTATATTGGTTCAACCACTTAATTCCTAATATTTAATCTCAAAATTTTTAACTTATTCATGCTTAATCACATATATAAACCTTCACACACATCTAACCAAACATTATCAAACCACAATCTCCTTAATTTTCCCATGATGCCAAACTCTAAAGTTCGTCCAATCGTTGCCTTGAACTGGGCACCAAACATGAATCTTGTTGAATCTCATGATCATTCGTCTGCGCAGATCACTAATAAGTGGGAAGAGTTTGATTATTTTGAAAGTGGGATCAGTCGACACGATCGAGACTACTGGCACACGAGACGTGCGTTTTTGAACAGTTATCGTTTCACAGAACATAATGAGTACTTCAAGGATAAGCTGAAAAGGTCCATGAAGGAGCTCAACGATGCCGCTATGGGAGTTGTTTTGAACATTCGTAAAGAAATGTCGAAGAGAAAGGTTGGATTTAGGGTTTTTAGGTTCAAATTTGCTTTGTCATCATCTATGGTTCTAGTGAGTATTAGATGTTTTACACCATGGTTGGGCAAAAAGAGAGTTGAATGACTGAGAGTGACTTTAATTTAGGGACGGCACTCAACTGATTAATCTCTGTTTTAGTAAATTGTTGCCATTTGGATTTGAATTTGTTCTTAGTGTTTCCAAAAATATTTTAGTCGGATGTCTTACATTTTCTCAAGGTTGGTTTACAGTTTTGTGTTGTGTTCTTCATCCTACCTTTTATTTTCCCTTTTCAATTTATTTCTTGCATGCATATATTTATCAAGTACTGTAGTTATTTTTATTTCTGCTTTCTAAAAAATGATAATACTTCTGTTTCTATTAAAAATTTACAATACAAGGAATAAAAAATGATAAAAAATATATACACCCTTCAGATATAGAAAGCTTGCTGGATAGTAGTGTCAAGGCTGAGAAAAAAAATTAAGAAATATGTTTGTTATTTTTATACTTTTTCCATGAGAGAATTTCAAAAAAATTTCTAAAACTCAAAATAGCAATCGATTTTCATAAAGAAAAAAATTAATAAATGAAATAAAAATAAGCCAAACTTTCATGCACCGTGTTATTTTTAATCACCTTGCACCGTATAATTAGAACTGGGCAAATTGTACAAACACCCCTAACATTATATGAATATCCCTTGCTGTCAATTGACTATCGTCAATGGTAACGGTTGACCACATTTTTGCTTGGAATGATTAAAATACTCTGGTGGGTTCGAAAATTTAATAGCACCCTTTAAAGAGTGAGTTTTAAAACTATCACAAACTTAATACCTTAAGTTTTAATAGCACCTAAAGTGTGGATCTAACAAAAATATTCTTAAAACACACTCATAAAAATTTCGAGATTTATTTTTACGTTTTCGAGACTTATTTTGTATTTCCGAGACTTATTTTCTAATTTTCAAGACTTATTTTCTAATTTTTGAGACTTATTAGGTAGTTTTCAAGACTTATTATGTATATTTACAATTTCCGAGATGTATTGAGCAAAAAGAAATTTTCCAATAAAAACAATTGGTCATCTTCTTCATCGAGACTTCCATTGGAGGTCTTTCATTTTCATGGAGGACCTCCATCATTGGAGGTTTTTTTATAAAAAAATAAAGGCCTAGAAATGGCACTAACGTAATAAAAGAAGGAGATTATAGTAATAAAAGAAGGAGATTATAGTATTTTAAGTCCATTGGTACAATATAAACTAAACTTATTAAACAATTAATCTAGTGATATCAAAATTCAAGATAAAAATAGTGTTATTTTCCATAATTTCCACATACCCTAGTTTATTATTTATCTTTTATTTTATTATTTTAAAATTAATATTTAAATTAATAAAAAAATTTTAAAAAAAATGATCATCATTCATCTTGTCTTCCAATTTAAAATTTTTTTTTTCTCATTGCCAAAACACCACAAATTTAATATTTTTTCTCACTAACCACCATTCACACAAAACAAATTTTCAATCACCTCAAATCTCTTTTCATCACTCCATATTTCTTCGATCAAATTCCACATGGAAAAGCAACAAATAAATTCGATAAAAAACCACAAATCAATTCTAATAATCCAAATTTTCTTTTACAAATCTATTAAAAAAGCACCAAAATTCAAATTTGAAAAAATGGACCGAATCTACACCATCGCGGAGATGGAGCGTGCCTTCATATCTGTGATGGAGGAGCTCCAAATAGAGAACCTCCATCTGATATGGATATCGCACTATTTCAGATGGCGAGATGGAGGAGTTTCATCTGTATGTATGGAGCGATCCTCCATCAAATGGAGTCTCCATCTTGGAGGAAAGGTTCTGGAAATGTTTATTTTATTTTAAAAAATATCCCTCCATCTAATGTTAGGTTCTTGGAGGAAGGGGAAGAGATCCGGATCTTTCTAGAACTCTTCCCCAACTTTTTATTTATTTTTTTTTAGAAATTTTTTTTTTTCAATAATTACTTTTTAATGGACAAATTGTCTTATGGATGGGAGATATTAGATCTAATCCATCCATTTAAAATAAATTAATTAATTAACTAAGTATCATATATAATTACTGATGATTTTTATAATAATAATGGGCAAAAGATAATTCTGCCCATCGGCCGTTAATTTCTAACGGTGCAAATAACAACAGGGAATATCTATGTAATTCTAAACAAAGTTGTCTATGCATGCAATTACACATTTACACCCAATGTTGGAGCATGTTTATACACTTTTCCCCATGAAAATAAATGTAATTAACGACATACCACTTAGCATGATTTAAATAAACATACCACTTAGCATGATTTAAATAAACATGTGCCATGTGCATATGCATCCAAAATTTTCTCCCAATGTGGATGAAATTTGTTCATATCTCTTTCATGTTCTATAGGCATTAGTCTTAAATGCAACTCTCATTACATTTATAAATATGAGACTATATTTACAATATTAGAGTTTGATCCATGACGGTAGAGTTTCATTTAAAATCTTCAACACTAAACCAAAAGACCATTTAATGCTATCCAAATTTTACTCCCCATACCTTAATAAACCCATATACTAAATCTAAAAAACATAAAGATTTACTCAATACCCTTTCAAATACAAAAAAACATGAATTATTGGGGCAAATTACACATATACCCTTGATTTTAGGTCTAATTGTGGCAGATGAAACTTTTATTCAAAGAACAAACCTCCCCTACCGTTAGACATGTAAACTTGGCCGCTCTGGGTTGACACAAACCATTTTCTTGCAACCCGATTTTTGGAACAATGGCCTAGCACGAATCCCTGCAAGGCATGACCCAACTCGAATCAGGACCCCATGGGTCGAAACTAGAAAACAATTTTATATCTAATTTTTACTTTTTTAGAAAATATAAATATGAAATTACTATGTTTTTACCCTAAAATATAAAATATGAAAGAGTTGTTGAAGAATCCTTCTTTGATACAGTTCTGGTCAGCTCCTGAATCAATTAAGACGTTTACCCTTAGATTATAGTCAGAAGAAATCCTAATATCTATGTCACAATACCATTTATGTATCCTAAAAGATTTAGTGATATTGGCTAAAGTCGCAACAGGTTCGGAATCTATGTGTTGTAATAATGATGTTCACGACTATATTTGTAACTATAGTTAGTTTAACCTGAGTTTACCTTCCTATATAAGGAACACTCAGGACAAGCTTAGGAGTAGGTTCAGTTTTCGGATTGTTCTCTCTTGCTTGTAATCTCCTCTCCCCAGTTGTAATCTTTCCTCTCTGATAAACCTTCCTCCTTCTGTTGTAAAATTCTGAAACATAAATAAAATGTGCGACTTATTCCTGTATATCCATTGTTCTTCACTGCTGTCAGACATATACTGCTGCAGTAAGTATTAATTTTTTAGTTTAATCATTTTTCTTGTTCATTCCAATTTATGTTTTTACTTTTCCTTTATATTATCTTGTCTATACTAATATGAAATTACTATGTTTTTACCCTAAAAATAAATATGAAATTACATTTTTATTAAAATATAAGGGGCTGTCTAGTACTATTTTTCAGCCCCATTTTGTTTTGAAAACGATTTCAAATACACATTCGTTAACCGTTTTTTATTTTGTTTTCAAAAAATTAAAAAAAAAACACGGAAAACAAAACCAGTTTTTAAATTGAAAAATATGGAAAACACGTTAAACATGTTTTTCGTTAAATTAAAAAAAAAAAAAAAAAAAAAAAAAAAAACCTCACCTATCTTTCTTTTTCTTTTTCTTTTTCCATTCTTCGCTAGTACGCCTCCTCCTTCTTCTTCCCCTTCTCTTCATCTTCTTCTTCCTACCATGACTCCATGAACTGAAATTAGGAGGAGCGGCCGATTTTCTCCTCCAATGCCGGAGAAGGATCTCACCTCCTCCGGCGTTGGAGCCGACGATCTGCTCCTCCAAGAGTAGATCGATGGCTCCTTCCTTTTTTTTTTTTTTTTTTTAATTGTTTTTTCTTTTTCTTTTTATTTGGGATGAATTATTCACAATTTTTGATATTTGATAGTTAACCTACTAGACACGTTTTTATTTTCAGAATATTGTTTTCCGCATATGCTACCAGATGCGTTTTAGTATTTCGAAACTGAAACCAAAAACACTGTTTTCATTTTCATTTTATTTTTGAAAAACACCAAATTACAAATTATACCAGACACACCCTAAAACATTACTATTTTTTTTTTTTTTGGGGTAATATTTAGTATAATATATTTTGCTATTTATAAGACATTTTCATTTTCTTTCAATATTTGAGATGTAATTTTATTATTTGTTAATACATAATATAATTTATATTATTCTAATAACTTATTCATTTTTCTTATATTAATTTAAATATATTTTGTTATTTATTAATTTATAATAGGGTTAATTGCAATAACATACGATGTGTTTTCCCATTAAGGCTTAATATCCAACAAATCCAATTAATTGATGCAGCCTCCCTTGTCAACCATTAACTTCCATTACATTTAATAGTTGACTAGGGTTTGGTGTAAGAAGTCAAAAATACCCCCACTTTATTTGAAAAAGTCTTAATTGCCATTTACTCTTAAAATAACCAATTTTAAATTATTAAATAATAATTAAAAATGAATAAACTAATAAAAATATAAAAAATTTAAACCAAATAAATAAAAAAGGAGGCCACACCGGTAGCCTCTTCTGATGCGGAGGAGGCGGCCAGTGGCCTCTCCAACAAGGGGAGGGTCGCAGCATCCTCCCAAATATGGGAGGACGCGACCTCCTCCATCGCACAAAATAGAGGAGACTGTGATCCTCCTCCATTTGCGCTGAAGGAGGCATCGCGCCTCCTCCATTTACAATGTAGGAGGCATCACGCTTTCTCTCGATCATGGAACGGGATCCTCTGTTGTGCTGATCTTTTTCCTAATCTAAAGTACTTGATAATAAGACTTTGCATTTAAAGATAATGGAAGTGAAATAAATAAAAAAATAAATTACAGCCATTGATTACACATATCAGCAGATCTATATAGGTCATGACAAAAATCAGCTCAGCAGAGGATCCAAATTCCTTGATTGTACTGGGAGGAAGCGGCACATCGAGCCTCCTCCCAGTCGAGGAGGCCACGATCGCACCTCTTCCATTGCATAGACGGTGGAGGCCGTAGTTGGGATTAAGTGTTGGGAATTTGAACCGATGAACGCGGAAACATCATACCTAATATTCGCTCATAACTCATAGCAATAAACATCTATAGCAGAAAAAAAATAGAATGAGAGAAAATAAACATTCACCCAACACAAGATATACGTGGAAAACCCTAAATCAAGGAAAAAACCATGGGGCATCAGGACGACAAAGAAAGTTCCATTATATGATAAATTGTTACAATCATATACTTCATGATTCTCTCTCACACCTCAACCCCAAACCATGGAGCCTTACCAAGTCCCCAAGCTCACAACCGAGCTTAACATTATAACTCTCAGCTCACAACGCTCACAAGATCCTCATCAAGAACCCCCCCCCTAATATCCCCTAGGTCTCCCCTGAATATCACCCACGGATCTCTAACTTGATCCACTGATATTCCCTCCCTCCCCGGATATTCCATGGGGTCTCCCCCGGATCTCACCACACTCTCTATGATGTTACATAGTATTCTTTTGCTCCACACAAATAACCTAATTACAAGCTTTTTCATTTATATTAGTTACAATGAGTTTAAGATAAAAGGAAATCCTACTCCTAAACG
The DNA here is from genome assembly GCA_030490815.1 of Acer saccharum. Taxonomy (NCBI): domain Eukaryota; kingdom Viridiplantae; phylum Streptophyta; class Magnoliopsida; order Sapindales; family Sapindaceae; genus Acer; species Acer saccharum. The sequence goes on along the minus strand of CM059869.1, from coordinate 177,900 downwards.
TACAAGACTTTCTTGTTTCACAAAAGACTATTTCCTTTTCACAAGTCTTTTTATTCCACGCAAAGAGTATTCCTTTTCCTTTAAGCACAAGAACTTTCAGAAAAAGAACCTTTCCTTTTCCATGCAACGTTCTCGATCTCAGCAAAATACATCGTCTCCGCGGTCTGGGTCGCGATGTGCACCCCGCTTCCTACACTGCTAAATACTTATGGAACCGACTGCTCATTAAACTACGGTCTGTGTCTCTTGCCTATGATGCAGTTTGTACCGCGCTTGATCTCTTGGAATCGACCGCTCCCTGTGCTGTGGTCCATGTGCTTTGTCCACATCGCGATCCACGTCGCATTTCCTTCCAGAATCTGATTCTTCAGTTCTTCTTCGTCTTCAAACCTCCCAAACACCATATCCAACTTCCGAACGTTTTCCACATCTCTAGGAAGTTCACATCAGTTGAGTCTTATTTGGTTCACAATGGGTTCACTTAGGAATACAAACCAAAACCTAACATTAATGAGGCATCGCACCTCCATGGAAGAGGTTTGCAATCTCTCCAATTTTGCTCAATGGTAGAGGCACGTCGACTCCTCCCAGACCTAGGAGGAGGTTGCGAGCTTCTTCCCATTAGGGAGACCACTAGCCACCGCCCCTAACAAGGAGAAGGCAGTTGTCGGTGGCCTCCATTGTTTTTTTTTTTTTTTTTTTTTTTTTCCAGTTTTTTAAAATTAGATAATTACATACTTGTCATCAAATGATGGTTTTACCCCTAGAAATCCAGTCAACCGTTAATTCTAATGGACTTTGACTAACAATTTGGGGGGCTATAGCACTTAATGAGATTTGTTGAATATAAAGGCTTTTATTCAACAACTCAGGATAAGTTATTGCAATTAACCCTATATAATATAATATAATTAAAATATTAAAATAAGTATAATAATTTTTTTTAGAAAAACACATTGTCGGGCAGGTATGAATGTATGATGGATACATTATAGACCACAAAATGTATCATAGCCAAGTCCAATCAAATAATGCCAATGTGATCCTCAACTTCCAAATGATTAGAGATCCATCTTATATAGGGTGGTAGAGTTTTGCACAATTAATTGCACATGTTGTGTTTATATTAACACAAATATGACCAAGGAAATGTGAACACAAATAAAATTAAGTGGACATCATATTTGCTCAATACAATAAACATAATAACTAGAAACTTGAGTGCTAATTATAGATAATCAATTTCATTTATAAGAAACTTGAGGGATATAAGATAATAATGTTTTGAACGCACAAGTGAATGTAAAGACGAAACAAAATATAATGAATCGTGACAAGATCAATATGAGTATACCATCATCTAATATGGTTTGGTAGTAAATGCGCTCATTCAACCTGATGGATGGAGTTGAGGCATTCTAACAAACCGATAGACTTGAACTTATATTCATACACGATCCTATCAATTTAACCATTTATTTTTATTGTTCAACTATTTGACAAATTTAAAAACCAAAACCTCTGCCCTCACTATCTATCTAATCAAGGGATGGTGTTCCAAATTCAGATCGCCGGTGGTATATAAAAAATATTGAAAAAAAAACATACCAGTGTAAATAACAAATTTTCACATACAGTAGAAGAAAACATGACAACATTTACAACAATATATACTTCAAATCTTCAAATCTTAGAAATGTTAGACGCGATAACACGAGGAATATTTTGTCGATGACAAGTTGACAACACAAAAGAGACAGCCAACCTTATAGTAAATGCAGTTCCTATTCAAAGTCTAAAATGAAGAGAGACCACAGGAATTTTACGAACAGGAGACAGCCACACATGGTGATGTTGGCCCCACGCCGTGTTTGGCTTGTGTCCACCAGATTTCACGCTTTTGATACATAATATCTAACCCACCCTTATCTTCACAACCCTCTCTCCATTCTCCATTCACCATTCTCCACCACTCACTCTTCACTCTTCACACCCACCCACCCACTACACATCTTCCTTCACTCTTTTATTATCTATCTTCTTCTTCTTCAACTTTCTTCTCTTCTTTTCTTTTCCTCTAGAGTGTTTCATCTTCTTGAGCTCTGTTTCTGTTTCAACTATATATTCTGCTAAAAGGGTTCAGAGAATTTTCTCTAAAAAAACAGACCCAGTTGTTTGTCTGGATTGTTTCATAGTTTGCCATAATATATATACATAGAAGGAAGATGAAGATTCAGTGTGATGTGTGCGAGAGAGCTCCAGCGACAGTGATTTGTTGCGCAGACGAGGCTGCTTTGTGTGCCAAATGTGACATTGAAGTACATGCAGCCAACAAGCTTGCAAGCAAGCACCAGAGACTTCTTCTTCAGTGCCTTTCTAACAAGCTCCCGCCTTGTGACATCTGCCAAGTATGTTTTTTATCTTATTCTTTTAATTCTCTTCAACTTTTTTGTATTCTCATTCTTGTTTATGGTTCAGATATATAATTGGTTGAGTCCCTCACTCCCTTGTAATCTTTTTTTTGTTATGATGTATAGAAATACAAGTATTGTTTTACAGCCTTTGGTTATGCTTCAATGGCCAAATTGGGTCTGAAGAGTGTTATACTAGAAACCCTTGAAATTTCGTCATGAAAATGTACAAATTGTTGTTATTTTAATTTCTGGGTAAACCAAACCAAACCCTAATACCAAAACCCTATGATCTCTTATTTAACCATAAGAGGCTTTACTGGTTGAATTAACTGGTACCCACATCAGCTAAAGAATTGTGTTTCATACTAGATGATTATTTGTTTTGATTATTGTATAGAATTGTATGTGATCTAAGTTTTCTGTATTGTATGATTTACAGGAGAAGGCAGCTTTCATCTTCTGTGTTGAAGACAGAGCCTTGTTTTGTAGGGACTGTGATGAACCTATTCATTCACCTGGTAGTCTTTCTGCTAACCATCAGCGGTTCCTCGCCACTGGAATTCGAGTAGCTTTAAGCTCTAGTTGCAACAAGGATACCGAAAAGAGTAGATTCGAGCCACCAAATCAAAATGCTCAACAAACGTCTGTTAAATTGCCTTCACAGCAATCCTCTAACGTCTCATCCCCATGGGCCATGGATGACTTATTACAATTTTCAGATTTCGAATCCTCCGACAAGGTAACAAAAATGTCTATAAATATTCTCAATATGTGTTTTATATTACGAACATTAGACATTATTTTCTTCGTAAAGAATGACACATGAGGGTTTAGTTGAATGGGCAGGCTTGTGGTTTGCTCCCACAAGGTTTGGGGACGGGTACCTACATGGCCAAAGGCTTTAGTTTCCTCTTTCCCAAACACAAGATGTTTATAAATGATCATCCGGTTTAGAGAAAATAGGTTAAATTTAAATAGAAAATATCTAAGCACATTTGTTCTTTTCAAACTTTTAAATTCAATTTTGTTTTAAGCTAGTAGAGAAACTTTGATCATAAAAGATATGAAATGCAGGGCCATTAATTGGATTATTAAGAACAAAAAATCGATGCTAAAGCTTTTTACGTATCTTTCATTTGCCTTTCAAACCTTAATTATATTAATAAATCTCTTGATTTTCCTTTCTTTGCAGAAAGAGCAGCTTGAGTTTGGAGGGCTTGAATGGCTAACAGACATGGGACTTTTCAGTGATCAACTTCCACAGGAGGCTCTAGCGGCAGCTGAAGTTCCTCAACTTCCTGTTTCCCAGTCCAACAATGTTACATCATACAGACCGACCAAATCCAGCATGCCCCACAAGAAGCCTAGAATTGAGGTCTTAGATGATGATGATGAGCATTTCACTGTCCCGGATCTTGGCTAAACGTACGCAAATCATCTCTAGAGTATGTGTTCATAGGCAGATGAACTAAACATATATTCATTATGTACAAGGTTTTGTGTATCTAGGTACGTATGTACACACATGCATGTAATAAGTTATAATTCATATTCGGAGTGGCATGAATCTTAAGTTAGTAGAAAGGTTTAATTTAACGAATTGGCCTTTCTTTACTACGGTCTTTCTTCGATGTGTATTTTTCTTGCCCTCCTTTTTGTTTTAAAATTCCAAATACATCGCTTGGTGCACATTGGTGTATTACTCTCACTTATCTGGTATTATAATGCTTTATCTTCTGTCTCTGTGTTTGTTGTTGATAATATGTTCATATATATCTCCTTTAATTTGTAAAATTCGTGAAGACGGTACGGACAATATTTACGTACACTGATAGGATGTCACAACTTTGGTGATGATTTTTGTAGGATAGGCAGATATTTGATGTTAGAAATCTGACAACTACTTAGTTGTTTAGCATCACATTCTTTGAGTGCTTGAACAATTCTGCTTGTTCACCAGGACCTTTGAATGAAAGAAAGAAAGAAAGGTAGGTTGAAAAAGGTAATTGAAAAGTGCATGAATGCAAAACACAACCAAGTAAGTCATCATCTTCCAACCAAAGTATTATACTTTAAAGAATCCCAATTGTTTCAAAAAAAAAAAAAAAAATGTTTGTTTTAATATGTAATTCTTGTTACAGGTCTGCAATGAATCTTTCATGTATCATCTTCAATTACAACCCCTTTAAAAGGGCAGTCTGGAGAACTAAGCATACCAACTTTCCAATACCAATCTAACTACTTTGAAGGAATTGACCATGCATTCTGTCTTTTCTTCTTGTTCAACTATCATTTTAGCTGTTCTTCTAGCTTTGGTTCCAACAACTGTTCACTCACTAACTCTAGATATAGATAAGGAAGCTGTTCGCTTGCTGAAACGTTCGATCGATCCAAACACAATCCCGAAAGCTTCCTACATCAGCAGCTGGGACTTATCAATAGATCCATGTGAAAGTACAGGAGGACAATTTCAAGGGATCTTATGTTCAGTCCCTTTGGACAATAATGCGCGTAGTAGGATAACAGCTATTGATCTTGACAGTGCTGGATATGATGGATTTCTAGCACCATCAATTGGAAACCTGACAGAGCTCACCGCCCTTAATCTAGGCAGAAACAACTTTCGAGGGCCGATTCCAGATTCCATGTCCAATCTCAGAAAGCTTGTTTCCCTTTCTATGTCTGGAAATTTCTTCACTGGCAGTATCCCTGTAAGAGTAGCCAGTCTGAAGAAGCTCGAAATGTTGGACCTGTCGTACAACAACCTTTCCGGTGCAATCCCTGCCAAACTTTCTGGATTGCGAAGTTTGCTCCACTTAAGGTTATCCCACAATGAATTATCCGGCAGAATCCCTGACCTTACCGGATCATGGCAGCTCCAGACATTAGAACTTGGCAGCAACCTGCTATATGGAAGTCTGCCGAAGTTCCCGGTAAACTTGAGAACTTTGTCTCTGACTCATAACTCATTATCAGGGCGTATCTCACAAATAGGAAAGCTTCAACATCTAGTAACATTGGATCTGAGTTACAACAGGTTTGCTGGTTCGATCACTCAGGAAATCATAACCCTACCCAAGGTGGTTCACATTGATGTTTCAGTTAACCACTTAACAGCAATAGAGGTGCCCAAGTTTGCAGGAAGAGAGACACAGCTCCAACAGCTTGACGCACAAGCAAACCTGTTGCGGGGACATTTGCCTATCAATCTGGTCACCATTGGGAAATTAACCTCAATCAATTTATCCAATAATCAGTTCTCCGGTCCAATTCCAACGGAATACGGGGTGAAACTGGGGACTTCCTGGAGAAGTTTATACTTGGATCACAACTTTCTAGGAGGAAATCTGCCACCACAGTTTGGTATTGCCTCAGTGAGGATGAGAGGGAGTCTTGCAAACAACTGCCTGATGTGTCCTCCGAATGTTCGCCTGTGCCGTGGAAGTCAGAGACCAGTTTCAGAGTGTGTTGGGCAGAATGATGACGATGAGTGATATCAAGTTGCTTATTTCAATTCATTTCTACTTAGCGATCAAAACCAGAGAGTCATTGGTCTATTTTTCAATAAATTAGGATAATAATATGTATTAATAATAATCCTGATGAACCCTTTTCTTCTTTTTGAATTGATTTCCTCAACATTCAAGTTGAAAACAATTCCAATTTGGCTTGTAACATCTTAGTAGCTGCTAAAAACAGATTGTGTTTCTCAATTCTCACTAAAAGTATAATATGATTCAATTTAGAAAAAGCCAATTAACGCTTATCTTGCTTAGCCACAATAAAAAACTGGGAGTTTGGCACGTTACTAATATTTGTTTTGGAAATTGATTTGCCATTACTATAATTATCTAATCAAAATTCTAAGTTGATATAGGCTAACCCTTATCAATGAAAATTATATATATATATATATATATAGTTAACGAGAAAATTATTCTTATAACACTTGCTAAACCTATAAATGCAAGGCACGCTTGCTAAACTTGAGGATCATTACACTCGCCACCAGGGGTGACACAGAAACATAACTCCATCAATTAGTACAATTTGCATATGGGTTATTTCAAGAACTGCAAGATGCATTTATCTCATTTAATTCAAGTGAGAGTTTATTGTTTTTGTTTACGTTCATACCTAGTAATAAATAAAGATATGTAACCTATTCATGGAAGGATGTTCCATGACATTATATAAACCCCCTCCACCCACATGAAATAACATATTGAGAATTGTGAGAATTTATTCTAATATTAATTTAGTGAAGAGAGTATTCTTCCTATTTTTTAAGCTCTTATCTCTTAGGTGGATTCCTTAGAGTGGTGAGTTATTTATCTCGGAGTGTTCATTTTGTATTTTCTATTTTAATCTCCATTTATACGGTGTCAAGTTGGTGTCAGAGCACTATCCGATCATGATTGGGAGGTGTGGAGGTCACCAACCTCAAAACCGACATGATTCACCAAATCGTGAACAAGATCTACGTGACATTGAAGTGGATGATCTTAGAAGACAAGTGCAACAACTCCAGCATCGTCTTGAGCACTTCGAACCTCTAGAACATGATGAGTCTCGTCATGATTCAGAAAATGAACCAATAGATGAAGAAAATACCAATAATTTTGGTCATGGCTACGATCGAGCATCAAATGATGGGAATAATCATAGGCATCGCTAGATGAATAATTTTTTCCAACCAAATTTTGATGTCAAGGTTGATATTCCAGAATTCGAAAGAAAAATGCAACCCGAAGAATTCATTGATTGGCTTAATACTGTGGAGCGAGTATTTGATTATAAAGATGTACCTGAAGATCACAAGGTGAAGTTAGTGGCTATCAAATTGAAGAAACATGCTTCAATTTGGTGGGAACATCTCAAGAAACAACAGGCTCGAGAAGGAAAATGGCGTATTGAAACATGGGAAAAGATGAGGAAACAATTGAAGAGGAAGCACATGCCAGAAAATTATCGTCAAGATTCTTTTCTTAAGTTCCATAATTTCAAACAAAGAGATTTGTCTATGGAGGAGTATACGTCAGAATTTGATAATCAACGTATGCTTTGCGATATAACTGAACCTGATGAGCAAACCATTGCTCGTTATCTTGGGGGCCTTCGGACTAACATCTGCAATATTGTGCAATTACAACCATATTGGACTTATAACAATGTCGTCAAGCTATCATTGAAAGTTGAGAAACAAATTAGGGAAGGTCGTGGTGGTTCTTCAAGATCTTGGATTAGAGAAAATAATACTAATCAGGCATCAGTGTCCACAACCAAAGCTGTTTCTTCCACAAATGTTGGTGTAACTCCAAAAGCAACACGCAAGCAAGAAGCGGTAGCAAGAAGTTCTAATCATTTTTTTTCAATTCGATGTTTCAAATGTCAAGGAATAGGCCATATTGCGTCTGATTGCCCAAATCGAAAGATAGTCTCTTTGGTGGAGGAAACTATGGACGATCTGATTGAAGAAGATGAACTAATCGAAGATTATAGGCCATAATTTGATGAAGAAATCACTTATGGTGATCAAGGTGAGAGTCTGATTATTCAGCGAAGCTTGAATATTTCTCATGTTAAGGAAGATAATTGGTTGCACAATAATATTTTCCATACAAGGTGTATTGCCTTTGGAAAAGTTTGTAATGTTATCATTGATGGTGGAAGCTGTGAGAATGTGGTGGCCACTACTATAGTGGAGAAACTAAATCTCAAGATAGAGAAGCACCCGCAACCTTACAAGCTTTCTTGGTTACGCAAGGGAAATGAGGTAAAAGTTAATAAAAAATGTTTGATTCAATTTTCTATTGGAAATCACTATCAAGATGAAATATGGTGTGATGTTGTTCCCATGGATGCTTGTCATTTTCTACTTGGTAGACCTTGGCAGTATGATAAAAGAGTCATTCATGATGGTTTTAAAAACACTGACACATTCGAGAAAGATGGAGCAAAAATCATCTTGGGTCCTAGCAAGTTAGATGGAATCTCTAAACCTTTGAGAAGCGACAAAAGTACTTTCCTTTCTAAATTTGAGTTTCTTATTTTAGTAGAGGAAAGTAAGACAGCTTATGCACTTGTTATTTTTGAGGTAAATAACAACAAAATTGAGATCCATCCAATGCTCCAACCGATGCTTCAAGAATTTCAAGATGTCATTCCATAAGAAATCCCACATGGCCTGCCTCCAATGAGAGGAATTCAACATTGCATAGATTTTGTTCCGAGCGCAATCATTCCAAATAAAGTAGCATACAGGATGGATCCTAAAGAATTTGAAGAACTCTAAAGACAAGTTGATGAGTTAATGGTTAAAGGACTGATCAGAGAAAGCATGAGTTCTTATGTTGTTCCTGCACTTCTTGTTCCAAAGAAATATGGATCTTAGTGCATGTGTGTAAACAGCCGGTTGGTGAATAAAATAACTATCAAATATCGTTTCCCTATTCCTCGCCTTGATGATCTTCTTGACCAACTTTACGGAGCAACAATTTTTTCTAAGATAGACCTCCAAAGTGGATATCATCATATCCATATGAGGCCTAAAGATGAATGGAAGACTACCTTCAAAACAAGAAATGATCTGTATGAGTGGATGGCAATGCCTTTTGGACTATCTAATGCTCCAAGTACATTTATGCGACTCATGAATTATATTTTCAAGTCTTTTATCAGTAAATTTGTAGTTGTGTACTTTGATGACATCCTTATGTATAGCAAGGAACAAAAGTTGCATTTGGAACATTTACAACAAGTGTTCGATGTGTTAAGAGAACAAAAGTTGTTCGCTAACCTTAAAAAGTGTGAATTTCTTGCCAATAAACTTTTGTTATTAGGCTATGTTGTTTCAGGTAAAGGTATTATGGTAGACCTAAACAAAGTAAAAGCTATCACAAGTTGACCCACTCCAATATCAATTCATGATATTCAAAGCTTTCATGGCCTTACTTCTTTTTATCGGTGCTTTATCAGGGGATTCAACACTATCATTGCTCAATTACTGAGTACTTAAAAGGAGGCAACTATGAGTGGACTACCGATGCGCAACAAAGCTTTGAACTCATTAAAAAAAAAAAGATGACAGAAGCTTCTATTTTGGTTCTCCCTGATTTCAACAAGGTATTTGAAGTTAATTGCGACGCCTCCAATGTTGGGATCATCACTGTCTTAAGTCAAGAAGGAAAGCCAATTACTTATTTCAGTGAGAAGCTGACTAATTATCGTACTAGGTACTCTACCATGATAAGGAATTTTATGCAATCATTAGAGCTTTGAGTCACTGGCGTCATTATCTCATATCCAAGGAATTTATTTTATACTCGGATCATAAGGCTTTGAAATTTATTAATGGCCAACACAAGCTGAAAATTAGGCATGCTCATTGGGTGGAATTCTTACAAGCCTACACATTTCATATCAAGCATAAATCTGGAAAGCAGAATCAGGTTGATGATGCTCTAAGTCGAAGGCATTCTTGTTTGAGTACCATGGGAATAAAAGTCGTGGGATTTAAAGTAATCAAATAACTCTACAAGAATGATCCCATATTCAATGACATTAGGAATAATTGTTCCAAAGGTTCTTGTGGTCTTTATTTGTTACAAGATGGTTTTCTTTTCAAAGGAGTTCGTTTGTGTGTTCCTGAATGTTCCTTACGAGAAGATATTTTCTCGGAAGCCCATGGTGGTGGACTTGGTGGTCATTTTGGTCGAGACAAGACCCTTTGTCTTGTTAAAGAACATTTTTACTGGCTTAAGATGGTGAGAGACGTGTCGTGCCATGTAGAGAGGCGTTGAACATGTCATATAGCAAAAAGTCATGGTCAAAATACAAGGTTATACACACCATTACCTGTGCCTATGGCACCTTGGGAAGATGTCAGCATTGATTTCGTGCTTGGTCTACCTCGCACACGAAGAAACAAAGACTCTATTATGGTTGTGGTGGACCGATTTTCCAAGATGGCTCATTTTGTACCGTGTGCAAAGACTTTGGATGCATCTCATGTTGTTGATATATACTTTAGAGAAATTGTTAAACTTCATGGCATTCCAAAGACAATTACAATAGATCGTGATACAAAATTTGTGGGTCATTTTTGGAGGACTCTATGGCCGAAATTGGGGACTACCTTACAGTTCAGTTCATCTTATCACCCACAAACAGATGGGCAAACTGAAACTGTCAATTGTAGCTTAAGAAATCTATTGAGGAGTTTGGTAGGCAAGAATATCAGACAGTTGGATACTGCTTTGGTCCAAGCTGAATTTGCTTATAATCGGTCTACAAGTCAAACTATAGGCACTAGCCCATTTGAGGTGGTCTATGGAAGGAACCCGATAAGTCCATTGGATTTGGCTCCACTTCCTACAAGCTACCAATTTAGTGGAAATGTAGAAGAGCAAGATGCAAATATAAAAGAAGTTACATGAACAAGTGCGCGATCGAATCATTAAGCAGAATGAGAAGTATCGAGCTCAAGCTAACAAGCATAGAAAACCAGCTGAATTCAATGAGGGTTGTAAGGATTCCCGTAGTTTTTAATTGGCTTATTTCGTGATCAAACCATATGTGGGGATCATGTAAGGGTAGCTTAGGAATGTGTTCAAGCTCAAGGCCCTTGCAAGTGTTAAGCACTCCAAAGGTATATGTTTAGTGCTAATTTTTCTATGAAGAGATTTAGTGCACACACTCACTTAGCATACTTGCATTTGTGTGCATTCTCTTCACATGTCACTTATCACACTTGCACTTCTTTGTTATATTTTTATGTGTGGATTTGTCTATAGATGAGTTCCGAGCGATTCGGAGACTTGTCTATATGTTTCGGATGATTTCCGAGACATTTGGGACATTCCGTGTTTTTATCGAAAACCGAAATTCAATTCCGAGCTTAAATTGAAAGGTTATATAATTTTCCATATTTATAATTGAGTTCGGGTTAATTTTTCGAAGACGGAATTGAATTCCGAATTCCGAGTTCAGAACTAGACTGAAGGCTTTGTGTGTCATGATTGCAACACAAAGAGAGAAGCATGTGATGGCTTGTGTGTGTGGCTTTTCTTTTTGTTTTTTGCCCCGTGGGCCACGCCACACCCACGCCCTTTTTGCTTCTCTGCCCGCGTTGATTGCACGGGGTCACCACGGCCTGTTTCATTTTTTTTCTTCTTTGCTTTTGATTGCTTTTTATTCTGATTGTTTGTTTTGTTAAAATATCTATATATTTATATATTATCGTGGTTTGACTTCTAATATATATATATATATATATATAATATTACGTGTGCCATTTGTTGTTTGTTAATATTCATTATATATTATATATATTCATTCACGTGCTTCATTTTTTTTGACTTGCATATATTATATATTTTTTATAAGTGCTTCACGCCTTCTGTTCTCTTTTTATCTTTTGTGTCTTTAGTATATATATATTAAATACGATGGCGTTTTGCCTCTTTTTCATTCTTGACCTGATTCACTTATATATATATATATATATATATATACTTTCTTCTTCATTTTTTTTAAGAAGGCAAAAATACACACTTTGAGAGAGCAAAAATATCTTCAAGAGAAAAACTCCCAAGAACTTGTCTTTAACTCTCAAAACCCATTTTCATATGCATCAAAATATCATCTAAGCATTTTCTAGCATAGTTAGGATGTTTACTTGCATGGGTCTTGGTCAACACACTTCCCTTGGTATGTTCTTCACTATTATCATTTATAATTAGTGTTTTATTTATCAAGGCATCTCTTTTATTATTTGCTTGTTCTTAGATTAAAATCTAATATTCAAAATAGAGATTGTTGTGTTGACATGATTGAGTGTTGTATTGTGATAGCTAATTAGGTTTTGTGCTTAATCTTGATTAGCTAAACTATTTGATTGAACATGTCATTTAGTTTTTAATATCTAGGATTGTTCTAATTGCATATTAATCATCTTAGACAAGCATATAGGGTTTCCCTTGCTCTATGTTGCATTTTGGATATTCACATATATTCACTTAGGGTTGTATTCTCTTCATAGAGAAAGTAAGTCTTGTGTGTAACTTCCGAGATTAGGTTGCTTAGATCGCAAGCAAATTGAACTAGGTTCACTCATACCGGGATTATGTAGGTGTGTGATTACTTCCGGGATTAGGTTGTAATCGTTTACACATTTAGTGGATTCGAGGTTCGAGTGTGGCTTACTTACTAGCCCGTGGTTTTTTCCCATGAGGGTTTCCACGTAAAAATCAAGTGTTATTTAATTTCCGCATATTTTACTTGATTTATTGCTTTATCTATTTAGGGGTAATTTCGTAATTTTGACTAACACGAAAAATTAGGTAAAAAGCGTAAAATCTATTCACCCCCCCTCTAGATAGTTTTATACACACCGTGCTATAATTAGTTTCAATAATGAGGGTGATCTAGTTTGGATTCATCTTAGAAAGGAGAGATTCCCTCGAGGCAAGCATGCGAAGTTAAAGCCACGAGCTGATGGTCCGTTCAAAATAATCAAGCGGGTAGGAGATAACACTTACAAGATCGAGCTTCTTGGAAATTATGGTGTATCGGCAACTTTCAATGTAGCTGACCTTTCTCCTTATCATGATGAAGAAAATGAAGAGAACTTGGGGACGAGTTTGCATGCAGCGGAAGCGTATGACACAGAAACATAACTCCATCAATTAATACAATTTGCTCATGGGTTATTTCAATAACTGCAAGATGCATTTATGTCATTTAATTCAAGTGAAAGTTTATTGTTTTTGTTTACGTTCATGCCTAGTAATAAATAAAGATATGTAACCTATTCATGGAAGGATGTTCCATGACACTATATAAACCCCCTTCACCCATATGAAATAACATATCGAGAATTGTAAGAATTTATTCTAATATTAATTTAGTGAAGAGAGTATTCTTCCTATTTTTCAAGCTCTTATCTCTTAGGTGGATTTCTTAGTGTGGCGAGTTGTTTATCTCGGAGTGTTCATTTTGTATTTTCTATTTTAATCTCTATTTATACCGTGTCAAGGGGCGAAGCCAGGATTTTGACTCTGGGTAAAGACAAAAACTAATATTAAGGGGGGAGTATTGAATTAGGATTCTCGAGGACATTTAAAGACTTTATATATCCAGGTGTATTCAATTCAGATATTTAAAGACTTTAAAAGAGTCTATATTAATCTAGTGGTATTCAATTCAGATTTCTATGGACTTTTAAAGAGTCCTTCCAAATCCGGGTGTATTGAATTGGGATTTTAAAAATGTCTGCAAAAATCAAGGTATATTCAATTGAGAATAGATTTTAAAGGATTTTCTAAAGTCATGGATTTTGGTAGACTTGATGGTGAGAGGTATAAATATCAAAGACCATAACAAATCCAGCCTTCTCCTCAAGGATTTTGAGTTTTTCTTGTTGCTAGGGTTCATTGCGTCTTTAGGTGGTTATGAATTCTGATTGCATTTGTTTACAAGTTATCTTCATAGACCTTGATGGGCAGTACCAAAATCGTTAATTCTTCCAAGTTTTATATGTGCAATATATTATAATTGTGAATGGCTATTTGTTTCAAATCATCAATTGGAGTTTGCCCATCAATCAAAAAGCATTATCACGTGTTCAAGTAACCATTGTCTTCAAGGTTCCGATGGTTTGAACTGCTTTGGCTAGATAACTAGCAACTTGAACAACTAGTGCCCCGTTAATACCCAATAAAATGACAATAGAATTGAGAACTGCCATCCGATACTTTTGATTTCCTTTTACACAAGTTCTCCTACTTAACTATTACATCAAGAGGAACCTGAGAAAATATTTGCCTTGAATTATTAATTACCGAGGTTTCTATGGCTTCCTATGCTTATTCAAATTCCAAACAAATTATGATAGCTCACGTCTTGATATCATGTGTTTTAAGGCCAAAAAAAATGTCAGGACACAAGGCATATAAAAGCCCACAATCGTCGAGTAGTGCCATGCCACCAGTAACAGTTATTACATCTAATCTTTTTTTTAAGAAAATAAAATAAATAAACCTTCAACCCACAAATGTCTAATGTAATTTATATGTAAAGAGAAACGAGCATCCAAAGGGCTTAGGAAGTATTTGATATAAAGATAATTCTACCAACACAATTCTGCCAAAATAAAGACTGAATTTCAAAGCTAAATCTAGGTTATGATTCTTGATATACTTAAATTGATGAAAGTAGAGGCCATGATGATGATTTATAGCCTATTCAATTGATAGTGGCAGTTATTAGTTTTTATGTGTTTTCGAAATATACAAAGGCATGCTGGATTTTGACAAATGGCCAAAATTTGTAAATTTATTTGGCTGGGTTCTTTTATCTAGAAAATTATGAAAAATTATATATAGATAGAATGTTATGTCTACTATTATTCTGGAAAATTTCGTGATTTATAAATGAGACCATGGATTTAATTGATAATTTTATAGTAGCATTTCCTATATGTCTAGATTTTCCATGTCAAATTTTGTAAGATTTGGAGCTGTAGAGAATAAATTAAAAATCGTGGATCAAAGGGTGGTCAGTTGTGACAAGGTTTGAGTTAGGGTTATACTTTTTTTCAATATTTTATGTATAGCTTTGCTTGGTTATTCGATTAGTTGATTATTATTTGTTTATATGATTAGTTGAATAACAATGAGAATCGGTGAATGTGAGTTATGAATGTTAAGTATTTTCCTTTTAATTTTGCTCTCAAAATTGTTATAAACTATGTCACTTTCTTTCATTTGTGATTGACTTTACTAATTGAGTGGAAATTATTGTCGTTAGTTTTTTTTTATTATTATTGGTGTGCAACGTTTATTCATACGTGAAGTTTTATGTATTCCTATGTTATTTTTTTAGGTTTATCATGAAAGTTGATAGTTGAAATGGAGCTTCTGTTTGGCTGACTAATTGGGCCATATACTAGTATAATTTATCCATCTATAATAGAAGTCTGAGATGACAAATCCATGAAAGTCTGAGATAGATGTTTAAATAAATCCATACAAGTCTAAGATAGATATTTAAACAAATCAATAAAAGTCCACGTGGATTTATAAAAGCCTGTAGAAATTCATGAAAATATGTCACTTAAAAAATGTCTTTAAATGTCCTCATAAATCTTAATTGAATACACCCCCCTAACAAGAAAAATATATTAATATACCAAAACATAACATCGTTTAGTCTTTAAGGTAATGATACAAAATAATAATAATATATTGACACTAATTTTAAGAATCAAAATGAAAATTGACTTTATTTTGTATCTCTAAAGTCATCTATAATCAAATTTATTTAAATTTCTTTGTGATTTCCATTTCAATATACATAATCAAAGAATTTGGAAGAAAATGATCTTTCATCTTGTTGCATAAATGCAATATCTCTTTCAATAGTTCCTAATTAATAAATATATAATTCATATAAAATATTTAAAACAAGATGGATATTGCATTATAAAATAGTAAAGAAAGTTTTAATTTGTTCTAGTGAATACCTAATAAAAGTAAAAATACATACATATATATAGACGGTTTTAGCACTATACAGTTCATATATAATTGTGGGGTAATTATGAGAGGATATTATTTCCTTTTAGTTTTAATTTCTTTTAAATTTTCAAATCTTTGATTTTTTATAGATCTTTGACTAAAATCCAATGATTGAAAATTAACCCGGTTATGTAGTAGTTGAACCCATATATATACTAGATTAGGAAATAATGTATGAAATCATAAGAAATGAAAAATACAAAAAGAGTAAAAGAGATTGATTTTGCCTTGGACAACAAAAGAGTGGAAGAAATTTATATTATTAATAAAATGGGGGACTAGGTTGCAATTACACATAAAGAGATTGATTTTGCCTTGGACAAAAAAAAAGTGGAAGAAATTTATATTATTAATAAAATGGGGGACTAGGTTGCAATTACACATAAAGAGATTCATTTTGCCTTGTACAAAAAAATGGAAGAAATTTATATTATTAATAAAATGGGGGACTAGGTTGCAATTACACATAAAGAGATTGATTTTGCCTTGGACAAAAAATAAGTGGAAGAAATTTATATTATTAATAAAATGGGGGACTAGGTTGCAATTACACATAAAGAGATTGATTTTGCCTTGGACAAAAAAATGGAAGAAATTTATATTATTAATAAAATGGGGGACTAGGTTGCAATTACACATAAAGAGATTGATTTTGCCTTGGACAAAAAATAAGTGGAAGAAATTTATATTATTAATAAAATGGGGGACTAGGTTGCAATTACACATAAAGAGATTGATTTTGCCTTGGACAAAAAAATGGAAGAAATTTATATTATTAATAAAATGGGGGACTACGTTGCAATTACACATAAAGAGATTTATTTTGCCTAGTGGAAGAAATTCTGCTCGCCACCATATGAGTTACCAATAAAGACAAGGCAAATAACTAGCCCAAAGGCGTGATCGCTAAAAAATATCTAACAATGAACCCATTTGTCAAAAGTCTGTTATGCTTGCCTCCCCAAAAGCAACGTCACAAAAAATCTTCCAAATCAGCTCCTAGCTGGATTAGACCTGACGCCGGTTCCGGTTTCGATGGTTCTGAATTGATTTTTTTTTTTTTTTTAAATCACATTCTGGCTAGAATTTTTAGGCAAGGGCGCAGGGCAAGCAACCCAGATCAGCTTCACAAGTCACAAATCCGAAATCAACCACAAATCACCCCCAAATTAACCCCAAACTACCCCTAAATCAACTTTCGTCAATCGAAGAAGAAGATTAGAAGAAGAAGAAGAAGAAGAAAAAGAGATCGAAGAAGAAGAAGAAGAATCGAAGGGAGAGGAGGTAGACCAAAATCTGACCTGATGAAGAAGAAGAAGGATTTAGGAATTTAGCCATTTAGGTTTAGGATTTTTTTTTTAAAAAGTCAGGAACCGTCGGTTCCAGTCCGGTTCAAACCAGACAGTTCTGTGAAAAATGGAATCGAAATCGAAATCGAAACCGCTCTCCTCTGGTCATGGTTCGGT
Organism: Acer saccharum; assembly: GCA_030490815.1. Classification (NCBI taxonomy): domain Eukaryota; kingdom Viridiplantae; phylum Streptophyta; class Magnoliopsida; order Sapindales; family Sapindaceae; genus Acer; species Acer saccharum. The sequence continues at coordinate 160,440 of CM059869.1, read as the reverse complement.
TCCGATTTGGTTCAGTAGTTTGAACTGAATCGGTGTCGGGTCTAAGCTATACCAATTACATCAAGACAGCACACAAAACACTTGATAGGTTGTAGCAAGGAAAGGTGCAAATCTAAGGTGGTGTAATTTGGGACCCTTAAAAGGAGTGTGGAAAATGTGTGGTGGAAGGACAATGACCAATGACAGAGAAGAGTGAATATTCTCCAAGAAGGTCCAATAACATCGGTACACATGACAGCTCTTGTCAACTTCTGGTATCACAAGCCATCCTCATGTCCGCTATAAATACTATTTCACTATTTCATTATTTGATATGTTCTTCTTCACATTAAAACTGGAGGAGATCTCGTCTATGGTGAGGAGATGACGGTCTCCTTCCTCCGCCAACGATGGAATCCCCCCTCAATAGCGGTTAGAGTTCTTTAATATTTTCAATTTTCAATAGTTTTAGGTCTCCTTTATAATTTTTATTTCAATGTTTTGGTAATTTTAGAATTATTGGGGGTAGTTTTATAATTTATCAAAGTTTTAATTATTAATTGCTGTTAAAAGGACATTTTTACCCTTGAATTAGTTAGTCAACGGTTAGCCTAACGATTTATTCACTGGATGGATTACAGGGGATATTTGTGTAATTATGGAAAGAGTTACCACTCAGTGCAATATTGACTAAACTCGTGGGTAGTATGTACAAGTTTCCCCCAAAAAAAATTTTCATTTTGAAAATTTGGCCGCAAACTACACATCGTTGCATTGCATAGAATTGGAAAAACAGAGTAGAAGTGTGAATGTGAGACGGAAATGGAGGAAACACTGAAGGTGTTGGACAGTTGTCTCTCTACTATCAAGTGGCGACTCAAATCCTCAGCCAAGCTTCGCCTCCAGACTGGTCCTCTTTCTTTCTCTAACTGAAAATTTCATGATTTGTTTACTATATCTTGTTCCTGGATTTTTCTTTCTTATGATTTAGTTTTCTGGGTGTCCTTCAAATTTGGAATTGAATTCACTTGTTGTTCTGTTTTTTATTTTATTTTAACTTGTAATATGATTTTGCTTTATTTTTTGGTTGATGAGAAAGTGAAAGGAAGAGGAAAGATAAGTTTAAAATTTGTAGGTTTATACTTAAATTAAACAGCTGTATACTGCTCAATTGCATAAACGATTCTAAAGGAATTCGGATTTCTCAAGATTTTACTATAATTATTATAATGAATAATATTTTCTTCTTCTACAAGAATTTTCTTTTTTGTGATTGACACTAGGTCTTTTGCATTACTTTTATGGTTACTGGCTATATTTGATTATATTAAATCAGATCATGTGTTGATATGTTAATTTGTTTTGTTGTTTTTTTTCAGATATTCTAGCATTATGCACTGGAATGAGACCGGTTATAATGGTAGACTATGGTGGCAAGATTCCTGAACTGCAAGAGCATCTATGCGCACTCCTTAAACTTTGTCAACAGGTTTGATAAGTTGAGAAATGCAATTAGAGTTTTGGTTTCCTTCTCTCTTCAATGTTGGTGCAGAAGTTATAAATTGTTTTATTTTCATATGATTATGATTTTCCCGGGTGCATGTCTTCCATAGACATGTCATATATGTTCTTTCAAGTCACGTGTGTTTGGTTGATGTTTAGTGATGGTATCTGTGGGCAGGAACAATTGTAAGCAAAGTTATACTATACATCCCATACTGTTTGTATTATACATCACTTCTTGTGCTGCAGAATTTCTGTAAAAAGAAGTCCTAATTTTGGAGTAGCAGTTACAAGTTAATTTCCATTACATTTGGGATAAGTTATTTAAGTTGAGTAGTATTACTTTAATGGAAATTCTAACAATAATGAATATTTTTTAGTCCTCTACTTACCAGGTTCAGTTTGGTGGAGTTGGTGTTAAATGCATGATATTATCATTATGTTTTTACATTATATTTCTACTGTTTATTCAGACGTTAGCATCTATTAACAATTATAATTTGCTCCTTATTCAGGAGTCGCATATCTTTGAACGTTTAAGAGTAATGGTTATAGAAGATATGATATATTTAATACACGTCGAAGGACTCACTGAGCTTGTTAGCTCAAGCTTGAATTCAGAAGCTGAACTGCAGTTCGTGGACCTAGAGCAGGATCCTCCAAAGGTTGCTTCCTGTTGTAGAAATTTTTATTTTCAATTTTTTTTATGTGCTTTTCTTTCTCCCTTTAGTAGATACTTTCATTTTTTTTTTTTTTTTCCAGATGATAACCCTAACAGAGAAGAGCTCATTAGGGATGCAACTTAAATCGGTTCAGAAGTTGTTCTCATCGTTTTTTCCACTCAGTGGAGAGAACAATGATCTTGATCACACGGTCAATGCTAAATCACCTGATGTACCTATAGCTTCTCAATCTTCTGAATTTATTGATCTCAGTAGCTGCATGAATGACACTCAAATTACTGTGCCAACTTTAAATGGGTATATTTTTTAACCTCATCTTCACTTGTGCATACACATCACTGATGAGATATAAGATAATTGTCATATACCTATCATGCAGCCCTGATCTGGTCATCTCTTGTTTGAAACTGTGGGTCTTTTTAGTTTATGGGAGGTTGAGGTGAATATGAAATATCTATGACAATGTATAATGTTTGCAATGTCTAGGATAACTCTATAGATTTAGTACTATATCTGCTCTTAAATTCCTCTCTTATTCTAACCTTAAATTTCCTTCTTTTTCTAATGCCCTATACCTGGCACTAATTCAAAAATGGGTTAAACTCCTGACTTTTCGTACTCATACATAATCTTGCCTGTAGACGAAGCTTATGATCACCTTAAATGGGGTTATGCTTATTAAATGCATGGTTATCATTCTAGTGTTCCTCCAACCTACCAACATAAAAATAACTTTAATTGTCAGAGGTTGCTCAAATGAAGAGATCTACCTTGGTGTATGCCATTTATATATCTGGTATTCTTGTGCAAGTCCAGCAATTTGATAACTGCACAAGACATATTGGTTTAAACATTTCAAAGGTGCTTGTGTTCTCATTGTAAAAGATATTAACATACAAACAAATAATAGCAATTAATGTGTAAATAAAAGGAATTTGAAGCAAAAAGCTAGTGAAGTTACCATGGATAAAATGAATATATCAGATGACTGAAAGGATGTGTATCACAAAAGAAATTAAATCTATTAATGAGAAAATTGTAACTAAGAGATTATACATGTATGAGAAGTATTTTGTTCAAATATCAAATATGGGAAGACCAATAGTTTTTCGCACTGTAGCAGTGTTTCAAAGGATATTAAGTTGAACTGTAAGATTTGATTGCATTGTTAGTTGGGATTAGTTGGACAATTAGAGTTTCTTGTGTAGAAGGTCATCCGTGACTAGACTTGTCTCAAAGAAATCAAGTAGAAAATAGTTATAAAATAAGGTGGTTTGTTGCATTCTTATACCTGAGTACAATAAGATGCTGCTTGTGCATTTCTCTGTAGAAGATTGGCATCATCATTCATGCAACAGATATTAGTAGTTTCATATTGTACTATTGTAGCACTAACTCATTAATTGATTTGCTTCGGATCGTTTTTAAAATATTGCCATCTTTTGATAGTACAATAAAACTGTGTTATGACTTATGATATGCTTCAGATGGCTTCTTGGTTATCCAGTGGTGTATTTGTTCAGCAAGGAGCATATTGCTGATGCTATTTATAATCTTTCGACCAAGTCTCTTCGTATCTTCAAAGTTTTAGTCTGCAGGTTTGTTGTTCCTTCTAGTTATCTTGATGTGCATAACTACAAATTAAATAATGAGTTGTACTGCTATTAAGAATGATAACCAATGATCTTTTATAAGAATCAAGTTATCCAAAGGAAGGGTGTTTTCATCCCAATAGCAATGTGCTTACAAAATATTGTAGGTGACACTTATTTTCTATAATCCCATAGAGAGGAAGGACATTAGGTCGTAAATATGGTGCTTGGAAACTATTTATGTACAATATTTCTTTAGGAACCTATAAGATTTATCTGCTAAAATGTCTAATTTAATTGCTACAACTAATGCTTTCCTGACATCAAGGTTTGGACTGTCGCAGGAATGGTTCCACCTATAAAGGATCTCCACCTGACGAATTAATGAGGTAATACTCCATCCCTTGTTATAAAGATTAGGCTAGAAATTGATGGACAATTTAAAGAGTCCCGAGAACAAGTTTGCTTTGAGGTGCAATAGTTTTGGAGAGAATATTAGGCAGAGTGATGATGATAACTACGATGATTCATTGTGCCGGTTCATTTATATGGATTTGTGTACCTTGGACAAGATTACTATAAAACCTGATTGGCATTCTTGGCTTGATACTGGGCCTTAGTGATTAGTGTGCAGAAGGGTTTCAGACTTTCAGGCCAAACAATAAGTAGGCAGTATGATATTTGTTTTTACCCTGATATTTAAGAAAATTGTCAAGTGGAGACAAAAAGTGTCATGTTTGCTATAATATTCCTGCAGTGTTCATCCGGTAGATACAAATATGGGTTAGCTATCCCTGTGTCGTCCGGTTAAAATCTAATTTCAGCTCAAAAATCTCCATTTGCACGATGATGTGGTACTTTTCACGAGTCAACTTTTAGAGAGAGTAACTTGAGAACCATGGATGACAAGGAATCATCCATTCTGGTTAATCTTGAGCTTGAAATTTCTAATAAAAATATGCAAAATCTTGTAACTCTGAACTATCCACTCGTGTTTGGTGTAAAGTAGTTTGGTCTGTTTTATTGTCATTTTCAGTCATCTTCATTGTCATCATTGTTCAGAATCACTACTGAAATAGATTTGAGTACTATTGGTGAATGCAAAGAAGTGTGAAATATGTTTGCCAAAGTTATAAGGACTTGTTAACCTCGCAAAAAGCAGAACCAAATTATGACTTGAATCTGGGTGTCGATTATTCTTCATTTCTGATTATAAAATACATCATCATCATTGTTGAGTATTAGCATACATAGTCTTAAATTGCTTGTCTGAATATTGTTGATCAGTTTCTCAGTGCCTTATGATCTGAGCATGGGAGGAAGCAATGAACCGTGGGCAGAGATGTTCATGGCTGAAATGCAGTCGAAGTGGGGAAAATGCAAGCAAACTTGGAGGACCTTGCAAATGGAGGTTAGTGAATGTTATCCACAAGCAATTGCATTGTAACTTCTGCTTGGGTTGTTGAACTGTTGTTTTACAAAAAATGTAATTTCTAAAGATTCACACTTAAAATCTAGAAAGATACCAACCAAGTAAATGAGATGCAAAAGTCAAAAGTTGCTTGTTTTGTCAATTTGTGAAGCTAGTAGTGGGTTGAATTAGGCATATGATATAAATGCAATTATGTGGAAGCCAGCTTACAAGTTATGGCGACAATAACAAGGAAGCAAGTAACCACTTTAAGAGGCATAAAGTAATGGCAAACATGAGAAATGTTACTTTTATTCAGTGAAATGAATGCCTTTCAAAGCACAGTCATTCTTCCATCATTACAAGCAGAGGGGCAAGCAAGGACCCATTAAAAAAAAACAAAGAAAAAAAAAAGAGAGAATTTGAAAGGTTGGAAGAACCCACTCTTTCATTGAATTCCGAGTCCAAAAGAAAAAAGAGCAGGTAAGAGAGCAAAATTAAAGAAAAAGGAAAAAAATGCAAAAATTGAAATGATCTAGGGTGCATTGAGTAAACTGAGGACTTCGGTCTCGGTGGGAAGAGCAGGTATTGCTCCCTTTTTGGTGGTTGTGATGGCTCCACATGCGTTGGCAAATTTAAGTACTTCTCTCAATCTTCCCTCATCCTGCAATTACCATCAACAATGCTTTTACCTATTTGCCTATTCATGATAAATGTCTAACCAAACCAAAAATTTTGACCTGGTAAAATTTACACGACCCTTTAACACGACTAAACCCATTCAAAAATAACGGTTGGTAGGTCAAGTTTATCGGATCGGATTGTTAATGGATCAACCCATTAAGACACGAAATAAAATGAATCGGTTTTGGGTTCACCTTTAAAAAAACCATTAATTCGATAACCCATTAATATAAAGATTTTTTTTTAAGTGTTTATGAAAGTTATTAAAAAAGTCTTTGTATAGTCACATTATGGAATTTATATAAAAAAAAATCTCTATAATTATGTTAGAATATATTTTACTAATTAATTTTAAAAAATTTCTAATTTTTTTCTTTTTTTGAAAGAGGAAAAATTTCTAAATTAAAAACTTTAAAATTCTAAATCAATTATTTCATAATATTATAACCCTAACCTTAAAACTCTAACAGTAGTTAGTGGAGTTTAATCATGCTTTTGTACTAATTATTTTCAACTTTTTAATAAATCTCAAATATAATATTTTGTAACGGGTTGGATCGGGTTACCCATTAATTTAACAAATGGTTTCGAGTTTGTATATTTCAACCTATTAAGCTAACGGATCGGGTTCGGGTGGAGCAATTTTAACACGACCCCGACACGAATTCGCAATAACACGACCCATTGCCAGGTCTACAAAAATTTGTAGGATTAAGAGAAGCGTGTACCTCAAGTATAGAGTGGTCATCAACCACCTTGGTCAGTAAGGCACCAACAAATGAATCACCAGCACCGGTTGTATCTACCGTTTTGACATGAAAAGCATCCACTGATCCTTTGAAATGCTACATTTTCCCAAAAGATGAACATCAGTTAAAGAGTGAAATTTTTTTTTTTGTCTAATTAAGATTGCAAGTTTCTCACAACAAACACCACCCTAAGTCTATTACGTGATCTTTTTTTTTTTTTTTTTTTTTCACAAATTACTACATTTCAATTGGTGGATCAGTATTTTGGATACTGAACATTATATTTTATTAAAAAGCAAGGTGGGCCTAAGATCCAATCCACATATATTATACAACCACTACATCAAAATTAAACCACAGTAATTTTGGTTTCACTGTTAATTTAAACACAACCAAATGTCCTAGTGTTAAATTACTTTAATACGGCACAGAAAGCACACCTACCAAGCCATTACAGCTACCAATGGATTTGACAGCTTACCTTGGTGTAGTATCTGCAACCCTTCTCACCAAGAGTCACTAACAGCAGCTTCAAGTTTGGGTGCCACAGAGATAATGCCGATTCATCATCAATCTTGTCACTCCCGGTCAAGAATTCCAGCTCCACGTCGCTCACCTTAATCACTTCCGCCTTATCCCAGATACTCTTTATCTGCACACGCGCCTCCTCCGCCGATGGCCACAGTGGCAGACGGAGGTTGGGGTCGTACGACAGCAATGCTCCCGCCTCTTTCGCAACCTCCATTGCCTTCAGGTGCGCCGATCTGCATGGCTCCACTATCAAGCTTATTGATCCGTAATGGAATGCTTTTGCCTACAAAAAAATTCAAATCAAGAAGAGCGCGTGTGACGAGAGAATCAAAATTCAAAAGAATCAAGAGGGAGGACCCCACAATATAATTGAATAAACGGGATCCAACATTCATTGGGCCATTGGGGGTAGGAGCACGTGAGAGCACGTGATACTAATTTCATCTAAAAATCCAAAGACTCCGAGATCACAGCTTTCTGACATTTTCATCATAATAATTTGTAAATATTCAATAAAAATGGATTTTTTTTTTTTTTTTTTTTTGCATGAATATGGAAAAAGCGGGACCCACGACAAACTCCGTGATTTAGAGGGTAACCCGCCCGTGAGATTAGCACAGTGTTCTTACACCAACCGAAAACCAAAAAAACAAAATTTCTACACATCCCGATAAACATGGAAATTTTAAGAGAAAGATGGTTGATAATATCATCCTGTCACCGGTGGTCAAAGTTGAAACTGTAACAGTCTCTCCGGGTGATTTTATCACCACTCTCATTCAATCCAAAGTCAAGATTTTGTTTGACATGATAAAAAGGTAAATTTTTTAATTAAAAAAAATTAATGTAGAAAAAAAACGTACGGATTTGATGAGCTCGAGATTCAGCTCTTCGGGCTTCAACAGCATGTCCGCGCTTGGATTCCTATAAAACATGAACTCACGATCTCCGTCGGCGCGTAGGGTCACGAACGCAAGCGCGGTTCTGGCGCCTTGATCGAAGTTGATGCCGTCGCCGTTCACGCCGTTTTCCTTTAAGATCCCGGCCAGCATGTGCCCGAACTCGTCGTCGCCGAGTTTGCCGACGAAAGCGGCCTTCCCGCCGAGGCGAGTCACCGCAATCGCGACGTTGGCGGGGGCTCCGCCGGGAGCCTTGAGGAAGCCCGGCGCCTCCGCCAACGATACGCCCGATTCCGTGGGCACGAAGTCGATCAGCATCTCGCCGAAGGAGACGATCAGGCCGGAGTCCGACACGGCGCCGTTTGATGCCATATTTTGTTTACAGAAGTTTTAAGAAAGAGAAAATATGGTGATGTTGAGATGAGAGATGAGAGAGAGAGAGAGAGAGAGTGACGAGGTGGAGAGAAGCGAAATTTATAGAGAAAGGAATGGTTTTTTTTTTTTTTTTCTTTTTTTGAAAAAAAAAATTTGTTTTTTTGGGTAAGAGTAAATTCTAACCGGTAAGTAATAACAAGTGAGATATTTTTTTACCCCTTTTAAATTTAATTGTGATCTCAATATTATATTAATCCTTTTATGGTGGGGTGGGGGTGGGGTGAGGTGAGGTGAGTGCTTTGGATTTTTTTTGTTTTTTGCTAAATTCGACCGACTGTCATATGTAATTGGGGGATTCATAGAGAAATTTTCAATCGATGACCTTTTACAGTAATTTAGGTAACTTTGATGAAATTCAATGAAATATATTGAATTTTGATTCTTGATATAATTTTTTGTATAGATGATAAAAACATTAAAATACATTTGAGGAAAATAAATTGAAAAATTTTCAAATACAATAATTAATTTTTTCCGATTTTTTTAAAGATAAAACATTTAAAAATAGAGAAATATAAGAAAAATAGTTCTCAAATTCAAAAAATTTCCAAATGGCTACAAAATGTAAATGTGTATTTTAATTTTCTTATAATGCATATAAAAAAACCTCATTGAAAAACATTCAATCATATACAATTTCATCAAAGGTACTCATTGTATTAAAATGGGGGGGTTGCTTATAGGAAAAGTTCTCGATATCCAAATGATGTGACATCATTGTAATCCATTCATTTAAATTGTATTAGATTTGTATAATTTATATGAATGGATTACAATGATGCCACATTATTTGAGCATAATATTTAGATATCAAATTCATCAAATTTGGATAAAGTATGATTACTCATATAAATATATAAATATATATTTAAACATTATTGGGTGATTCATATTATGATCACGTTTAGGTCAAAACAAACATCCTTATTCATTTTATTTTATATATCTATTGGGCATCACGATTTAAACTTTAACTATTGTCAGGTTTGAATGAGCTCATACTGGGTGGTGGTAAAATAAATCCATTTAATATGTATTAAGTGATTATTATTATTATTATTATTATTATTATTATTATTTTTAAGGAAATACATGTCACTTTTTAGTAAAGATGTACATCTCTTTTCCACATTAGTGGTAAGGGGTTCAAATCTCATTATGCGTATTTTAAAAGCATGTGTAAAGGTATGTAGGAGTAGTTAGTTATTTATCGTTATGGGAGTAGATTTTCGAACCGCATGTGTATTGCTTGATCTCAATAGAGTCTTTGTAACACTTAAAAAAAAAAAAAAATGCACTAACTCAATAATAATTGTTCAATAATAATAAAATAAAAAAATCGTTGAATTAATTAATAGTGACAAAATTCATAATTTTAATTTACTAATTTCATTTCATATTTATGTACGTTTACTAGTCATTATCAAATATAGTGAGTCCACTTACTATAAGGTGGATCTTATTTGTTTTTTTTAATTTTATTTAATATCGTTTTCGGTGTTGGCTGTCGACTGTTGTTACTTGTAGATTAACAAGAAAATTATCTATTTTTTATTATTTAATAATGATTAATGAAAAACTAATTTTTTTAGATTTTTATTTCCATTTATTTTTTGGCAGTATCTTTTACATCCACAAACTCAATTGTCATATTAAATCGTATCATATCATAATATTTATATAAAATCTTGAAAATGCTTACTTTAGAATGTGATAATTAAGAAAAAAAAATCAAAAGTTAATTTATTAAATCTTTAAAATACTTAATTAAGATTATAATAATAAGGAAAAAAAATATGAAATTTTACTATCCTTGTAATAAATTTGTTAATAATATGGTATAATCTTCTACTTATGGAATTGTAAAAAGGAAAAAAAAAAAATGAAGATATTATGGAATTGTAAAAAAGAAAAGAGATCTAAAAGATCTTTTTCCTAAATTTTTAATATGGACTTTTTTTTTTTTAGGTATTTCAATAAAGAGTAATACTAGACATTCCAAATTTTTCCTGGCACGTGAGGTGTCAACATTTCATCACTCGTCATATAATCTCATAATTTACAAGATGTTAGACACCTCATGTGCCACATCATTTGAGAAAGAATTTAGGAAAAAGATTTGGGACGTCTAACATGATTTCTCAATAAATTTATGACACTAATGAGTTAGAGATCTGTCAATATCAAATATTATATATGTCCAGTCATATCTACTACCACAATAATGGATAAGGTGAAACTCAAACCGTCATTACCGAGGTGGAAGGGGGGATGCATTGCCACCTATATTAAGAACTGATATATATATATATATATATATATATATATATGAGATGATGTTGGTCCAGTGGTAAACCTCTCACACATACACTACGAGGTTGCAGGTTCGAGTTTTCCTAAAAAAAACCCCGAATTTATGTAATAGTGTAATACTTAAAAAATTTTTTTTAAAAAAAGCGATATATGTGTGACTTTTGATATTAACCTAGTTCAAGAGTAATGTGATTTTATATATATATATATATATATATAAATGATTGTCAATTTTATATTTGAGTTAGACTAAACCAACTCATATATATATATATATATATATATGACAATTGTGATTAAGATTATAAGAAAATTAAAACCATATTGATATAGATGCGTAAAATATATATAATTGTTTTTTTTTTTTTTTTTTTTTTTTTTGTAACATTGTTTCCTTCACCCTTTCAAATTTGTTATCATAGAATTCTGCAAGTATTTATCAATCAGTGGGATAATTCACTGATTGTTATATTCACTGATTGATAAATACTATGATAACAAATTTGAAAAGAAAATTTGAACAAGTTGTATTTTTTATTTTTTTTTCAAAAAAGTAATAAATAATAAAGAAGTGACATGATATTAAATTGGTATAAAACTATAAATATATCAATGAATGAATGATAAGAGTCACAAGATCCACTGTAAACACATTTTGATTTAATTTAATTTAATTTTGTTTAAAAAGAGACAGGATCAGAGACCCACTGTTTTGAAAAATAGTTTTGGAAATATGAATCCATCCATGGTTTTACTGTTGAAAAGGTTGGTGGAAATAAATAAAATAATAATAATTCTATTAACAGAAATTCTAATCTAACAGCCCAAAGCCCCAAAGTCACAACCACTGCTTGCTGACTGCACAACCAATTATTGAACATTAAATATTAAATATTATATGTCATTGGATCCATCATCCATCAAAGAAATGTGTCACTTAATCCAAAGAAATGTGTCATGTTTCACGAGTTTCTATTTTCTCATTATTGTAACAAATTTATTATATTCTTATAAGTTATAACCAATGTATTTCTTGAACCAAATCTTTTAATTTAAACAAACAATTATATAAATAAATAAATATAATTTGTCGAATTTGGAGAAGATAGGAATAAGTATGTGTCATAACTCATAACTCATAAATAAATAAATAAAATATTAATTACATCTTGAATAAAGAAATATAAAAATTGATGAGATATTAGGAAATTGATGTGTTGTTATCATATAAACTCTTTATGTTCAATTCCTAAAATGGTTAAAGTTTCATTATCAAATATCAATCCCACCACCACCAAGCCAGCAACACCTCAATATGATAACATTGATTTTCCTCCTTATTATTCTTGAAAGCATTAAGAATAATCAAAATCTCCTTATTAGTCGATTTGAGTTTAAAAAAAGGTCAATAATTTTTGACGGTTTTTAAATGTTAACGGTTCTGAATGGTTTTTAAATGTCAATACTTCTTGATGGTTTTTTAAAACCATCAACATTTAATGATATTATCTGAAAACGTCATCAAGACTTGATACTTTTTAAAAACCATCACACATGATTAATGGTAAAAAAAAAAAAAAACAATCATAAATAAGTGTTATAAAGCCTCTTTTTTCTTGTAGTGTATCTTTTATTGAAACGAAATGACACATATGATATGAATTATGTTGTGATTTGGTTGTCAAGAAGATGGAAAATATTAAAGTGGCTTAATTGCCGATAATATACCCATTACTAATAGTGTTGATATATCACAAAATCTTTAAAAGTTTAATGAAACTATTTTACAAAATAAATTTCCTTATTATATAAAACTTGGAAGTTTGGGTGTCTCACCTTCAACTTCAAGGGTTGAAACATTATGGTTAGTGTTGTTTGAAGGAGGAAAGAGCTTGACCTTAGATAGGATTTATATGATTATGAGGCCATAGGACATAGGAGTGGACCCTTTTGTTTCAATTAGACAATAAAAACACACTGGCAGGTTGCAGCTACATAAATATGATGAATTTTTTTGGTCTAATTACATTGATAGCTTGCCTTTGAAGGGAAGGTTAGGTATGGATCGATATTGTATATTTATCCACTTTCATCAATGGGATTTTGGGACCTAGCTTACCAAAGTTGTTGCTGCAATAACTATAGCTCCTGCAATTGTTGTCTTTAACACCACAATGAGTGTCGGCAGATATTTCTCGATGTTAAAGAACAACTTTCTTCTGATCATGAAAGTAAATATTTGGATTGTGTTTATAGTGTTTAATCTCGATATATTACGGTAGAAAATGTTATATAATAATAATAATAAATAAAAACAAACAAATTCAGCATTGTAGGCATAGGAGGTAAAATTTGTAGCTATACCTATTCTATATATGAGTAATCCAACCAAATTATGTTAATAAAATGATTTCTTAATTCCACCTAATTTTCTACGAGACAACTAGCTTATCCATTTGTGATATAACTTCATCCATAAAAGTTGATGTGATAATTAATTGGGATAATTACCCTGGGGCCATCAATTTTGGTCATCACTATCAAAATGGCTATTAAATGAGGAATTGGTTTCAAAATTACTATTTTTGACGAACATGACCATTCCATCCAATTCCATTAAATTCCATCAAATAAGTGACATTTTGGTAAATAAGATGATGACATTAATTTATTTTAGATGTTTTTGGGAAATCAATTTTTTTTTTTGTTTTTTGAAACAAATAATTATCTTTAGTGTGTGTGTATGCGTATAGCATGTCTCAAACATATATATATATATATATATATATATATATTATCAGTTCGTCATGACAATAAATATATTAAGACGAAGAATGTGGACCACTAGATTTATATACTTTGACTCAAAGTGTATACACTTGTCAAAACTTCTTCATAATCTATAGTATACATTCTTCGTCCTGATATATTTATTGTCAGGACGAACTGACAATAGAAAGACTATATATATATATCATTTTTGAGAAGATTAAAGCTACAAAATTTAAAAATTCTAAAAAATATATTAATTATAAAAGTCAACAAATAAATAAATAAATAAAAAACAAATTCAATTAATACTTTCAATTAATTATAAAAGTCAATGACTGATGTATTCAATATAATTATAAAATGACATTTTTATAATGGGTACGGATATTAACACTCATAAAACTTATTAGTACACCCATTTTCTATAAGTACACCCATGTCTAAAATTTTAAAAATAAATATTACTATAAGTACCCATTCTAATGCTAATAGTACCCTCATTGAAATAAATATATTCATTTTAATACATATTATTTATAAACACTCTTAAATTATTATCACACTCAATTTATATATATATAAAAATCATATTATTTTTAGAATCAAATCATTTTTAATGATGGTCCAATTTATTTTTGGAAATATCTCAAATATCTCAATTTATATATATACAAAGTTAACTATTCTTGCCAACCTTCTTAGTTCTTTATTCTCTATTTCAATGAACTTAAATTAAAAAAAAAATTAGAGATGAAGAACGTTAAGTAGGTTACGACTTACCTGATATCTAGCCGATCAATGCAACCCTAAAGAACCGTGTCATATGCTGCGCTAGATTGATTAGATTGAATTGGTATGATTAATTTGATTTTATTGAATTTATTAAATAAAATATGATTGTCTTATAAATGAAAAGAATTCAAATAAAGGAGAAAGTCAAACCAAGATTCATGGAGAGATCTTAGCAGCTGATACTAGAAACCGTTGGAAGAACATGATTTGCTCTCTTCAAAGGATCCAAATTGTCAACAATATCATATTCTTGCTTTGAAAAATACCTCACAATGAAAACTTGCTTTGAAAAATATTCTTACAGTAACAAGAATTTGTTATTTGTCAGCCAACTTATTGATGATAACTCCTACACTTGAGAAACAACATATCTTGGCCAAAGGCTATACACCCTTGGAGAAGGCAATCTTGAAGCCTTAGTTGCTGTCAATGTTTCAAAATGGTTGCCAACTTGAGAAACGTTGTAAGCTTCTTTTCAATAAATCAAATAATATTTCAACATTTTCTCTTGAAAAAATTCCCAGTGATTTATGGGGACCTACTCCAACACTTTCCTCTCAAAAAATTTCAATACTATCTGATTTTTATTGACGATTTTACTCGTTATACATGGTTGTATTCTTTAAAGAACAAATCTGATTTATTACATTTCAAGCTTTTGTTGAGAATCATTTTTACAGGAAAAATCAAAACTTTTCAATGTGATGGAGGTGGCGAATTTACTTCAAATAATTTCACCAATCATTTGATTTAATGTGGGATAAAACAACAAATTTCTTGTCCTCACACAAAAGAATAAAATGGATTGGCTAAGCGAAAGCATCGACACATTGTCGAAACAGGATTAACTCTTCTCTTTCACTCCAATGTCCCCTTCAAATTTGTGGGTAGATGCCTTCTTAACAGCCGTTTATCTTATAAATAGAATGCCTTTCTCCTCCGTTGGTAAGGAAATTCCTTATTCAAAATATTTGGTAAGAAATCTAATTATTCCGGTTTACGCATTTTTGGCTCTCAATGTTTTACTTACTTAAAAACTCCCAACAGATACAACATACTTTGTTTGGAGTTCCATTCATACGCAGCTGTTGCCCAATACCGAAGATGCATATGCTCAAATCAAGAATAACTTATATGGATTTTCCAAAGGAAATCTCGCTTTATGAATACATTTGAAAGTTCAAAGAAATTTGTGACAAACTTGTTGTAGTAGGAAAGCCACTCTCGGACGTGGATAAAGTTTTTAAAGTCTCAAAAGAACTTGGAAACAAATACAAGGAGTTTCGAATTGCTATGTTATCGAAACCACCATATCATACTTTTAATCACTATATTATGTCTTTACAAAATTTTGAGCAGGTTTATCTCACGATAGAAAAGCAAGAAATTGATCACAATCAAGCCTTTTTCAATCAAATAGAAAGAGGAAGGAGCTTTCGAGGAAAGGGGAAATTTCAAAGGATGAGGTTCAAATTCCTTTCGCCAAAACCGCGCCGACAACAATAGTATTTACAACGATCAATCCTCAAATTTTTCTGCCCAACCAAAGTTTAACAATAGCAATTGTTAACGGAAAATTGCCAATGGGGTGGAACTCCAATTAACAACTTTAAAGACCACAATCGGGGTAGATCACGGTTGGAGAGGTACCACGTAGTTCAATACCTGTATCGTCTTGGCACAGTCTGTTAAGGTTGAGAGGAACATCCTGCACATTGCTAACCGGGTAGCGTTATGGATTTCCATATGGTGGACAAAGCTCTCCATGTGGCTCACGGGGTCCTCCGATCCAAAATATTTTTCAGAGGGCATTTTGAATTTGGGGGGTAACTCTGCTTCTCCTAGAGAATGGTGCATTTATCTCCCCCAGGGGATTCTTCCGGGTGCTCCGGTGCTTCCCCTTCCTTAGGTCCTCGAGTTCCTTTGCCATTTTGGCCATTTGGTCTTCAAGGCGATTGGACCTATAGTGCCTGGATCGGGGTTGCTGAGCCTTCATTATCAGAAGTTTTGGATACCACGGTTGTCTCCCTACGTTCCTTCTTTTGAGGCCGGCTACCTTATAGGTTTCTCCTAGGCCCGGTACTGCCACCAGTATCCGGTTGTGGAGCCCTTTCCTCTGCCGTTGGTTTAGTCATTGACAGGTTCCTTTTAGGAGGAATGTCAACTGCTGATTTCACCTGTTAGGGTTTGAAATCTGTAGGATTACTTGGAACTGGAAGTGGTGGTCCAAGTCTATCAAAAACTGGTACTCGGGTACTTGGTCCAACCTCTTCTACGATCCTGGGTGCTTCGAAGGGTATCCCTTGGGCGATCATCCGGAGGCGGATGCTTTCCATAAAAGGCTACATCATTCTGTTCCATAGTATCCCGATTTGTCTCCTAGACCGCTAGGTCCTAGGGCGTGGAGCCTGCATTGGGTGGAGGAACCGGTGCCGGGATATGGCTTTTCAATCCCCATCCCTTCCTTTGGTTTCTTTGAGTGGAAGCGGAATAGGGTCTCAATGGGTTGGGCTGCCCTTGAGAGGATCGGAGCCTCATCTTCTGTGTTTTCTGGGTAGAGCTAGGCAGCCTTTTTGTAAATGATATGGGAGGACTTCCCACAGATGGCGCCAAAAAGGGTTAATGGAAAATTGCTAGTGGGGTGGAACTCCAATTAACAACTTTAAAGACCGCAATCGGGGTAGATCACAGTCGGAGAGGTACCACGTAGTTCGATACTTGTATGTTCTCAATCTACAAGTTAAATACAATGGTGACTACAAACGATGAGGAATCAACATATAATATCAATAAAGATCAAATAGAACTCATTTTATTGATAAACATGTAATATGTGCACAATGGAGGTTTTTTCTGTTGTCATGATAGGAGGGTTTAGACATAGTCGGCAATGGCGATCTCGTGCTAGTCGATAAGTGGAAAAGAAAGTTGTAGGGTTTGTGATTCAAGTTTTTTGGTCCCTTTTCTGTCCAGAGTCATGTTCTCTATATCGTCCCATTTCTTGCTGTCCACTCCATTAAATTCGGTCCAGTGGTTTAGCAATTTTCGGGATGTTCCGTGGCAATAGGCGAGAGGATCGTGGGATTTACTCCTAGAATCAAGTGATCCCTTTTTAATCGGAACTGAGAGAGTTGAATTCGTTTTTTAATGGAACTCTTGAGTGGCGAGAAAAAGGCATTCTCTTTGCTAAATAAACATCGTCGTATACTGTCTTTCTTTGTAGCTTTGATCTTGGCGCACTTGGTCTTACCTTGAAAGTCTGTTAATCTGATGCTCTTACTGCTTGGTAGGCTGGTTCTAGGAGGGATCGGGTTACCTAGGTACCTCGCCTCCTACTGGACCACGGTATCAATATGTCAGGGTATTGGGATACCGGGTTAATGCCGTAGCGGGGTACCCGGACTATGTAGTAGCGAGGTACCGAGATGTGTCGTCTTCCTACTTTAAATCTGGATGAAAAATTCTTCTTTGGATCCCTGCCATTTTTAACAGTTAACAGTAATGATTGGAGAGAGCAATTGAGCAAGCCAAATCCAAATAAGGAAGCTTGTTTAATCTGTAGTCGAACAAATCACACTGTAAACGCTTGTTACTACATATATGATTACTCTAAGGAAGAGGCAAATGCTCAGGAGGACTTGGCAGCAATAAACCTGAACATTGATGCGGAATTGAGGATCCAACTTTTTATGTTGATTCAGGAGCAATAGCTCATATGACAAACTAAGAAGGTAAACTTAAGACCTTATAATAATATATTTAAATTAAATATAATTGTTTTAAGCAATATAATATCTAAAATATTTCTTAAAAAAATTTAAATGATTAAAAAAAGATATAATAAAAAAAAGACCCTTATGTTTGCCTATATTACTGTTAGATCGAACTCTTTGCATTAACTATAGAAAGGTACTTTTGACTGCTTTGACCACCATTAGACTTAACAGTGTACTTAACGATATAAGGGTAAAATGGTCGTCTTACAGTAAATACATAACATAACATTGGTGGTCTGGTACGAATCGCACCGTGAAGTACACTGTTAAGTCTAATGGTGGTCAAAGCAGTTAAATGTACTTTTCTGTAATTAATGCAAAAAGTTCGATCTAGCAGTAGCATAGGCAAACGTGAGGGTACTTTATTGCAATTGACCCTAAAAATAAAAATACCAAAAAACAATAGTTCAAACTAATGAATGTCGGTTACGGTGAATTGCACATGTACATTATGGGACTACAAAACACTGTGGGACATCTCATGTCCAGTCCCATGAATCATGATGCCCCCAAATACCACATTTAGCAAATCAATACAAATTTACAAAGTTGAGTTCCATATAGTTTGCCAAGATACCATTTCTAGGTTTTTTTTTTTTTTTTCATAAAGTCTAATAAGTACTTTTTTCTTAATAATTAAAATTCACTTTTTAATGATTACCGTAAAATATGGAATTTAAAAAACCCTTATAATGATAAAAAGTTGAGGTAGCTCGATAGTAAACCTCTTACATCTAGCTATAAGTTAATGTCGTAAATTCAAGTCATATCCGACTTCAGAATGAAGTTTTTTTCTTAAATGATGAGATGGACCAATTGATGTTCCATGTTTTAGTGGGAATGTGCCTTGCAAAGTATATAAATTGAAGGCAATAAGGTCCTTTCACAAGCTGTTAATTCTTTCGTTTATATAATAACCAACATTCAATGAAAAGATAAGAGATTCTCAATGATTTTCATTCTTTCATTTATTTTACTTGTTTTAATAACTAATTATTTATATATATAAACAGATAAAACGATAAGAAAGGTATGGATTCGATACTTTTAGCACTCGGAAATTGTAAATTCCAATTGATAATATAGCCATCATTTTCAAAATTTCATTTCACATAAATTTATATTTATATAAATAAAGATCTCTCGACGAAGAAGATATTAGAATTTTAGGAATTTTTATTGTAAGGCATGAGATGAGAAATGCGTGTTCCATTTCGAATACAAAAGAAAAATAATGTTTGATATTTTTAATATTTATTTTGAAAATGACTTCAATCAATTTTACATGTTATTCTTCTTATGGGAATCAGATTTCTATCATTTTAGAAAAAATATATATAAGTAATGCAAACCATAGTACAGTTAAACTTTTATAAATTAATAATTCAAATTTTATTAATTAATAGAGTTATTAATTAATTGATAAATTAATAGTTTATTAATTCAAAGATTGTTTCATTAGATGACCTTGAAGAACTTAGATTAATCCTTAGGTGGTAGGGATGTCAATGGGGCGGGTACGGGGTGGGGATACCATCCCCATTCCCCAAACCCAAGTATAACTACAATTCCCGTCCCTGCTCCATTCCCCACTTGGGGCGGGGATGGGGAATCCACATTTGGGGATAGAGCTCCCGGTACCCGCCCCACCTTGCCCCGCCCCGTCCCGTTTGATTAAGACAATATTAATAATTATACACCTCATATTGTAAGTCACAATTACAAATGTCAATCGGTCTATAAAAATATTAAATAATTGAAGAAAAAAATTAATTAAAAAAGTAAATAAACTTTAATTCATAGTAAGTCTATCGCAAATTAAATTACCAAACATATGAATATTACACCGTTCTTTTTCAATAAAAATGAAATTGAAATACAAAATCGTCATAATTAAATATGCCAAAAGAAAATAAAGATTGAATGTTTAATTCATGATATTTGTCTAAGAACAAGTGCTAATGACAAAAATGTGACCATGCATTTTCCATCTCCATGTATACCTGTATCCAAAAAAAAAAAAAAAAAAAAAAAACAACACATTTTAATTGTTTATAAGAAAAAGGTTTCTTACCAATTATATTTTGAAAGTAAATTGAAGAAAAAAATTTGTAACATAACTGTGTTTCTTGTTTTTTAATCATCCATGCAACATGTTAATTGGGGTATGGGGCGGGGACGGGGCGGGGACCAAAATGCCATTCCCCGCCCCAAAATTAATTGGGTTTTAAAATCAAATCCCATCCCCACCCCATACCCCAGTTAACATGTACCAAACCCGTCCCAAACAGGGTGGGTCCCCGTACCCATGGGGATTTTTGACATCCCTATTCGGTGGAGAAGACATCATTGGTAAACTTGGGACAATAATCAAAGGATTGAGTTATCGTGATGAAATTGATGTAAATTACAACTTGGATTATCTGAGTGAAAAAGGTGCAAGTTTAGAGGTTTTCAGTTTAGAAGAAATTGTTGATAACATTACTAAAAATCCTGGTGATGACGAAGCTAGGGATGATACAACAGTTTTGGAGCATGTTACGTGCCAAAAAAAATAAAAAAAAAATAAAAAAATAAAAAAATAAAAAACACTCAAAAGCATCAACACTTCAAAAAATACAACCAACAATAGTCATATTTCAAGAAAATATGATAGTAAATTATATTTATAATTTCGACAAATTGTTAATTTATGATATAAATGGAACTACAGATTTATATATGAGTTTTCTAAAAAATATTATCTTATCAATTTATCGAGATTATTAATTTATCCCACTGGTCTAAGTTAGGACCGGAAAAATTATTATATTATAGAAATTATTAATTTATCGTGTATCAATTTACAGAGATTTTGCTGTATTATATTAATAAAGTTGGTGGTCAATGAAGTTGGTGGTTATCTATCAATTTTAGATGAAAATGGAGTGAGTGGTGGAGCCTATATTGCATATAAATTAGTCCATAGAATAAGTAAGCCATATTAATAATGCTACAAATCTAAATTGGAATTCTAAGTTATAATGCAAAAATTTCATGCTACATTAATTAATTTGTCACATGTTTTTTTTTTTTTTTTTTTTTTTTTTGAATGGAATTGCTTAGAATACAAATGAACAAAAATTAAGTGACATTGCAAGTTGTAGAGATGTACGACATTAAAATGTATATTATTTAACCTTTTAGAAGTTATAGAATAGGACAAGAAGAGGACATATCCTTATCCATATACAATCAATCATGCTTCATTCATCAAACGAGTTTTTATATGAGCCTACTTTCAAGTTCCAACCCTTTCACGTGCTGTCGTGCCCACTCACCTGATACAATATATATATTTTTTCTTTCTTTAATTACATTCTTTTTTAAGTATTACAACTATTACAATAGAACTGTTGAAATCTACCAAGATTAGACAATACATGTACGGTTTGGATATCTATTCTCATACACCGGGAGAGAACTCCTCATACATTCTTTTAAAATATGTATGGTGTGACTCAAACCTCTCACCACCATCGTAGAAGGGAAACACTCAACCACCTACACTAGAAGGTGATACTGATGTCTTTAATTACATTTTCTATTATATTGCTAGATGCATAGAAACACAAACTTAATAGGTATTTTTTGCTATAATCAAGGTTAAATCAGCTAATTCCACGACTCACTTGGATTCTCTCTTCTCTCTCTCTTACCATGGTTTTGTTTCACTTTGGAAAAATACCTCCATTGACCTACAAAAACAATTTTATTTTTATTCTAAGTCTGAAATCAGGTCAAAAGTCTAATATAACCTGACAAGATCAACCATCGTAAGTATAATTCGAAAAGCTCCTCCCACTATACAAGGGAGCTAGGAGAAGTCTCCCCACACTTTGTGATATTATAAGCAAGGGTAACACTCAAACCCTTATCACATATATAAAGAGAAAGTACATAACCATTTAAGCTGTGCATCACTGATATGTCCTCCCAATTACATTGTGACATTTGTAAAACATTCTTAAACAATATTTTATTTTCTTTTAACTTTTTGCACGTGTCATGGTATGGTTGGACGGACAACAAGTCACCACCCCATTTTCACTTCTTTTAATATACAAACAACTAAATTTGAATATAAAACATAATATAAATTCAAACAACCTAAACCGGAATAACATGTGTTAGAGAACCTACATCCACATCTGAAGCTAAAGAAGATGAGAATGAATCATATATTGAAAACATATTAACCAAGATAAAGGTAGACTAATTTTTGGGGTTGTAAAGCTGTCCATCAATATATACAACATTTCTAAAAATTACATAAACATACGCTAAGTATGTAAGTTTAACGGTAAGAAACATAAAAATATCTATACTACTAAAAAGTATGATCATTAATTTTAAACCAAAAAAAAAAAAAAAAAAGAATTAAGTAAAAAATAGAAGAATATGTAGGTGACTAAATAAAGATAGATTCTTGAGCCTTGAGCTAAAACACTTGCATTCTAAAGTTACCAAAGCAAGGCTTTTTAGGAGATCCCCACAAGTTTGAAAGGTCACACTAATTTAAATAATTAGAAGATAAATTATTATGATTAGAAGAATAAGTGGGTAAGTAAATAAAGTTTGATTCCTCAGCCTAACACTAAAAGACTTAGATTCTAATTCTACCATTCAATGCAAAGACCTTTTAGATTAGCAAAAGAGATCCCCACAAGTTTGAAACGGCATATTATGACTTGTCACTAAAAATGCTTATCCCAAATGCAACTCTAACACTAAAAGACTTAGATTCTACACTAAAATCAAATATTTCTAAGAAAGTGTATTTGTAAATTAAAAAAAATAAAAATTAAAGATTAAATACTCAAAAACATTTCCAAGAGTTGATGATGAACCTGAAGTTGTCGAGGAGCTCTCTTGCGTGCTAGAGGAGCCTGCTTCGCTGTCTTCATAATCAAAATCAGATAAGATGTCGTCTTCAGAATCTGATTCACTTATGGATAAGCCTTCATTTTCAATTGCTGATAGTTCTTGAGCAATGGAATCACTTTCTGTCTCTTAAACACCTGGAGAAAAGCCACCGGAAGGGGAATCACGGCTTTTCATTTCCGGCATATTGAGTTTCCGTGATTCCCAGGTGACTTTCATTGAACCTTCCAAGATTGAGATGGGATTCGATTATTGGGGTCACCATAAAGTAACTAGGTGTCTGTAATAGAGCTTCAATTCCTTTTCCACCATTGCAATAAAACGCCTCACAGACTCCAATGATTGTTCATATTTTGTTTTTTCTAGTGCCTGCAAACGAAACACAAACAAAATTGGAGCGTAATTACTTTTATGTGGATTCCCACTTTTGTTAATCTTTTCTATTTTACTTTTCTAGATACGAATATTATCATACAACAAGACAATAAAAGACAGTACAGAAGTGATGAAAGAAAGTGATGAAAGAAAGTGATATTTCCAAAAATGATTTGCAAAACCCCATTAAATCACACAAACTTTGTGTCTAACTATTATAGTCTTTAACTGTGTTGTATTGCAACCGATGTACCAAAGACTCCAAAGATCTCCTCCTCCAAAAAATAAAATTAGTACAGAAGTGATGAAAGAAAGTGATTTTTCCAAAAATGATTTGCTACAGTTGTGAATCGCCAAACCCCATTAAATCACACAAAACTTTGAGTCTAATTTCACATTTATAGTTTTGAACTTCATAATTTAGCATGCAATTACTCTAACACATACTTTGCCACCGATATCCCGTAGTTAAAAGAGTTCAACTTCAAAGAATTAACATGGATGAAACGCAATTGAAGTCACATGAATGTAGTATAAGTTATAACCCTTTCCAAAACAATATGTTATATGAAACGCAATTGAAGTCACAACTGATTCTCGACTATTACCTTACAAACGTCGAATTGCACCAAATCATCTTAAGAAGGACATCAAAAAGGCTGGAAATATAACAAGACCCTCTTAATCTCTTCTAGGTGAAGCAGTGAAGCACAGTACTTCAAGAAGTTATTTTATGACATCATAACCAGGCATCAAATCTTTTCCACATTCAGATCAGAAAATGTAAATTCCAGCTAATATTTATCTATAATTTCTATTAAAAAAAAGAGAGATTACAGCAGTGAACTGGCAGTCCAAATAGACAAAGGGACTCAGTTTCTAAAGCATGGTACAGAGTTGGACATAGGTGAGACACCAAAAAACTACTAATCTCAACATTATTAATCTACAATGATATTTCACCAACACTGCAGTCTGCACTCCACAGCATATGCCCCCTTTTCAAGACTTGAAAAACTGAACATCTTTTTCAAGTTTCTTTTCCAAGGGTAAATTCTAAATCTTCACATAATTGACACTTTTGGTTAAAGAAAAATAAAAAAGAAATTTCCAAGATTATTTTATTTTTTGATAGGAAACAAGAATAAACAAAAAATTATTAACATAAAAGATGAACAAGCAATCCACAAGCTACTGAAAAAGAGTTAAATGGAAAAACCAAAACTCTTTACAAAAGGCTATACAAACAAAAACTGACCTTAAAACCAATATCAAACACCAAGCAACAGGCACCCCAAAAAGTACAACAAAGAAATTTCCAATTTAATACTCTATATTTAATATTACTTTCTTAAATAAAAAGTTATATCCCCAATTCCTATGGGGGAGAGGTATAAGTCAGAGTGATATGGAGTCTATACCCCGCAACTAAGGGAATTCAATTACCCAAGGCACCGTCGGAGATTACGAAGTAAAAGGGAACCTAAATGTTTAGCAAAATACTTCAAGTTTGGATTTCCTTTTTTTATACATAGAATTATTAGAATGTTTCTGATACCATCCTTAAATCAAGTGGATTTTGTTCAGAGTTAATTCTCAGATTCAACATCATGCAACTGCACATAGACCACATGATGAAACGGACCTCCCTCCCTTGTCCTTCCCAACATCTCCCCACCCTCTGCACTTGACAGAAAAGAAAATAAAAATACAAACCAGAAGATATATATAGGGATGAAGTAACAACAGCTGCTAAAGACACTCATCCATTACTGCAGAGCAACCAAGAAGAATCAATACAATACTGAGGTCGAAAATAGTGAAACAAGCAGACTCATTGGCATCACTTGGACAACCAAAGTGTTCTAACAACAGCGAAGTGTCATCATCATTAATGTGCTTTATATATATATATATATATATATGATGCTTTTTCCCCTAGGTCGGTCCGATTTTATTAAAAATATATATTCTTTTATTGGAGTCACCCATAACATTAATATCACTATATCCATGATAGCACACATGCACAGCCACATTTGAAATTAGAGATATAGAAATGAGTGAATATTTAAGTTTGGAAACTCACCCTTTTCTTGGACAATGTATCTATTGGTGACATAATTTCTAGCTGCATATAGTTCTTCCCTCAGATAAAATATTACGGTATCATCTCCAATTATCCGAATTGGTATCCCACCACTCAATCCAGAAATTTCCTCAACATAATCATGTATTTGGCCAGGTTTGCAAGGCTTGTAAAAGACCTTCACGGTCTCATGTTTCTTCCAATGCATATGCATATTAAGAATAACACCACCAAATACTCCTCTTCTTCCAATTGGGGTATAATTAGATCCTTTCTGGGCCATCTTTTTCAAATAAAAACGTTCTTCGCCTGTCAGAATATGTGGTTTAACCACAGGACCCTAAAGTTTTGGAGCTTCATAAAGCTCAAGTCTTTCAATCAAAAAGGCTTCCTTGATTTTGGCCTGAAAAACATAAATAAATGCCAAAAAGAAAAAAAATCGGATAACAAGTATAACCCTTAACTTAATACCAAGTAATTAAGATGAGTTAGTAGTTCCATTAAATTAGAAACCTATCACGTCAAAAACAGTGTTTTTTATCCTGTAAAAGTTTAGGAAGTAACCATATATTCAATATAAGTGGATTTTTTATTTTATTTTATTTATTTATTTATGTAAGTGGATTTTTATCTTTATTTTATATTGAATAAAATTATGATTTTGGAGTAAAAGACCGAGATGCAAGGAGCGAAAGAAGACAAAGAAAGCAGAATAGGTCAAGTTTAATAGACAACATCTCACCACTAGGCAAACAAGATTTTGATGTGGAAGTTAGTATAAACAATGGATTTAATGTGCATAGAACAATAGTTAAAGTAAGGGTTTTGAACAAGTATTTGACTATTTTCCATTATTCAGCCAGTGAATTCAAGGTGGTGGCCATTAAACTCAAATTCGGAAATATTAAGCTACTGAGATTTTCCACTCGCACTAAATTTCAAGCCTTCAGATCTTACTGAAATTAAAATGCTTGGATCACCTAAAAATCTAAAATTGATTCTACCCAAACCATTATCTAAGATTTTTTTAAAAATTATAACACGTAGCTATTATAGAGTCTTAACTGTGTTGTATTGCAACCGATGTACCCAAGACTCCAAAGATCTCCTACTCCAAAAACTAAATCTATAGTCCATATCTCTAAGCAGCAATAGCATAAGAAACATTAAATAGCATACCATCAAATATCCCATTTAAGCTTTGACAGAAAACTCATTTGGCTTCAAAATAGACCTAATGCTTCTCTCATGTTCAACTCCTCCTATTGACTACAGATTCAGACTCAAAATACACTCTTCTCCTAGCATTTGCCACCTAATTAAAAAAAAAAAAAAAAAAAAAGAAAGAAAAAAAAAAAGAAGAAAAAGTGTATTAGAGGTAGAAGATAGCACAGGGGAGTGAACTAGCTTTCAAGAAGAGAAGACAACCCCCCAAAAGGAGACATCTCTATAAAAGCCTGTGTAAAAAAGGGAATGAAAAACTAATCCTCGTAGCTAGACATTCTATCCACAACAAATCAAAAAAATCATTCCCTATCCAAAACACAGCAGCTTCCAAATTGTCCAAAACCAAATTTTCTCTCAATAGGCCTGCAGATTATCCTCTTTAGCATCTTCAACGAACCTAAAATTTCTCCCTTTTCAAATAATCCATACCTCGCAGGCTAGCACAATACCCATAAGACTCTACACTCTAGACTACCTTCCCCCACTGAAGGCTGCCCATTTTTCAGAAATGGCTTTGCAGCAAGAAGAAGGAGCTATCCAGCATAGATTGGACACCTGAAACAGTTTATCCAAAAGCTGCCGGGCTACTGGCAATGCAAAAGGAGATAGCCTATAGTTTCTAAATCAGCCCTTCACATGATGCACCACAGGGGGGCAGTCCCAGGTCTGTTCTTTTAAATCCTGTCATTAGAGTGGACTTTCCCTTGTGCTACTAATCATCAATTAGTAAATTAAACTATAATTAAAGATGAAGGAATGTTTGCGAAGGGAATACAAAATAAGAAGACACTAATCCACCAAATTGAATAAATAAATGAGCAAGTGGTCTAAACCTAATATCATCACCAATCCACCTAATTGAATATGCAAATGAGCAAATGGTCTTAACCTAATATCATCACAGCGACAATACTAGGCAATATAATTCAACGTTTTCAAGCTGCATCAACAATAGACATTACATAATGCAAAGCACAATGACCTTGTCAAGCTTGACGTTAAGATGCCTTGGGTGGGTCCCTCTTGTTTGCGGCTTTCCTCTCCTCCGCAACTTGATGCGCTTCTTGGTCTGCCATTTCTCCTTCTGTTGAGGATCCACTTCATGGGTCTGCAAAATGGACCTGGTCCGCACAGAAAATGACAGATGAGAACAAATATGGAAAACAATGATTGAAGAGCCCAACAAGCACTTCGAATGTTTCCAACTAATGCTTTTGCCATTGATTCGACACACTCGTTTCATTCTCATTTTTCAGTTAACTGAGCAAATATACTTGGCCCATTTCTAAGTCTGTTCGGGTTTTGACCCGATTATTCATTCACCAGTCATCAACTCTTTAATCAGGTTTGGGCTCCGGCCAAATACTATTGGACTGGACCGGACTAGACCGAATAGTGTTAAACTAGTTTTTTATGTGGTAAGGCCGTGTCTGGAACATGCGATAGGATTTGATAATAATTTTAATGTTATTATGTGTTTGGTGAAACATTGGATATGATTAAAAATAGAGTAATCCTATGTTTGGTATGTTATTGGATTGGATAAAATATTGCAATATCATGTTTATTAGAACTCTTGAACGATAAAAAGAAATTAATTTGTCTTTTAAATTTATTTGAATAACCTGAAATAAATTTAAATAACTTTTAGAATACATTAATCACATTTAAAAACATTTTATGCAACTTCTCTGTGAGTTTTTTTTTTTTTTTTTTTTTTTTTTTTTTGTCTTTTCTTTTATTATAGTTTATAATCACATCATGCATATTATTTGACAGCAATATTTGACAACAATAATTCGAAAAGTTGTAACCTTATAAATTTTTACTAATCACCCGCTAACAATTGATTCAAATGTCAACTATAATCA
Organism: Acer saccharum; assembly: GCA_030490815.1. Taxonomy (NCBI): domain Eukaryota; kingdom Viridiplantae; phylum Streptophyta; class Magnoliopsida; order Sapindales; family Sapindaceae; genus Acer; species Acer saccharum. The sequence continues at coordinate 131,836 of CM059869.1, read as the reverse complement.
CTTCTTAATTAAGAACTTGCAAAAACCGATGTTTGTCTCTTATAATTAAAAGCAAGATAGATGGAAGCTATATATGATGTAAGATCAAAATGCAAATGACACGAATTCATAAATGAGTAAAACATATCAACATTGTATATGTCTAGCACTATCATAGTTCAATTTTCTGATGAATTCCATGCCAGTCAGACCAACCACAAAAGATACAGGAAGTCAGACAAAATGGAAACACAAAACACACAAAGCTATGAATATAAAAACGTAACATTAGTGCGATTCAACCACTAAAAAATTGGCACAACAAGATCAATTCTATATGAGACACTGTACTAGTAGGCGTTAGGCGCTAGTCAAGTAGAGGCTTGGCGTCTAGCGCCTAGGCAGCCGGATTTTTTTTTTTTTTTTTTTTCATGCATAAAAACCCAATAAAAAACTAAATCCAATGATTAAATCCAAAGAAATTTCAGTCCAAATCCAAAAACACCAATCAAAATCGAATCACAAACCCATCCAAATCCAATCACAAACAAATCAAAATGACAAATTCCAAGTTATAACAAACTTCAATAACATTCAAAAAACAAAAACTAAGTTTAAGAGTATGGCAATCAAAATGTAAATGATAAAACAAGAATCTATATCTAAGTTTCCAAGTCTTTGTCTCCTTTTCCAAATCCTTTCAAGACACTTTTCATCAAACTCAAACTCTACATTAATTTCCATAGCCATATCATCACCGGATACAAAATTATTTCCATCAAGTTCTCTCATCTCAACATTTCCAGCACTTCTTTGAGGTTGTATCATTGCATCCGCTTCTGACGCTTCTCCAATCTCTTGACAAGTATGCCCTGACCTGGGCTCTACTTCTTCATCACCATCATCAACAATCCATCCTTGTGCATTACTAGTATCACTTACTAGTAGTACATCTACTTTCTTCTCTTTTTCCCTTTTGTTCTTGTTAATCAATTTAGCATTAAACTGGATGTATGCTAGATTGTTCAACCGATGAACATCTATTCTATTCTTTTTCTTCATATGTATCTACATAATAAAAGTAAAATTAATCAATAAATATTTAAAAGTAACTTGCTAGATTACTAAGATTAGCATGCACTATTAGGGATGACACGGACCTGCCCCAAACCCGAAACTCGATTGCAGCATGGTGCCCTAAACCTAACCTGAATGATCTGATTCATTTACGCAAAATAAAATTTAATACAACATGATAACTAAGTTTAATAAACATTAAATTCATATGTAAATTACAAACTACAAATCCCAAAATGACTTAAACAAAATTCATACAACATTTTCGTTATCAATAAAATCCATTCATCATCTTCATCTAAATATTATAAACATAAAAAGTTCTGATAGTAAAATCCATCCAACATTCTAACATCTTCACCATCACTTTATCTTCTTGAAAACATGCATGATTTGTTTCAAACACGAATCTATACCAAAAAAAAGTTAGTAAAATTAATTAATTAGCATTAATAATATATAATATTAATTACATCATTTACCTCTTCACCATTACCATAACCGTCACTATCTTATTCATAACAACCTTTTTAAAAGTATCTAAACGTATCCTTGTTGTATATACGAACAAGCAAGATATTTATCGGTATTGAATAAATATAATAAACTAATATTAATTAAATGTGTATTAAATTTTCATACCTTGCTTTTCAACCCATAACCAATTTTGAGCACACATCAATGTCTCCAATGTGTCAGGGTGCAATCTACCGCGATGTGGACTTACCATTCTACCACCAGTGTTGAAAGCTGATTCAGAAGCAACTGTAGATAAGAAATGGCCAAAACATCTCTAGCTACCCTAGCCAAAATAGGATACTTACTTTCATTTTCCTTCCACCAAGTAAGTATATCAAAGTCTATGGTGTTAGACAAAATTTTCTCCTCCAAATAAGCATCCAATTTTGATCTAAAAGTTGGGTTGGTTTCATTCAGATATGCATCAAAACTTAACATACACTCAGCTTGTTTCTTGGACCTACAAATAGATTTTGCCAAATGAGAGGATGAAGACGAATATGCTGATTCACCATAACTAGAGGATCCTTCACTCACTTTAAACTTTAAAGTGTACTCATCTAACAAATCACGACATAGATTAAAAGCTCTTTTAATATAAAATTCTGAATCTAGCTTTCCAAAAAAAGAATCAAAATAAAACCCAATCAACTTAAGTTTATACCTTGAATCTAAAATGGTCGCCACAACCATTACTCCATGAAGAACTCTCTAATATTGTTCATGTTATTTTATCATGTTTTCCGCCATTTTCATTATCACATCACTCTCAAAATTAAGCCAATTAAATAATGACAATCTAATTTCACAAATTTCTAGAAAAAAAAGATTAGTTGTTGGACACTTTGTACCAGAAAACATTTCAGTCACTTCATAATTTTTTTTTTTCAAATTATCTTCCAGTTTAGAGCCAACTCCAAATCTTTTTCTTGTGGCACAATTTTATATTGTCGATCATGTGCACTCAAACGAGAGAAAACTGTTTTACATTTCGATGCAACAGTGAGTATAAGATAAGTGGAATTTCTCCCAATCTTACAATCAAGAATGAAACTATATATATTGTGTGTTTAATATACCTAGAAACGAAATTAAAATGCGGAAAACAATAAATTCCACGATGATTGATTTACATGAGAACCCTCAAACTGGGCAAAACTCACGGGCTATTGTGATAGCCACACACGGTCCTCAAATCCACTACTTGAATGAAAGTTTACAACCTAGGTTGACCTCAAGTCAAACCACTCTTGGTCACTAACCCTTCCACTCTACCCAACGGGTCTTTAATAGTGATCCTAGACCTACTTGCTTGTGCACTAAACCACAAGCCTTAATTCTCAAAGAAGAGAATACAACCTAAGTGAATATTAAATGCATAAATGTTAGGTCAACACATAAATGTTTATCTAATCATGGATAAACGTGTCAAGCAATCCTAGATATCATGTTCCTATATGTCATATATAAAACTTAGCTATACAAAATAAATGCAATCCTAGATGCAATAGCTATCATAATACAACAACCCACAAACAACACAAAAATCTCAACTTGAAGCTAAGAACTTAATCTTGATGCAAATAAGTCATAGAAGAGATTTCTTGTTAAACAAAAACACTAAGATGAATGAGAATGGTGTTCTACTTATCAAGTGATGTGTGTTGATGATGACCCATAGAAGAACATAACCTAGATGATGCTAGATGATGTTGGATTCATGAATGAATGATGGGTATTTGGGTTCTGGTCAATAAAGATTGAATCTTGGTTGTTTTTCTTGTAAGACACTTTTAAGCTCTCAAAGATAATGAATTTCTAAACTCTAACTCAGCCAAAGAAGGAATAAGACACACACACACACACACACACACACATACACACACATATATATATAAAGCCCTAGCCAAAGAGATGTAGTTTTGAAGAAGAAACTCAAAAACCCGTCAAAACTGCGGTGCGTGCCGCGGTACGAACAAAGTGTCCCATATATATATATATATATATATATATATGAAGCCCTAGCCAAAGAGATGTAGTTTTGAAGAAGAAACTCAAAAACCCGTCAAAACCGCGGTGCGTGCCGTGGTACGAACAAAGTGTCCCCACCGCAATACACACGGTGTGGAGGCTCGGGAAACTTCGCGGTTGGGACTGCTGTAGAGGCAAGGTCACCAACCGTGGTACCTTACGCGTGAAACCCATTGGTTTCTATTGCTGTGGGAGCCGCGGTATAAGCAGGTGCATGGAGGGCGACTTGCACTGCGGTAAGAGAAAAAATCTCTTTTCCTAGGCTCTCAGACACACCTAAACTATATGAAATTTGTGCAAGTGTGAAGTGGGTAAAGAACATGAATGAGAATAGATATGATCATGAATAATCACCGAGTATTTAACACACATAAGAATATACAACATGTGAAAATGCAATCATAGAAATGCAATATGAAAGTGTGTGTGTGTGTGTGCAACTAGTCTTTTCAAAGGGATAAGCACAAGTGATATACCTACAATGAGCACTTGAGCTTGAATTCCATTTAAGCTTGATCACGAACAATGAAGCCTTAATCTACCCTTACATAATTAAACCCTAATTGTGGTTTGTCAACGAAATAAGCCAATAAAAAATGAGGAACTTACATTTTAGAAGAGAAAAAATTAACGGTGATTTGACTTCTATTTGCAAAGGTTGTAATAAGAATTTATCAAGAAAAAGGAACACCAGAATATCTCATTTAAGAAAACATAGGGATAACTATCCTCGAAGGCAATTTCGTGATGTGGGACAAATGTTGAAAGCTACAAAAACAAAAAAGGGAGACGTTTAAATTATACCATTTCAATTTGATCAAGACACTACTTGAAGAGAGCTTGCAAATATGGTGATTTTGCATGAGTACCCTCTTAGTATGGTAGAACATTCAGGGTTTTATAGTTGAAATATATATAAAACGTGTCAAAAACAACAATCAAGTGTAAAATGTGGAAATTAAATAACACATGATTTTTACGTGGAAACCTTCAACAAGGAAAAACCATGAGCTATTATGTGCGCTACACACGATCCTCAAATCCACTACTTGTAATAGTGTTTACAACCTAGGTTGACCACGTCAAACCCTACGCGGTTACTAACCCACTACTATTACCCAACAGGTCTCTAATAGCGATTCTAGACCAAGGTGCTTGAGCACTACACACGGTAGTCATAAGACTTTACTCTCAAAGAGAAGAGATAAACAACTAAAGTGAATATGAGCAATTCAAAGTGCATAAATGCAAGGTCAAATATTTAAGCTTATTTAGACATGGATGAACATGTCAAAGACATTCCTAGATATCATGTAGCTATATGACATGCATACAACTTACCTATATGTGTAAATCAAATCCTATATGAAATAGCTATCACAAGCAACTCACAAACACAATAAAAAAGCATTCTTGAAACAAGTCAAGTCATAAAGATGCTATCTTGTAAAGCAAGAACATGTGAAAAGATGAAGATGAGGTTCTAACTACAAGTCATATAAGCAATAAAGAAAACCCATGAGAAATCATACCTAGAACATGCTAGATGATAAATGAATCATGAAGGATGATGGGTAATTGTGTTTTGGAAGGTAAAGATCAAATCTTTGTTGCTTTTCTTTGAAGACACTCCTATGCTCTCTCTCTAGTCAATTTGAAACTCAAAACCTAAAAAAGAACTAGAGAAAAGGATGTATTTATAAAGGAGTGTGTGAGAATGTGAAATGTCACGTTTTTAAAAATGCATCAGCTGTCGACCGCTATTGGTATCGTTGTGAAAGCCACATCAGTCACGACAGTGGTAGGCTTTGTCCAAGAGAGCGTTGTCACTACCGCTGTAGAAAATCACGGTGGTCATGAAGACGGTGCGCCCTGTCCATGAAAGCGTTGTGCCTACCGCTGTGAAAATTCACAACGGTCATGGGAGCGGTCACAAGCAATTTATAAGCAACAAGGAAGAGACATGCATTTACAAGATCAATAAGCATGGCAATGATCAAATAGGATACAATAAAGAGATCATGCATGAAAAGAGAATATGCACCAACAAGAAACACACAACATAGTATAAGACATGTAAGTGCATGAGATGTGTGTGTATGCAACTAAATCTCTTCAATTAAGAGCCTGTTTGTTTTTGCCTTTAAGAACTTAAAGTTACCTTTTAAGACATTTTTGTTTGTTTTTTTTTGACATCTGAAGTCTGAGATTGGGCGAAATTTGTTTGAGAAAAAAAAGTTAAATTTTTGGACTTTTGTCTGAAGTTTGATGTACTTCACTTTACTTTAATTTTCTTTTGTCTAAATTGCCCTTTACAAAATATATTATTTACAAAAGTACAGTGTTGTGGTCCCTGTTATGTTTTGTGTGCTTTTAATTTGTTTGTTTTTTCTGGTCCTTTTGGTGTAGGCGGTCCCCTCGCCTTGTCTATGGTTGAGCCGTGACTCCCCTATTTGCTGTGTTTTTATTTTTTTATTTTTTTATTTTTTTATTTTTTAATTTGGTTACTATAGTTCTTCACAAACTTTAATTATAATATATATAATTTTATTTAATATTAAAATAATATTTTGTTGGAATATTAATAAAAAGGAACTATAATTTTATTTAAATAGGGATTTATTATTTTTGGATTAATAAGATATAAGTACATGATAAATAAATACAATGATATATAACAATCAATGAGGTAAGGGTATAAAGGTCAAATTACAGGTTTTCAGATGTTTTTGTTTTAAAAAAACAAACAGCTTAACACTTAATTCAGACTTTAGAAAATAAAAAATAAAAAACAAACATATTGCTCAGACTTCAGACCCAATTCAGAACTTTAAGTTTTCAGACCAAAAAACAAACGCCACCTAAGAGTCCAGACAAGTAGGCTACCATCCTTGAAGCACTTGATGTTCACAATGAGGTCTATTAGCATTTGAGGAGAATTTCTTCAAACCTAAGCTACCTTTACATATTTGAACCCCATTGTGATTTTGTAAACGAAATAAGCCAATAAAAAAGTGAGGCACTTACAATCTCCCCCTTTGGCTATTTCGTGACAAAACCAACACTCACATAACATCCTCTTAAAAACAAAAAAATGGTTGGTCAACAAAATTTTTCTACATTACAAATAAAGCTCCTAGTCTAAGTCTTGAACATCTTCAAGTCAATCCCAAGCTTGTAGAAAAATCCAACCTACACACAATCAATAAGAAAGATACCTTCCAAGAGCAAGTGTGTAAGAGGTGCTTATAACAAGAGTAATTGCAATTGTAAAAAATGAATCGATACAATCAAATAATGTAATTATGCAATGCAACGCAACTTCCTATAAATGCAAAATCCCAAAAAAATGGGTTACTCTCTCTCAACTCCTCATAAATGCAATGCCAAGAATGGCACATATTCTCCCTAACCTTACTCCCCCTTTTTGTCATGAGATAGGCAAAGGAAGTCTCCCCTAATAGGTAAGCATTTAGCAAGGAGAGCTTGTAGCACAACCACATATGCATAATCATGTAAGCAACTTTATGCAACTCAATTAAGTAAGCGAGATTCAATGAGTTTTATTTTAAGAAAATGTGTGACAATGATGCTTTGCATGCAAGACATGTTGCATTCAAGTTCAAAAGTAATGGTATTGGCAAAGCAAAAAACAAAGGTTTCCAATAGAATTCAAACCAATTTCACCCTTTGTCATGGAAAAAGCAAGGATATAGAGTTTAAGCATTTTAATTTTAAAGAGCAACTATATCCAACTTTTATAAGCAAAACAAGACCTGAGCGACTTTGCACCCTATTTGATTTTTCCGGGTGAGATACTCATATGATAGTAGCCTTGTTCTACCAATAAAGAAAGAGAGGCTTTGGATTTTAAGATTCTTATTTGTTTAAGTCTTAACATTTGCTTTTGCACACATATTTGCATTCAAGATTTAGTAATTTAAAATTTCATATTTTTCATCTCATACTTTTCAACTTAAGCATGTCATTCAAAAGAATCATCATGTCATGGAGATCAATTAAAGGTCATTCAAAAAGTACTTCTAAAGTACATCTCCTATTCCAAAAATACATGTTTGAGCATAAATATGACATGGATTGTAAGTAAGGCAATGTAGCACACTTATTAAGAAAAATACATATAAACATGTACAACCAATCATCTCAAGCAATTAAATAAGAGGCATAAAATTTTTCAATGTAGCACAATACATGATCATGCAACTTTGCTCTTTTTGCTTGAGCTCCCCTTATAGGGTCAAGATATACCATTTCAACCCAAGAGACAAATCCCAATAGACTTGCTAAGGTTCCTAAATCTAAAAGTGTCTAAGGGTTTTGTAAGCAAATTCGCTAGTTGGTCATTTGTTGAGAGCTCTCTTATGAAATGGTGTCTAATGTCAATGTGCTTTGTCCTAAAATGTTGGACGGGATTCTTAGAAATGTTTATGGCACTCATGTTATCACAAAACAACCTAAGAATTCGTTGCTCTAAGCCATAATCAGCTAGTATTTGTTTCATCCACATCAATTGAGTGTAAGCACTACCGGCGACAATGTATTCTGCCTCGACCGTGGATAGGGAAATTGAGTTTTGCGTCTTGTAAAACCAAGAAACCAAATTGTTCACAAGGAAGAAGCAACCGCCTGATGTACTTTTTATATCATCATAATTTCCCGCCCAATCGGCATCACTAAATCCAGCAAGACTTTGATTAGTGTCAAAGGAGTACCAAATCATATGGTTTAAGGTACCATTCACAAACCGAATGATACTCTTTACCGCAACAAGGTGAGATTCCTTGGGATTAGCTTGGTACCTAGCACAAACACCCACACTAAAAGAAATATCGAGCCTACTTGCGGTCAAGTAAAGCAAACTATCTATCATGCCATGATATAGACTTTGGTCAACATCCTTTCCAATAGCATCTTTGCTTAGTTTCAAGGTGGTGCTCATGAGTGTATCATAATGTTTGGCATTTTCAAGACCAAACTTCTTCACTAGGCTAATAGCATATTTAGGTTAGGATATGAAGATCCCATTATGCATTTGCTTAATTTGCAAGCCTAGGAAGTAATTTAGTTCACCAACCATGCTCATCTTAAATTCATGAGATATGATATCAATAAATTATTGTACTTTCAAGTTGTTGGCGGAACCAAATACAATATTATCAACATAAATTTGAGCTATGAATAGCTTATTTTTATTGCACTTGATGAACAATGTCTTATCAACATTACCTCTAGAGTAGCTATTGTTAACAAGATAAAGAGTGACACGCTCATACCAAGCCCTCGATGCTTGTTTCAACCCATATAAAGTCTTTTTGAGGCAATAAACATGAGAGGGGTGGTGTGGATCCACAAACCCCTTGGGTTGCTCAATAAACACTTCCTCATGCAAGAAGTCATTGAGGAAGGCACTCTTGATGTCCATTTGGTGTAATTTGAACTTATACACACAAGAAATGGATAAGAGAAGCCTTATGGACTCAAGACGGGCAACGGGAGCAAAAGTCTCCTTAAAGTCAATACCCTCAATTTGAGAGTATCATTGTGCAACAAGCGTAGCCTTGTTTCGCACAATGTTGCCATCCTCATCGGATTTGTTCCTAAACACCCATTTAAAAACCCATTTAGTGCCTATGACATTGGTGTTTTTAGGTCTAGAAACAAGAGTCCAAACCTCATTTCTTTCGAATTGGTTTAGCTCTTCTTGCATGGCAAGAACCCAAAATTCATCATTCAAGGCCTCATCAACCTTTTTGGGTTCTATTTGAGAGGTGTAACAAGTATAGCTAATTTGATTAGTTATTTGACGCCTAGTCCTAACACCCTCATTATCTTCTCCAATGATATCATCCTTATCATGGAGTTTCCTTACCCAAGGAGCGAGTTCACTAGAGTCCAAAGGAGGAACGCTATTAAGAGAAAGATCATCCTCTTCATTTTGGTTTAACTTCACACCACTTGTAGTCTCACTACACTCCTTTAACGGAATATCATCTATCTCACAAACATCCTCCTTACAAAAGCTTTTAAAGCTAGCATTTTTAAATTCTTTCCTATGATCACTCCTAATTTTCTTAATACTTTTAATGTGAGAAGTTTTCTTATTTTGAATTTTGACACAAAGCATTTTGAATTTCTTAAAGGTTTCGGACTTACTTCTCTCTAAGAAAGTAAGTCCATGTGAACTTAGAGAAGTCACAAACTACCACAAGAATATATTTTCTACCACTTAAGCTTTCGGTTTGGATGAGACCCATAAGGTCCATATATATGGAGAAGCTCCAATGGCTCTTTGGTGGAAAGATATTTGTATTTCTTATGCACACTCTTGGTTTGCTTCCCTTGTTGACAAGGTCCACAAATTCCCTAAACCTTTTTCCTAAGCTTGGGAAGGCCTTTAGCAACATTCAACCTATCGAGGACTTTCAAGTCCCTATAGTTCATGTGGCCAAATCTTTGGTGCCACAACTCAACTTGCTCATAAGTAGACAAGTTACAAGAGATGAGATTATACTCAAGACAATAGCAATTGTCACTTGATCTCTTGTCTTTCAACAACACTTGCCCATTTTACTTAAGAATAGAGCAATTAGCTTTCCCAAACATAACCGAAAGCCCTTCATCACTCAAATGTGATATGCTAATAAGATTGGCTTGCATGCTATTTACATAAAGAGCATTGGGCAATGAGGGTAAACCGGGAATAGATATATTACTTTTCCCTGTAACTTTTTTCTTTAACCCATCACCAAAGGTGACAAATCCAACATCCTCCATCACAAGAGTTCTAAAGAAACTCTTATTTCCGGTCATGTGTCTAGAACACCCACTATGAAGGTACCAAGTGTTGGAGGCATTTGCTTTCAAGGCTACTTGAGCCACATAGCAATAATATTCATTATTTCTATTCAACCTAGGTGCAACATTGTCATTCCTTGGAGCCATTGGTTCATTAGCTTTAAATTTCCTAGGTGCATGCATTGTGGCTCTTCTAAGCATATTTTTCTTAATCATGCTTTCTATTCTACACAATTTAATATACTTAAAGCAATTAGGCCTAATGTGGCCTTTAATTCCACAAAAATGACAAGTAGGAGTAAAATAGGAGTTCATACCATAGCCTTGAGCAAGCTTTTGTGGCCTCCTTCTATTTTGAGTTGCTCTTGGGTGTTGAGGCAACTCTCTCCTTTGTGATTGAGCCAAGTTGACATGTCTTCTTGATTGAGAATGAAAGACCCTATGTTGAGCTTGTGGGATCCTTGGTTGTGGTGCTCTAGCTTGTGGTGGTGGAGCTCTTGTTGGAATCCTTTCTTGAGCTTGCTTTTAGGATTCACCAACTTTTACCCATTTGATTGATTGTTGAGGGTTTTAGCCTTTTCAATCTCTTTGCTCTTGACAAATGTTGTCTTCTTCAAAGACGTGGTCTCCATTTTTTCCACATATCCTAACCCCTTCTTGTCACTAGGACTTTTCCCATAATATAACATCTTGTCAAGCTTTTCGGTTCCGGAGGTCAATTTAGCAATCAACTCCTTTACTTCTTTAAGCTCATTCTTCAAGCTTTCTTCACTCCTTTTGACCAAGACTAGCTCCATCTTCAATCATTCTTCCATTTCTCTTGCTCTACTCATTTCCTTACTTAAATGAGTAACCTTGGAAGTTAATTCAAACTTCTCCCTTTTTAACTTTTGTATCTCCTTCTTTTTCTTCAATCTTGAGTTCTCAAAGAATCTCATGAAGTCATCATAGTCCACTTCTTCACCAAAGTCAAAATTGGACTTGGAAGAGTTGCTCTCACCATTGAGTCACTTTCTTCTACTTTTTCTTGCTTGTCCTCTTCCTCTTCCTCTTCTTTGTCACTCATAACATCATTGCTATTGTGAGAGGATGAGAAGGCATATGAAGTTGGCAACTTGGTCTTTATCATCATCCGAAGACTTATCTTCCTCTTCTAGGTCATCACTATCACTCCAAGTAACCGCCATGGCTTTTCCTCTCTTTTTCTTCAAATTTGCACATTCAGGAGCAATATGTCCAAAGCCACTACACTCATAGCATGACGCTTTTCTTGTGGTCTTTCTCTTGAGTTTGCTCCACTTTCTTAAAAAAAGTCTTCTTCTTCACAAACTTTCCCTTGGAGCCAAAACCCTTCTTCTTAAATCTCATGAATTGCTTGAACTTCTTTGCCATCAAAGCAATTTCTTCATCCGAGTCTTCTTCCTCATTTTCCACCTTGACGATCTTCAAGGCAAGACTCTTTTACTTATTTGGAGGTGTAGTTGTAGGAGCCTTCCTAGATTCATAAGCCAAGAGTCTTCCAATCACTTCACTTGGCTTCATCTTTATGTAGTCATTATTTTCCTCCAAGGCCGTCACTTTGGATTCGAATCTCTCGGGAAGTGACCTTATGAGCTTTTGCTTGATCTTCCTATCCAAGTAAGGGTCACTAAGTTGGTAACTTTGATTCACTATATCCATAAGCTTCACTTGGAAGTCATTGGAGTACTCATCCACCTCCATCCTAATAGTCTCAAATTACGTTTGGAGGACTTGGAGCTTAGAGTCCTTGACCACCTCGGTTCCTTCATAAGCCATCTCTAGAATGTCCCAAGCTTCCTTTGCAATCCTTGTGGTTTGAATCAAATTGTATTGGTTGTCATCCATGGCACAAAGGATTACGTGCAGGGCTTTGTTGTTCCACTTGGACACCACGAACTCTTGGGGAGTCCATTGTGCCTTTGGCTTGGGGACTTCCTCTCCACCTCCCGTTGGAGTCATCATAGGTGGCGTGTACCCATCTTCAATCGCCATCCACACGCGGTCATGAGTTTGGCACACATATGCTTCCATTTTGCCCTTCCATGATGCGTAATTCACCCTAGTGAGCAACATGAGTCTTTTGCTAGAAGCACCTTCACCTTCAATTTCATTTCCACTTATTGTGTTTGGGTGAGAATGATATGAATGTAAACAAATGTAAGAGACACTATCAAGAGCAAGGGATCTCCTAATTATGTTAAGGAACCTGCTCTGATACCAATTGAATATATATATAATACGTGTCTAATTATATCTAGGGGTGAATAGATATTAATTAAGTTAATTACCAATTTTTCTTGATTAGTCAATATTCAATAAAAACCTTATCTAGTCAAAAACAACAATCAAGTGTAAAATGCAGAAATTACATAACACTTGATTTTTATGTGGAAACCTTTAACAAGAAAAAACCACGGGTTGTTATGTGCGCCACACACGGTCCTCAAATCCACTACTTGTAATGGTGTTTACAACTTAGGTTGACCACGTCAAACCCTACACGGTTACTAACCCACCACTATTACCCAACGGGCCTTTAATAGCGATTCTAGACCAAGATGCTTAAGCACTACACACGGTAGTCACAAGACTTAACTCTCAAAAAGAAGAGATAAACAACCTAAAGTGAATATGATTAGTATTCAAAGTGCATAAATGCAAGGTCAAACATTTAAGCTTATCTAGGCATGGATGAACATGTCAAAGACATTCCTAGATATCATGTAGCTATATGACATGCATACAACTTACCTATATGTGCAAATCAAATCTTATATGCAATAGCTATCACAAGCAACTCATAAAACACAATAAAAAAGCATTCTTGAAACAAGTCAAGTCATAAAGATGCTATCTTGTAAAGCAAGAACATGTAAAAAGATAAAGATGATGTTCTAACTACAAGTCATATAAGCAACAAAGAAAACCCATGAGAAATCATACCTAGAACATGCTAGATGATGAATGAATCATGAAGGATGACAGGTAATTGTGTTTTGGAAGGTAAAGATCAAATCTTAGTTATTTTTCTTTGAAGACACTCCTAAGCTCTCTCTCTAGTCAATTTGAAACTCAAAACCTAAAAAAGAACTAGAGAAAAAGATGTATTTACAAAAGAGTGTGTGAGAATGTGAAATGTCACGTTTTTAAAAATACATCAGCTATCGAACGTTGTCGGTACCTTTGTGAAAGCCACAGCGGTTACGACAGCGATAGGCTCTGTCCAAGAGAGCGTTGTCGCTACCGCTGTAGAAAATCACAACGGTCATGAAAGCGGTGCGCTCTGTCCATGAGAGCGCTGTGAAAATTCACATCGGTCATGGGAGCGGTCACAAGCAATTTACAAGCAACAAGAAAGAGACATGCATTTATAATATCAATAAGCATGGCAATGATCAAATAGGATACAATAGAGAGATCATGCATGAAAAGAGAATGTGCACCAATAAGAAACACACAACATAGTATAAGACATGTAAGTGCATGAGATGTATGTGTGTGCAACTAAATCTCTTCAATTAAAAGTTAAGGCAAGTAGGCTACCTTCCTTGAAGCACTTGATGTCCACAATGAGGTCTATTAGCATTTGAGGAGAATTTCTTTAAACCTAAGCTACCCTTACATATTTGAACCCCATTGTGATTTTGTCAACGAAATAAGCTAATCAAAAAGTAAGGCACTTACACATAGGTTCACGAGGTCGGCTCAATTGTTGTTCAAAATATCATTTAGGAATACATTGAAGAGTGATATACTACAAATTAATGATTATGAATTCGAGAAAAATAAGGGTAGGATTGCATTTAATACCGATATGTGGGCATCTCATAATCAAAGGAAGGGGTCCATGGCTATCGTGGCACTTTTTGTTGATAATTCTTGGACTTTACAAAGTCGAATCATAAGGTACGATATCACACATTAATCTTTTTAACTATTTTGTTAAGTGAATTTAGTAGTTAAATATATGAAAATTAGTAAGGCTAGTGGTAATATAATAGATTAGTAGTCTTAATGTTTATTGTGGTATTCGTTTTCATAGGTTTATATATGTTTTATGTCCACACACTTCTAAGATGTTTGTTGATGTTATGATGGAGTGCTTGCATGATTGGAACATCGAACACAAGTTCTTTACTTTAACTGTGGATAATTGTAGCATCAATAATACTATGATTCGTATTCTCTTAGTAAAGCTTTATGATGTCTTACTTTTGTTGAATGGATACTTGTTTCATATGCGTTGTTTTGCACATATATTGAATTTGATAGTGAGAGATGAGTTAGATGTGATTAGTGAAAGTATTGAGAGGATTCGTGCTAATGTTTCTTATTGGACATCATCACCTAAAAGAGAGGAAAATTGTTTTGAGACTGTTAACCAATTAGAGACTGAGATCACTAAAAAGTTTGAACTTGATTGCAAAACAAGGTGGAATTCTACATACTTGATGATTTGCTCTACTTTAATGTACAAACAGTTTTTCCTCTTTTGAAACATAAAGATTCACACTATAAAAATGTGCCAACTGAAGATGATTGGGTGTTGGCAAAAGAGATTAGTGATAAACTTGATGTATTCTATCATGCTACTGAAGAATTCTCAGGAACCAAATATCCTAAGGCCAATAATTTTCTACCAATCGTAAATGACATTAGGGATGCCATTAATGAATGGAGCACATCCACATTTGAACAAATAAAACTAATGGCATCATCTATGGCACACAAGTTTGATAGCTATTTGGAGTAAATTTCATGGTATTATAGTTGTGGCAACAATTTTGGATCCTAGGTATAAAATGAAAGTCATAGAATGTTACTTTCTTTCGCTCTATGAAGATGGATCTTTATATGAGATTATCAAGATTCAAGAAGTTTTGTTGAGGATGGTTGGAGAGTAAGAGCAAAAGTCTAAGGCCAGTCAAGCTTCATCAAGTAATCCTACCCATGTTTCATTATCTCAATAAAAAATGGGTCCTCCAAAAAAAATGTCTTGATTCGATTAGTATATTACTGCAGTCCATTGTATTACCATTCATGTGAAGACATTTGGAATATTATTTGGAGGAACCTATCATTCCAAGAGCTAAGAATTTTGATATATTGACATGGTGGAAAGTAAATGCATCTAAATATCATACTTTGCATTACATAGTTAGAGATATTTTGGTTATTCATGTATCTATGATTGCATCCGAGTTGGCTTTTAGTACTGACGATAGATTTGTGAGTCCTCATTGTAGCAGGATACATCTAAAGACATTATAGGCATTAATGTGTGCTTAAAGTTGGTCATGGTACAAATTTAATGATATAAAAATTATTACATTGTTCATTAAAGTTTTTATATTATCAATTTTATTTCTTATTTTATTCTAATTCATATATTTTGCTTCTAACTAAATTCAGCTTTGAAAAAAAAAAAAAAAAAAAAGGCTTTTAATTTTTGGGGAAGATGATGATGTGGTAAAATCCTATTCTACCCAGCGGGCCTTTTACAGTGGAACGAGACAATACATGCCAACCAACCCTTGGTTGCAAGGCTTCAATTGCTTGTGCGCCTACCACAATGTAGCTACAAGATTTTGACTCATGAAGAGAATTAAGCAAGTGTAGGTGAACATGTAAATGATTCTCAATGCAATGAATGCTAGACAATACAAATTACTTAACAAGGAAGTTAAAGATACAATCAATAAATCCAAGTTATCAATGTCAAAATGTAGAGACACAAAGACTTAGCTAGATATTGTAAACAATAAAGATGCTAGCTATCAAACAAAACATACATGTCCATACATGTAGTTTCAATAGTTGTGTAGAGATTTTCCAACAAACTAATTGTTAACAAACAATCATAAACATTCAAAAATCTTGACTAGATGGATAAATTCAAATCTATCAACCTAGTCATCAATTAATCATGAATGAATGTTTATGACTTAGTTATTTAGGTAGATAACAACTAATAATGCAAGCTATCACAAAATTCCTACATGCCTATACATGTGGATTCAATTTGTTGTGTAGAGATTTTTTAACAACCTATGTAAGGATTCCCTTTAATTGATTGGCTTATTTCGTGGGCAAACCACATGTTGGGGTTTGGTTGTAAGGGTAGTCTAGGTGATTAGTTGAAGATCAAAGACCCTTTCCGAGACCTCAAGAGGACAAGCACCAAAGGTATATATCTTATGCTTACTTTGCCTTGAAGAGATATAGTTGCACACACACACAACATGCATAACTCTTATTCTTGAATGTTGTGTTTATATTTTGTGTGCATTGTGCTTTATTGATTATTCAATATCTCTTCTTGCATTAAATTGATTGCATCTTGTTCTATGAAATGCCATGACATGATAGGCATTAGGATGCATTCAATTCCCACACTTGCACTTCATGATTAGTATTAAGTGTGGTGTAATTCGTTTCCATTTGTGTGATCGGAAACGTCCGCACTTGCACGATGGTGTGCATGTATTAGCGCGATGGTTGACCACTTGAGAAGGTCTCATTCTTCTCTTGGATAAGTGGTAGTTTTGGTTTGGTTGTTTGGAGTAATGTGTCTAGTTTCAAAAGATTGAATTTCAATGTTTTTTCAAAACTGACCTTTGTATGGTCTTATGACCATAACTTTTTATAAAAAGATTTAAATTAAGTTTTGTAAAATTCTGGACAAACTAGACACCCATACCTTTCCAACGGTATATTATTCATAATATTTCATGACCGTTTGGATTGGTTTTGAAATCTCCAAAGTGACCACCAAAACAAGGCAACTATGTTGTTGTCCGTTTCTAACCTTTGGTCACTCTATTGACCATAACTTTTTCTACAGATATCGAAATGTCATTCCATAAATTGGAGTAGAAAGTAGACATCCATACCTTTCCAACTATATATATATGAAAGGTTTCGATGTCGTTTGGTCATGTTTTGAGGCACTTGAAGTTGAAGCTGATGCACTGTCGCGCCCATTCCACTGTTCACCCGTCCTATGTAGAGCGGGCACCTGATTGATTTTTCAATCCGCCCTACACCTGCCCAAAATCCGCCCTACGTAGAGCGGTTTGCGCGGAAACTTTTTGGAAAATTTCCAAAACGACATAGCTTCAATTGGACATCATATATATATGCCTCTTTGACCTTAAGTCATTAAAATGACTCAATAAACTCATATTCTTGATTGAGAGGATTTTCAAAGAGAGTTTTTTCATCAAGAACTCATCTTTGATCATCCAAACCCATTTCCACATGCATAAATCATCATCTAAGCATCATCTAGGATCATCTAGCATGTGCTAATGCATGGGTCTTCTTCAACACACATGGTATGATTTGTTGAACACTTTTATCTTACATAATTAGTGTTTCTACTTGTCAATTTTATCTAATTTATTACTTATATGTTTTAGATTAATTTCTACATACATGATTGAGATTATGTGTTGATTGGGTTAATTTTTCATAGCTTATTTGATTAGGTCATTATTGCCTAAAAACTATGCCATAAACATTCTTGTGTGATTTATTGATAACTAGGTTGATAGATTGTTTTTTTTTTAATCAACTAGTTAATCTTTTGAATGTTTGTGGGTTATTTGTGATAGCTTTGTATCTAGGATTGGTTATCCTTTACTTAGCTAAAGTTGTATGCCATGACATATAGCTATATGTGATATCTAGGATTGATTATATTGTCATCTTATAATCCTAGGTAAGCATCTAGAGTACCCTAGCTCTTATTGCAATATTTGGATATCATTGCATATTCACATAGGGTTGTGCATCTCTTTTGAGAGATTTAAGTCTTGTGTGATTGACCGGGATTAGGTCGGACACCGGGAATAGGTGGTCACATAAGCAATTGGACTAGAGCCACTTTTAAAGGCCCGAGTGGTAGAAGTGGGGGGTTATTGACCGGAGTGTTAGACGAGGTCTACATAGGTTGTAAACTCCATTTCAATTAGTGGATTTCGAGGTCCGAGTGTGGCTCACTAAACAGCCCGTGGTTTTTCCCAGTGGTTGGGTTTCCACGTAAACATCAAGTGTTATTTAATTTCCGCATCTTATTACACTTGTATGTATTTTTGACTTGCTAGGGGTATTTTCGTAAAATTGACATGCACGCGAAAATTGGGTAATAATTAGATAAAATCTATTCACCCCCCCTCTAGTTTTATAAGGTAAACACACCTTGAGAACTTTCAACCTAATTGATAACAAACAACTATGAATATTCAAGAGGGCTTAACAAGCTTGATAAATATAAATATATCAACATAGTTATCAAATAATCACACAAGAATATTCAAAGCTTAGTTATTTAGGTAATAAACCTAATCAATTAAGCTACCACAAAACAAACTCAATCATGTTATCATTCAACAATAAATGCATTCAATAAAATATTTCTACAAATCATATGCAACAAAGAACGAACTCTTGGACTTTAAGAATAATATACAAAGATAAAAAGTTTGTTCTTACTTACCAAGTCAAGAATGATGAAGACCCATGAATGATTTGTGCAATGGATGCATAGGTTTTGGGTTTGGAGAGCTAAATAAGCTTTAATGAAGCTTTCTCTCTCAAGAATGACTTTCTCTTACTAGGATTTGTATTTTTGAGCTCTCAAAATGAAATGGGGAAGATGAAGATGTATTTATAGCAACCCTAATTGAAACAACATCTTTTTGTAAAGTTTGACAAAAAAATTGCCTTAGTTGCTGTACACCTGATGTATGTAGGGCAGTTGTATAGTGGGTCACCTGGAAATTTCCAGAAAATGATTGTATTAAAGGCGAATCACAGGCGACTTACCAAAGAAGATATACTAGACCAAAACTTCTGTTCACCCGCTGTATGTAGGGCGGGTGTACATCAATTTGGACTGGAAGGGCATGCGACAATGCATCAGCTCCAGTTTTGAGCATCTCAAAACATAACCAAATGACATTGAAAAATATTGTTTAATATACCGTTGGAAATGTATAGATGTCCACTTTCCACTCCATTTTACAGAATAACGTTTCAATATTTGTAGTAAGAGATATTGTCATTTTAGTGACCAAAGGTCAGAAACAGACAACAATAGAGTTGCCCTGTTTTGGTGGTCACTTTGGAGATTTAAAAACCAATCCAAATAATTATAAAATATTACGAATAATATACCGTTAGAAAGGTATGAGTTTTTAGTTTGTACAAAAATTTTTAAAACTAGTTTTGAAGCTTTGTATAAAATGGTATGGTCATAAGACTATACAAAGATCAGTTTTGAAAAACATTTAAATCATTTAAATCCACTCTTTTAAAACTAGACACTTTACTCCAAACAACCAAACCAAAACTAACACTTAACCAAGATAAGAATAGGACCTTCTCGAATGGACAACTATCGTGCTAAGACAGGCACACCATCGTGCAAGCGCAGACGCTTCCGATTACACAAACAGAAACGAATTACACCACACAAAATCACACTTAGAACTAACATCAAAGTGCGCATGTGAAATGAGACATAACTGCACACAATCGTGGAAACACAAATGCAAGTCATATGGGAATGAATGTAAGTGTGTGTGTGCACCTAATCTCTTTAAGAATCAAGTTAAGTGATATACCTTTCGCTCTTGCTCTTGCTCTTGCTCTTACTCTTGAAGTCACGGAGATGCTTAGAAGCTTGCCAATGAACACTTAAGCTACCCATTACAAATCATCCCAAAATGTGGTTTTTCATGAAAGAAGCCAATCACAAAAAAGAAGTTCTTACAGTTGCCATAACTATAATAACATGAAATTCACTTCAATAACTATGAAACTTTCATGCCATAAATAATTTTATTAGTCTTATTTGGTAGATTCACTAATGACACACTTAGTGTCGCACATGTTTGGTAGATAATTGTTGGTCGTAGGATATTTGGTTCCTGAAAATTGTTCAATCGCCAAATAAAACTCTTCAAGGTTTATCACTTATTTTTTATGCCAACACCCAATTTTTCTTCGGTTGGTACACATTTATATTGTGAATATCTTTGTCTTAAATGAGGAATAACAGTTTTGTAAATTAAAGTAGATCGAATCATGAAGTATATAGAGTTCCACCTCATTTTGTAATCAAGGGCTTAACTTTTTAGCGCTCTCAATATTTAATTGACGGATATTCTTACGAAACTTTTCCTCTATTTTAGGTGATGATATCCAATAAGAGACACAACCTATAATTTTCTTAATACTATCATTAATCACATTCAACCCAGGCTTCACTATCAAATTCAATATATATGCACACATATGAAACATATCTTCATTCAACAAAAATGAGTCACTGCAAAGCTTTTGTAAGGTAATATGAATGATATCATTATTGGCACTACAATTATCCACAGTTAAAGTAAATGCCTTTTGTTCAATGTTCCAATCTAGTAAGCAATCCATCATTACATCAGCAAGCATATTAGAAGTGTGCAGACATTGAACATATACAAACCTATAAAAGATATTACCATGAAATTAAATTAATAATTAAAACTATTAATTTATTATACATATAAACCTAAAAAATACAATACCATAAAATTATAAAATTTAAATTTAAATTAGACTAATAACTTCCACATGTTAAACTAATTAAAAAGTTTAAGATGTGATAAAGTACTTTATGATTCGACTTTGTAATGTCCAAGACGTGTCAACAAAATGTGTTGTAATGACCATTAACATCTTCCTTTCATTATTACATGTCCACATATTGGTAGTAAGTGCAATGTTACCTTTATTTCTCTCCATTAAAGCTATTTTTTTTTTTTTTTTTTTTTTTGAAACAAAAGCCATTGTTTTAAGTTTTAACCATCTCATGATCATAAATTTTTAAAATATCATTTTTCAATGTATTCCCAGAAGGTATATTAAATATTGTTTGAACTGAGCCAACATACCTATGAAACCCGAAATGCTCTACCATACTAATAAGGTACTCATGCAAAATCACCATATTTGCAATCTCTCTTAAGGAAATATCTTAATTAAACTCAAATGTATTAAGACTGACAACTCCCACTTTTGTTTTTGTAGTTTTTAACATTTGTCATACATCATGAAATTTTCTTCGGGGACACCTTTTCAAATTTCCATGTAAATGGTATGTTCCATTAATACTCATTGCCAATAATCTCTTCTTACAATTTTTGCAAACAACAGTCCATACTCCATAGATTTTTTCAATTGAATAAGATTCCCACACTTTTGATGTCAATTTTCTTTTCCCATTTTTGTTAATATTGGAATCAAACTCAAGATCACCAAATTCAACATTAATATTTTTAACCTCATCATTAGTTGAACGATTACACACCAAAGCTTTTTCATGTCGACCGTGTTGTGGACGGTTGATGACAATAGCTATAAAAATACAAAATATGTGAAGATTTATAAGATTACAACCGTTGAAATATACATCAAGTAGCCAATAATATCATATAATTATTTGTGAATTATTGATAAAGATAAAACCACTTAACAATTTAAATTTAAATTTTAATGATAATTTAGCTTAAGAATCCAAGTATGATTTTTGGACCCTATAAATAGTAGAGACTGCTATTCATTAATGCATCCCATTTAAGTATTTGCATATGATTTTTTTTTGGATTTTAAATATATGCTGAGTCAGCAACAAGATAGCTATGCAATAGACTGTGTGAAGGTGGATAGTCATGTTGACAGTATCCACTTTTTTTTTCTTTTTTTTTGCCACCTCAGCTTGATATTAAGAAGTGCTCAATCTCTGTTTGTTCTATGTGGCATCTAATTTTTTAACAAACCACAGCTGTATTGGAGATGCTTTTAAAGCATTCTAAATTAGAGACAGAGTGTTCATTAGTTTCTTGTTTTAATAGCCTTTTCCGAAATAGCAAATTGCATGGTGAGGGAACTTTTCAAAATTCGTGATCATTCTCCAACAAAAGTGATATAACCTGCATACGATTTCACTTCCGCTGCGAATTCAGATTTTCGATAGTGAACAATATGAATCCGAATACTTTGTTTATATATAACGAAAATCAACATTGGTATTTGAGCATGTTTGAGTTTGTATTCTGGTAAAATATGTTATGTTTAAGGATTGTTTTTAATGCATGAAAGCTTCACAATTCATTACTTGAATAACACCACACACTTAATTGGTTTCAATTCGTTTTTCTATGATATATTTATACATATATGTGTGATAATATGTTCGAATATTCTTGTCATGTAACAACTTCAAAGTTGAGAGGATTTTGAAGAACTAAATTGACAACTCGTGATAGTAATCGGGTCATAAATCATTGCTCAATTATTTATTTTGTGCGAACGTGGTACCACAGAAAGTGTTTTCTAAAAGCTTTTCCATATGTGTAATTTAGATTAACGTACAAATTAGAAAAACGATTTAGTGATTTTCTGTCGAGGATTGAAATTTGGAAATAGTTTCTAGGTTTGAATTTGGAATGATGAACGATACACATGTACCATAGGATGGTGAGTGTCGTTCATTCTCAATCCACATATCCTAACCGAGGGTATATATGATTTCAGCACAACATGAGGAGTTGGGAACGGGTACTCCGATCATTGCCATATGATCGGAGGACGGCGCGTGGCGTGGATTGTCAATACATATCAGGCGAATGAGGCATATACGCCTACCATTACATGATAGAAGCGTGATAAGAACAGACTTGCCATTGCATGATAGATACGTGCCACACATGTGCAAGCCATGCATGCTAGAAGCGTGGCACACACACGTCCACCGGTACATACCAGTCGGGTGGGATGCATGCGCCACTAGCCTTTGATCATAAAAGAAAAAGTTTTGAGTCTTGATTTGTGATGATGCATGGGTTAGTCACACGAAGAGAAGACCATGTCCAACTTATGTGTAGATGTCATGGGGTAAATCCTAAATTGATTCTTTATATTGTAAATTTTAATAGATTGATCCTTTAATGGCTACTCGATCCAATTAACTAGATATTTTAACCAATTATTTCATTCCTTAAGAGTTAACGACTCCAAAATTCTACCTATTGATGCTCAAATTTGAAAAATGGCTCTAGCTAGACTACAATAATCGAAGACTTCATGCAACCACAAAACCAAACCTCTCATGAAAGCGTCCACGATGTTGCTAGCGTGACCTTTTTGACGTTCACCGGGTGTTGATACTTAGAGAGGTGTTTTTACAGAATTTTGGTACATAATTTTCCTTTTTTATCTTCATATTACTATTTCCTACCATATTTGTCTAGGTATGGCAACATATCGGATTGAGATTGGATCAACGTGCTCTATACTTGAAATTCGATTGGGGCAAGAACCTCAAACCTGACCCGCGCGTGCTCTGAGTGATTTTTTGATTTCCTCTCCATACCCAAACTCATTTAGGGCGAGGTGACCCATACCTGACCCGTTTCATTTAAGCAGAAATGCTCAACCTACTAAATATACAAAATTTACCTTACAATTGAATTTAAGGATATAAACTTCAATTTTAACATTTAATTAAATTTAAAAATATAGTGACATATTTGTGTGTGTATATATATATAAATTTAAACTTACAATACAAATAAAGATTAAGTTAAAGTTTAAAGTATAATAGCTAAATTCATATATAAACTTAAATTTAATAAAATATAATAGCTAAATTTAATAAACATAAAATACAACTATGTAAAGAGATAAAATGATTAGGGTTTTGTTTTCCTTATATATTTTTAATATTTTAAAAAAATAATTATATTAATACCGGATCAAACAGGACAGATTGGGGGCATAGTGTTTTGACTCACACCAGACCCAGTTACAAATATGGATCAAAATGTTTGACCGTCTCCAACCCAATTCCCGTTTTAAGTGCTTTAAACCCCCCTAAACGGACCGGATCCCTGATTTTTGCATCCCTACCTTTGTGTCCTTTTGTTTCCTTTTTTCTCTTAATTTCTTTTCTTGGCAGAATATATCTATATGGGTTCATTGCTATTAATTTCTTACTAATTTATCTTATATACAAATTAAAGATTTATGTGCAAAATTTGTAAGCATTAAGAGCCATATCGGCACATAGATATATATATATATATATATATATATATATATATATATACTAAAAGTGGAAATATATATATATGGACAATTGAAAAATTTATGTGATAATCAATACCAAAAAGCAATTAACAGAAATGTTGAGTAAACATACCAAAAGAGGTAAAAATAATATAAAATGCAAGAAGACCAAGTTGCCCCCTGTGAAAATCTCCAAAATTAGAAAACAATCTATCACAGATTTTACATGAGAAGATATCAAACATCTACGACGAAAACGGAAATCCATTTTGTATTTTCATGCCATTGCATTAAATTAGAAAAATCCAGCACAGATTTTGTCTTTTGCTGGATTCTGTTACCATAATAAGGGAAAACCATTCATTTTTATCGTTTTTGCAACCATGAATTGTCTGGCATATTTCAATTTTTATTACCACAAGACAATATTTCATATTTGGCATATCCATCATTGCTTGTGCTGGATAGGATTTTCTATCTAAATCAAAGTCAAAATTTGAAGGGATTTTGGAATTATCTCGAAAAATAATTTTTAAAACCCTCTTTGAATTGAGATAATTCCATAAATTATTTTTTCGAAATAATTTTAGATTTTGAAAGCTTTCGTCTGGTCAAAGATGTAATATGCTTCCGTTTGTCTCATATTATGTTACGATCGAATCCTTTTTAATCATATACCGACATGCTTTTTTAATTATGTGTCGCGTGATATGATCGTAACCAAGGGTGGAGGCAAGTGTAGACAAGATTGGACTACAGCCCGGTCCAAAATTATCAATTTTTATTTTTATTTTTATATATAATAATTATATGAATTATATTTACTTCCCCTTCAAAAAACAAAATTACATTAAGTTATATTTCATTTCTGTTAAACCCAAAAACCAAAACTCAAATTTTATATTGTTGATTCCCAACAATTACCTTAAGTTTAGAGTCCAATAGGCCCAACTAACCAAATAGTTTTCCGTTTACCCACTAATTTACTATTACAAAAAGAAAAATGAATCCTAATGATCCACTAATTTCCTTTTACCTTTACAACATGTCTATTTAACCACTTACCGAATTCAAGGTCATACATCTCCAACACCCAATCACCATGAAATCGATTTCAACCTCTTCAACTCCAACAACCATAAGGTAAAAAATTCATTTTTTTTTCTTTCTATTTGTTACCAATTGTTTTTTTTAGTCATAAAAAATTAAAGCAAAAGGTAAATATTTTGGATTTCTTCTTGAAATAAAATGAGAATCAATTGTTAAGTAAGATATTGTCTCCATCAAATGATGTTCCGGTTATTGACAATCAACATGCCTCTACGCCTAATAGATCAGTTGAGGTTAAAGAAATTGATATTAATACTTTTGAAACTGATTTGGGATTACGTCTTTCAATAATGGTATAGCCGTTTAATTATTGGATTACGTCTTCTAATAACGTCTTCCAAAAGTAAAAGAGTATAAATCTATAATAATTGGGAATCGAAATCGTCGATTTAATTATTCTTAGTTTAGCCCCCCTGGATCAAAAATCCTGGCTACACCACTGATCGTAACCGTAATTGTAACGGATTTTGATCCAATGCTGTCAAATTTTTAATCACACGTGTGGCCGATCCAAATTAGGACATTAACTGTGTGTGGAACTGTGGATCCTTGTGGGTCCACGGAACGCATAGTTGTCGTGACTCGTGACGTTCAAAACTGATAAACAAAATTAAAGCAACAAGGAGCCAGGAGGCGGGTATTATTAACCGGGTCAAACAGAAAACCGTGCCAAGTGCCAACCCGAACCAGACGGAAGCTGTGATTTAACGACACGAGCTCTATGGTGTCCACCACGTGGCGAAATTTCATTGGCTCTATGTACAAAGTTGACTAATTTTGTCTTTCCATCCAATAAGAATCTGCCCTGTGACGTACATTCGAGTCCCTATAATTACCTGCCCTGATCCCTCACTTCATTTCCATTCTCTCTCCTGGAGACCTAGTAACGATCATCGAATCAGTCTAACAAACAACAAAACTTCAAGTAAGGATTTTTTTTTTCCTTTTAAAAAAATATTTAATTTCGATCAATTTTGCTTCAATTTCGCTGTTTAATGAAAATCCTTTTAGTTTCAATTTTTTTAATAATAATTTTAATAAATTAAGGAGGTCAATTGTCATGATTTTATTCAGTTTGTTTGGTTTAAATTTATGAATTCAAGTTTGTTTGATTGTCCAGATTATCTGAGAAAAGTAAAATATGGGAATTTTAGTCTAAATTATTATTATTTTTGACATGTTTATAGCTTTATCAAGTGAAAGTCATAGCATTGATAAATTTAGTTTGTAGAATTTTATGTGGGTGTCAAGAAAAAATTGGGTTTCTGCTTGTTTGGTAGCTGAGAAAATATAGCAGAAGAAAATGAGAAGCAAATGTAAAATATAAAAATTTTGCAGTTAACATAACCACAAATTAGGTTGAGTTAATATCACTGGAAAAATCAAAGCTTTTAGTTTCTTTCAATGTTGTGAAGTTTTTGAAATCCAAAATAAGTAAGAAAATGCAACTGAATTCTGTACAAGTATTTGGCCTTGTTAAGTTGAGTTCATGTATTCTTCTATTTGGCTTCAAAGGAAAAATACAGGTTTGAATTTACTTGAAGCGCGGTGCTGGTTTTGTGTTTTTGGTTAATGTTTACTATGTGGACCTTGAAAATAATATTGCTGTCAATTTGTTTGTTACTGCAGTGGATTACCGGGATGAGAGCGTTTTTGATTGTGAGATGGCGGGAAATTCTGTTGAGGCGGCTAGTATAACAGCTGAATGTGGAGATTCTGTTGACATGGCATTTGAACCGGATCAAGATGATAAAATGGATCCTGATTCTTTCGAACAGGATACCATCCCAGAGGAGATACCAACTATTCCAATGGCCGTTGAGCCCTATGTGGGTCAGGAATTCGATTCTGAATCAGCTGCGCAAGCATTCTATAATGGATATGCTGCGCGTGTAGGATTTGTCATCCGTGTAAGCAAACTCTCTCGATCAAGGCGTGACGGGGCTGCTATTGGTCGTTCACTTGTTTGTAACAAAGAGGGCTTCAGATCGCCTGACAAGCGTGAAAAGATTATAAGGCAAAGGGCAGAGACAAGGATTGGTTGTAGGGCAATGATTTTGGTCAGGAAAGCAAGTTCAGGTAAGTGGGTTCTTACAAAGTTTGTGAAGGAGCACAATCATAACCTAACACCTGGAGGTGGACGAAAAGAATGCATTTATGATCAATATCCGGTCAGTTCTTGCACTATTTGTTATTAGTGATGATTATTTGTAGTATGTCTTAAAGTTTGTTAATATATTATCTTTCATCTTAGATTTCCCATAGACCAAGTTATTGATTATTATATTTAGGTTAATTAACCCCATGCAAACAGTGAGAAAGTAAAGTATGTTAAGCATAGAAAAGCTCATGTTGCTGAAATAACTTTTTGTTGCTTTTAGTTTAATATTTAGATTTTGCGGATCATTGTTATGCATATAAATTTGAATTAGTGAAATCATTATGCTATAAGTGAATGCAAAATATCAGAACGGTGTTTCGTCTTCTTATTCTTTTGTTGCTTTTTTTTTTTCTTTCTATTTTTGGTCCAAAATGGAAAACTCTCTTGATCTTCAGTAAATGAAGGCATAATGATGGGTATGAAAGATCTTTTTATTCAATAAACTTTGTTATTTATGATCTTCAATAAATTTATGACCTTGTATATAAGATGTCGGTTGATTTATTTTTAGGTGTTACTTGTTCTAATTAAGGCATAATGATAGATATTTTATGCTGATTGAACCTGATGTTTGGAATGTAAATGGATATGATAAGATACATCTAAATATGGTAGTGTGGCTTGGATGCCTCTCTGTCCGGTTCTAGTTTAAATCATCGGAGTTATTACACTTTTAATTGAACTTCAATCCGTACCACATAGGGTCTGATCGAGTATTATAAATTTTGTTATGGTTAGGTTCTGAATATTATATGACTAAATAGTTATGAATCCATTCATATTTAAGACAAGTAATGCCATGGTTGCTCTGGGTATATTCATTGAACTCTGAATGAGCATTTTAAACAGAGATGGAGGTTCATAAATAATGTTTAGATTCTAAGTTTGTTCGGCTTTTAGGTTTTTTAAAAGGTGGTATATTCAGGTGGCATAGGCCTTTTGGCCCTATTAAACCTGTCATACAGAATCTCTCCACTTTATTGGAGGATTTTAGAAGGAGCAATACTAACATAAGTCTGTACGTTGGAACCGTGGCATGGGTATAAATAAGTTACTTATACCCAGAACCTTTCTTTGCTTGTAACTTTCCTGTAAAAGGAATTTGCAATAGTTAAGTTGGTTCGGCTTTTAGGTTCAATTTATTTGTGGATAACCTGAAGTAGCCCTTTAAAACTCAAGGGGTGGATTGTGTAATAAAAGACATTATGTTTCTACGAAAAGATCAGAATCTCCTTGGGTCACTTACCTGGACTATATGGTGTTCCATGAGTTTCTTGACTACCAATCTTGTAGGGTCCGACAGTAATCCCCAATTTAGAACCTGGTGAGCAAATAGGTTTGGGGTTTTCTTTATATCAAAGAAAAAAAAATCTGGAGTTTTTGTTAAGTTTCTGATAGCATTAAGGTGAATTAATTTGGAGTATCTATTATATGGGTAAGAAACCTTATAGCTTTGGTAAGACCAAATGTTAGAATTGAAACTATTGTTGTGCTTCTATTTTTGTTTCTCTATGCAAGTACAGTATATACGTTGTCCAGTTTAAAGGAGCCTTTAGAATGTCATTCGGATTTGAAACAATAATAGTATTCTACATTACAAAAATGGTATTTTGCCTGGAATTTGTTATGTTGTGTGTTGAGTTTTCCACTGGGATATAGATGAGTTTATCTTTGCTTATAAGGTATTCTTCTTTATGTTAAAGGCACTTTGAGATGGTATAATTGTTTCCGATTATGAATTTTCTCCTTGTGGTAGCAATCATAGTATTGGAGCAGGATCAGCAACCCCAGATTTTCAAACAAATTCTTACCCATATTCTTGACCTTTAGATTGAAGTGATTTGAATGGTTAAGATCAATGGTAGCTTAACGTAATAACTACATAAGTCCTACTACCTCTCTCTTCACTATAATCTCTCCTCTCTCTTTAAACGGGTACTTAATTAACTCCATAATCTCTCTTTCCTTTCTTTTCAAACATCTTTCATTGCTTCAACCTTAATAAATAATAAAAAATGTAAAAAATAAATCTATCAAACAGAGAGCTACACTTACCTTCAAACTAGATATTGACCTTAGCTTTGTAAAATCTTGTTTAGTCACCAGTTCATCTTTTCCGGAAACTCAAGTCATATTTGTAGATAATCTCCTTCAATCTTTTCTTCAAACTAAGCCTGTGTACATTATCCTTACCAGTTATGCTGCTGTCCTTTTTTTTACTGTGATTAATATTTACTATGAAGATCATGTGAGGCTTATAAATTCAAACTTGGGTATCGAGAGCGAATCAAGTATCTACAGGCCAATTGTTTTTTTTTTTTTTTTTTCCAATTCTAGTGGTGCTCGTTCAACAATGAACAAATTAAAAAAATATATAATTTTATTTTAAAAAGGAGCTTAGGAGAGATGGAGAGAGAGGAGAGAAAAGTAAAGTTACTAAACAGGAGAGTTGAGAGAAGCAGGAGAATACCAAAAGAAGAGGAGAAAGAAAGTTATTGTGTATTAGATCTATTATCTTAAAAAGTAATACTTAATCTTAACCATTGAAAACACATCGATCTAAATGTCAAGAATGTATAAGAATTTGTGTCAAACTCTAGGTCTATTGAACCTTTCCCATTGTTATTATTAATATCATCTGAAGTTTTAATAATTGTTAAGGCTTTTCGCAACCCATCTCTCCTCCTTCCTCTCTTACTAGGAATTCTATATTGGTGTGGAAAGGCTCCGAATGCTTTGAAATTCAGTGTTTGTATTCTTTATCGTGTCTCGATTTACTGTGTGTAGTCATGCTTGAGAAAGATCTAATTTTTTTAACCTTTTTCCTAGAACTTGGGCTTTAAAGCCAAAAAAAAGTTGGTAGGAATCTGGAGACATAATTATGATTGTGAGTGCAAAACTAGATAATGTTATCAAAGACATTATGAACTTGTATTGTATGCAATTTTTATCTGGTTGAAAAGGTTATATCTTTTGTGACCACCATCTTCAAGTTATGAAGATTATTATTACAGCCTGGTTACTATTATTGGAACTGACTGTTTAGTGGTTTTAATGTTTTAGAATGAGCATGACAGAATTCGGGAACTATCACATCAGCTGGCGATAGAGAAAAAGAGATCTTCAAACTACAAAAGGCAGCTGGAATTGCTTTTTGAGGAAATTGACGAGCACAATGAGAGTTTGTCAAAAAAAATAAAACACATTGTTGATAACGTGAAAGAGATGGAAGACGAAGAGAAAGAGCATAGAAGCAACGTATAGGTTTAGAAATTTTAGCAGTATTAGAAAACACATGCTGACATTGTTCTAGTTTTTGTAGGTTTTGATTCACACAGACACTGTTCCATTCCATGGAAATGTTTGGGGGGGCATCCATTGAAATGCCTGTATAATGTGCTCCATCATTTGGAGAAATTGGTTAGGGAATGTACAGTTGTTTAATCCCATCATTTTTAAGATTGATAAAGTTTTCTTTTGTGTCCATTTTGGTAATTTTTTTTTTTTTTTTGGTATAGAATTCAAATGATTTTGTCTTATTCTCAACTTGTGTTATTTAAAAACAAGTTCAGACTGTTCAGTTTTTGATTTGAGGAGGTATATGCCCTTTTTGAATCACAATCCATGTAATTTGATTTGAGTTAAGAGTTTGGACTTGAGGATTTCTGGAAATTCGAAGAGAAACAGTGACCGGAAGTAAAACGTCATCGTTTATAAAACTACTTAAAATGGGAATAGACTCGATTGTTAAATATGGACCACACATTTATTTTAAAACCATGTGTAATAAGATCATATGATCAACAAGAGATTAGCTAGGTAGAGGATATAGATACAAGTGAATAAAGAAAGTTGGGGTAAGAAATGATAACCATAATAATTTGGAGAATTAAAAAAATAAAATAAAAAATTCTCTTTAGCTTTGATCAAAGTTGAAAAATAATTTTTGGTTTCAGAAATAGATGGAAAAAAAAATGTAGGAGGTTTTTGGTTAACAATATATAGAAGCTGGGATAGACATGTCGTCAGTTCTGGTTCCGACAGTTCGGTTCCTTTTTTTTTTTTTTTTTTTTTTCTTCTTATATTTAATCTTATTTAATAAAAAAAAGTTATACATATTATATTGTAAATGCATTTTATTAGGTCACCTGAAAATAAAATAAAATAAATAAATAAATGATGAATTAAAAAATTAAATTAAAATAAAACTAAAATGTCTTGCACTTAATTTTTACCACAATTAAATTGCCTATATATCCTCTTGGGGTTTAGAGGAATAAAATGCCACGTAGTTCTCTTACCTTTTATTGCAGGCTTGGTGATGACATGGACTAATCGTTGTCATGATCATCTGTTCCGCTTTCAGGTTGGTCATCTTTGAAGAAATCGTAGGGTTCCACTTGATCGATTTTTTGTTGTCTATTTTGCACCTTCATCCAATCATCAACACAAGCTTGTATCTGAATTGATTTCGGACTCAAAAGCGAACGTCTTGCTTCCAGAATATTCCCATCGGCACTGAACTCTTGTTCCACCGTCATCGTTGGAACTGGTGTTGAAAGAATTTGTTTGGTTATCATAGTCAAGATTGGAAAGTACCTTTCATGCTCATTCCACCAGTGTAAGATATCAAAATTTTTAACTTCAGTCTCTTCTATAAACTCAAAAGAGGTACCTAGATAAGATTCAAGCTTGGAATACGTGGTGGAGCTTGATGAAGAAGAACCTCGTAATTTTTTAGTTTTTTTGGATAACAGATTATACCCTAAACTCATAAATCCGATAGATTATGGGGAATGAGATACATTTTGAGTTTGTGGAACATCTATGTTCAGTGATGGACCATAAACTCTAAGATATTCCTTATATAACTCATACAATAATGTCTTTAATTCTAGAACAACTCATATCAACATCATAATCTATTTTAAAACCTTGTTTAATAAGCAGTTAGATATTCAGATAAATTTTCTAATTTATAATGTGGAACAAAGCACATGGCAATCAAATAAATATTTGGAAACTTCCTATAATAGTCTAACCATTTTTCCTTCATAGCAGTAACGAACTCCAGTAATTGTAAGTCGGATGCACAGTGCGTAAATGCACCAACAATATTAAGACTTTCAATAATAAATAAATTAGTTGTAGGATAATAAACACCAGATAAATTGTTAATAGCATTATTAAAGACTTTTAACAAACCACAAACTTTGTTACAAACATCCCAATGACTTGAATAAAGATTAATGTGACTAACATGATATTGAATAAAATAACTAATAAATCCCTATAATCATAACTTCTAGCAAGCAATTTATAAGTAAAATTCTAACGTGTTGAAACATCACGAGGAATCTAACGATACGCCTACTATTTTGTTTACAATATGTTGCCCATGCTTTCATTGCAGAAGAATGTTTCCACAAAAAAATATAGGGCATCTTTAATAGATTGAATAAACTGTTGAAGAATTTGTAATTCTTTTTTAACACATAAATTTAAAACATGGCATGCACATCTTTGATAAAAAAATTTACCACCAAGATAAGGTTTGCATAAATCAATTAAAGTAGAAATAGCAACAGTATTGTTAGAGGCATTATCAAAACCAATTGCAAAAATTTTGTTTTCAATTTTGTACTCTGCAAAAATAATTCTAAGTTGTCTAAAAATATTAGCAGTAGTGTGTGCATCATCAAAAACTCTAAATGCAAAAATTCTTTTTTGGATAGTCCATACATCATCTATATAATGGCAAGTGATACCCAAGTATGAATGCATTCACCAATGGTCACTCCATATGTCGGTACATACAGAAACACGATCATTATATTTTTCAAAATATTTTTCCAACTTTCTTTTTTCTTTGTCATAAATCTTTTCAAGTGTTTCTGTAAGCGTGACTCTAGGAACACGACTTACAGCAGGATTTAATGCTTGTTGACAATAATTAATAAAACCAACATTTTCACCTAAACTAAATGGTAAGTATTTTACTGCAACCATTCTAGCTAATTCTACTCTATTTTTTTTCACACTATATTTAAATAATTGTTGGTTAAGGGTACCGTACCTGGAAATTTGGGCTTGTGAACTTGATCTGGCCTATGCATCTAGATGTTTGTTTGTTATATGCTTCCGATATGAGGCATATCCTCCAGATTTGTGCCACTTAAATACTTTTTTTTTTTGGCAGTAATTGCAAAGCACTACAGTGCTTCCATTTGCTTGTGTAACTTTTTTTATATAGAGTATGAAGAGATCAAATTTGGCCTACTTCTGTAACTTCTCTTCCGTAGGTTGATCAAGTTTAAAATCTGGAGGGGGATCATGCACATTTTCTGATTGGCTTGTCAAATGGGGGGTGGCATCGGGATTGGGTTTAGAAATTATTAGAGGGGGATGAAGAGAGTTTAGGCCTAGGTCTTTAGCATAAACTTGGCATTGCAGACACTTGTGATAGGCAGTGTCGTCATAACTGAGATTATCCGTCATACGACCCTTACCTTTCATCGAAATGGTACGCCTATGACCGTCACCACTTCCACTTGCCATTTAAAAAATTGAATTGTAAAATTCCTTGAACAAAAAATGTTAAAAAATTAATGGAAATAAATGGTTGGAAATAAATTTGGGAGAGATTTGGAAACTTAGTAGTTAGTAATTGCAAATAAATAAATTGGAAACTTAGTAATTGACTAATTGCAAATTAAATAAATTGGAAATAAGATAAATTGCAAATAAAATAAATTGTAAACTTAGTACGTTAGAACCCCTCTAAATTAATATTCTTGAGACATGCCCTTGAGTATTAATTTAGAGGGATTATTAATTTGAAGAGATTTACTTTTAAAGTGTTATTTTATCTTAGAAAATGTGTTGAAGTCGGTTTTCTTGTTTAGGGAAGGTTCCTTTTTGGGATTCATTGTTTAGTCGATTTTTTTCTTTAAGGAAAGTTCCTTTTCTTTTTTTTTTGGTCAGGATTCCTTGTTTAGGAAACTTTTGTTAAGAAAATGAAACCTTTTGACTACAATAAGAAGGTGATCACAAAAAAAAATAAAATGAAATAGTTCAACCCATTTTGATTTTTTTTTAAAAAAAAAAAAAAAATGTTGGAATCGCCGATTTGAACCGGAACCATCGGTTCCAGTCCGGTTTGAATCGACGGTTCCTTATTTATTGGAATCGGAACCGAAACCGAAACCGAAACCGAAACCGAAACTGAAACCACCCTGTTTTCACTTCACGGTCCGATGCCGATTTCGAAATTGAAAAACCGGTTCCGATTTGGTTCCGGGTGGTCCGGTTCTGGTTTGGTTTGCCGGTTTGAACCAAATCAAACCGGTGTCATGTCTAGGCTGGGATGGGGACTGTTTTACCTAATTTCAAAATCATAGGGTTGTTTTTGTGGGAACTTTTTGAATCCTCAATGATATTCCTTTTTTATTTTTATTTTTTGAAAGACTTTTAGGTTCCTATTTTTTTTTTTTTTTTTTTTTTTTTGGCATTCTTTCCAACTTTCCAAGGCTATTTGTGGGATTCACACCTTATTAACACTTCACTAAATATCTTTCTACACTCTATTTAAAATTTTAGGTAAACTGCACAGACATACACCGAGTTTAGGTGTAATTACAGCTTTATTCAACTTTTTTCTGAAATTACACAAACATACCATGCTGTTAGCATCAATAGTTATTTTTAACGTTTGATTGTCCTTTTCCTTTGAAAAGTCTAAAAGGCCCCTAGTTATTATTTTATCATTCATTTTTAATTATTATATCAAAGTAAATTCAAATTAAATAATATAATATTTTTCTAAAAAAAGAAAAGAAAAGAAAATCTGGAAATCTCTAGACTTTTCAAACAAATCTAAAAATCTGCATAGAAAAAAATCTAGTGAAATTTTTTGAAATAGCTGGTGAACTTCATTATCACAATAAAAGAAGCCGGTGATCTTCACCGGTGGAGGAGGCTCCTTTTCAAGTGGGAGATGTCGGTCTCATACAGTTAGAGGATATCAGTGTGGATCTCCTCTGTTTGGAGGAGATCCGATGCGGAGGAGCCAGATCTCTTCTAATTGGAGGAGATCGATGCTGCTCTCCTCCGATTGGAAGAGATCCATCTCCTCGACATCTGATCTCCTCCAAACATAGGAGATCCACGCTGATCTCCTCTGACGGGAATAGACCGACGTCTCCCACTCGAAAATTGGAAGAGAGTCGTCCTTCACCAATGGCAGAGGAGATCAAAGCTGATGTCCATCAGAGAAGACTTCCCACTCTTGAAGCTGTTGTATTTTTTTTTAGTTTTTAGTTTCTGGTTTTATTTCATTAGTTGTGTAGTTGTATTGGGCCTACATGACTTAAGAGAAGTGAAAACACAATAAAATGAAGTGGGTGTGGTTTTCTCTGTTGTTTTTTGTGTTTTGGAATTTCACTTAGCCGTTATGAGGATTGTTTTGAGGATTTGTTGGAGTTCATTGTTCTGGAATTTTGGAGTTCATTTATATGGAATTTGATGCTGTTGATTATTATTATTATTATTATTTTCACGGTTTGTTTGTTTGTTTTGTTTTTGTTTTTGTTTTTGTTTTTGTTTTTTTTTTTGAAAGAATTCTGAATTTGGTTTAGATCTTATTTATTGTTAAATATTTGTAATGTGGATCTTGTGTTGTTGTTTAGTTTGATTGATGATAAAATACAAAGAGCTTGGAAGGAAAAATGGAAGTGATTCAATATCCTTATCTTTATTATTATTATTATTATTATTTATTTTAAAAAATTACTTTTCATTAAATCTTATCTATTCGATGGAGGTCATGAGATGGAAGGAGGGCCCCATCCATTTTCCTTGTTTTAAATATAATTAATTACTAGTATATAAATAATTAATAATAGTTTTATCTTATTAATATGTAAAAAGACCTTTTAGTTCTTTAGCTGTTAAGTTATAGTGGAACATCATTAATGGTTGGGTAAATTTGTGATATTTTAGACAAAAGTTGAATATAGCCGCAATTACACCTAAACTTTTGAGTGGTACTGTTGGTATCTATCTACTGATCTATTTATGCCTCACTTTTTAATTTTTTTTATTTAATTATATAAAATTAAATATTTTTATTAATTTTTTTTTATATATTTCTATAACTACCATTTTACTTATTTTTCAAACTTAGTACACCCCATCTCCTTTTCAAAAAATAAAATAAAAATGAAAATACATCTCTTCTCTGATCTCTCTATACATTTTTTTTTTATTAGAATAGTCTCTCTATACAGTTTCTCAACTCCATCATAAGACTTGTTTTTTCTTCTTATTTTTGTAATAGATTGGATTTTTGGTGGTAGATTGAGTGTGTGGTATTGATTGTCGCTGATGGTTTTTATTTATTTTTATTTTTTTATGCTTGATATCATTCTCAGACAATTATTCCAGATGCTTGATATCTTTCTCAGATAATTCTCCTAATTCCAGATTTTTTATATCATTCTTAGACTCTTCCATAATATTTTGTATGTGTGTAAGAAACAAATTTTAGGTTTAAGCTAGAGTTGACATCATTCTCAGATGTTTTTTCGTTTATCTTTGTGTCTCGAATTGTTGCCTCCAACGGGGCCGGACTCACCTTAAGGCCAGGTGAGGCTCGTGCCTTACCTCAATTTTTTTTTAAAAAAAAAAAAAATTGATTTTGCTTTCAATTCTATATATATATATATATATATATATATATATATAGCCAAACACTTCTTAGTAAAATTGATATTTTGTCTTCCTTTTGTATTGGTGGTGGTTCAAGTCCCACCATTTACTTTTTTTCTAGGAAAATGAATATCTTATTTTATAAATTTAATTTTATCATGTACTTTTTAATCATTTTTTATGCGTTTTTTATTTTACCATATTTTCCAATTTCTTTTTCAAAGCCATTGTCAACTTCTTAGCTACTTTTAATTTGTGGTTACTTTATTCTATTTATTTTATATTAAATTATCTATTATTATTTTAAACTTTTATTATTTCTAATAGATTTAGTTTCCAATCAATAAACCCTAAACTATCAAATTTTAATTTACCATCTATTATTATGATTGATTTTATTTTGTCCTTAGTATTTTTCTTTATTTTATAGTTTTAATTTATTTCAAATCAATAAATTAATAATTTACCAATAAAAAATAAAAAAAAAAAATCAAAAAACATGTCTAGTAATATTTATTAATCAATTATTTTTGTATAAATTTAAAGTGAATTCATTATAAATATAAACAAAATTTCTTATTATAAAATTAGATTGTAATTTATTACTTTAAGAAGAATAAATATTGCAATTTTATTGTTTATGTTGTTTTTCTTGTTATTATTTAATTTTTAATATTGTGTTTCTTGTTTTTACTTTTGTTTTTTTAAATGTAAGATTACTTAGTTCATCTTGCGTAAGTGTTCTATTTGTTTTATTTTATATAAACATCAGTATATCATCAATTGTTTTTATGTAAAAAAAACTCATTTTTTGTTTTAAAACAAAACTCATTTTACTATGATCTTAATTTTTAATATTTTTTATAATATAATTGTTATTTTATTCAAGTGCCCTACCTGGTTAAAATTTTAGGGTCTGCCACTGGCCTCCAAGCACTCTAGTCACTTGTAATCGGCCTAGTGGATACGTGACGTTTTAAAGAAGTGTGAGTACATTGACGAAGTCAAAGCATTCAAAGAATCTATAAGTGGTATGAAAATTGGAGCGATTAAACTTGATGAAGTGATGAAACTTAGTAAGCATCATGGAGATATGAGTGACTTGGGTTTTGTAGAAGAAGTAAAGAAGACTCCTACAACCAATAATAAGTCAAGAAAGTCCAAGGAAAGGAAAGGCTCAACTACCACTACTTCCAAGTTCAAAGGCAAAGACAAGAAGAGTTATATATGGATCATCTCAACTAACTTCTGAACCAAAACATGCTCATTCAAAAGGCAATAGAACTTCTCCACCAAAGTATGCTCACCCTAAATGTAACTTTTCTAAATTCACTACGGTTTGTCATTATTGTAATGTGGTTGGTCACATTAAGCCTAAGTGTTATGGATATAAATTTGCTAAAGACAAAAAGAAATATTGGTAGAAGAAATTTAAAAAATATGTAATGGTTTTGGTTGGGTTATCCGATTTGATAAAACGCAACCAATAAACCAATCAGATTGTTCTTAAGTAACCCAATGGGTTCATTTTATTTAACAAAATCAAACAAGCCCGATTAAATTAGTTTGGTTTGAATGAATTGATTGGTTTCAAAGTTTGGGTGCCCACGTGCCCCTAACCTAGCCTCACCCTTACTTTTAAATGATTTTACTTGGGAAGCTACGGTGAAATGACATTTAATGAAGTTGGGAACTAGAAGTTCAAGAGTTGAATTTTCAGGTTTCAATTACAGATAATGTACATACATCGGCCTTATGAAACAGGACAAGAAACAAAATGTTAACTAAAAAAGTTATTAGGTTCATACTTGCATTCATTCATTTAAGGGTTAATTACACTAACTTACCCTTAGTTTATTAAATTTAACACGATTTCAAAAAGATATCCAAAACTAACGCAAACACCCCCCGCCATCAAGTCAATCCGTTAACTTTAACGGTTGACTAACCTTGACAATTGGAAAGCCAAATATACCCTTACCACATCTCTCAAACATAAAATATATTTTTAATTAAAATTGAAAAATCATTTTTTTTTAATAATAACAAGATAATTTACCCGTGGTGGAGCTTCACTGCCAAAGGAAACAAGATTGACGATCTCCTACTTAGTAGAAGAGATCTTTGACGATCTCGGAGATTGATCTTCTACAATTCGTAGAGAAAGCTCCTTCACGAATTGAGGATGTTTCCGTAGGCAGTTGATATATTATCTATTTATTATTATTATTTTTAATTTTTAATTAAAAAATATTTATGTTTGGGATGATGTGGCAGGGGTATATTTGATTTTCTATAGGTCAAGGTTAGTCAACCGTTAAAGTTAACGGATTGACTTGATGACAAGGGGTATTTGTGTTAATTTAGGGCATCCTTTTGAAATCTACTAGATTCAATAAAGTAAGGGTAAGTTGCTACAATTAACCCTTCATTTAAAAGAATAAAAATTATTAGCTTTAACACATCACCTCACAGAATATACAACATTAGAGGTGGCAATATGGGCTATCGTGTCATGTTTGTATAAACCCAAACACGCCCTGTTAATTTTTTGCTTAACCCTAACACGGCCCGTTAAACTTATTGTGTTATAGGTCAAAACCTAAACACGACCCATTAATTTATAGGTTATATATACGATAAATTACAATTCCATTAATTCATTTCCTTCTTAAAATTTTAAAGTAATTTAAATCTTTTAATTTAATTACATAATTCAATCCACTAACACTCATTTAATAAATGAAAATAATCAAGAATAATAAAAATGTTGATTCAAAATAAAATCCCATAAAATTTGGTACAATTGTCCAAAATATAAAATTCATCCAAAAATAAATCCAAGCATATTGCCAACCCTGTGTGCACTTCTTATGAAGAGGCAATAAGGGAGGTTGGAGATCCAAATTGGATCTCAATCCATTTATTTATTTATTTTTATATAATATATTTTATTAAATAAGGTAATATAAAAGGTAATTAAGTCTTTTTACTATACTGCCAAATGCTAACGCTAGGCGACACCTTTATTAGTTTTTAGAAAAGTTGTTTCTGTCTATTAATAAGAAACCTCAGTTAGGTTCTGCATAATAATTAGTACTTCTTAATGATAGTTTTAATTAATAGATAAATGGGGAGGAGATGGTAAAGCATTTCATGTTCTACCCAATCAACCCCGCCTCATCTACAACGATAGAATTTAGGGAAATCATTTTCACCCCTGAGGTTTGCCATATTAGATAAACTGGTACCTCTAGTTTTAGTAATGACCAGTCAACCCCCTGAAACCCTATATATTAGGTTTTTTGCCCTTTCTGTCAACTTTTCCATCCAAAATCCCTTTGACCATTAATGAAAATATAAAAACACCTTCATTAGAGATTGAACCTTCAACCTTGTGGTTGAGAGCCACAAGCTCTAACCGCCACAAGCTCTAACCAACTAAGCTACTCCAGCTCATTGTTGAAGGGTTGTCGATTTAAATGCATGTTTATATATATATATATAATTTGTTTGTTTATATAATTTAAAATAAACTCATATTTAATAATAATATATAAAAAAAGATTTATGAAAAAGAAAAAGAAAATAAGAAAACAAAAGGAAACCCAGAAAATCTAGAAAATCAAAGCTCATAAAGTTTTTTTATTTCTTCCTCTTTTATTTTTATTTTTATTTTTTGAATTTTTTTCATTTTTAAAAAATATATTATTTCAATTTGATAACAAAAAAAAAAACCCAGAAAATCAAAGCCCATAAATTGAAAAGGGAAAAAATTCAACAAAAGAAAGAAAGAAAGAAAGAAAAATAATAAAAAACAATTTCCTTTTTTTGAATTTTTTCCCATTTGTTTTCTTATTTTTTTTTTCTTTTTCATAAATCTATTTCTTTTTTCATAAATTTATTTTTATAAATAAATTTAAATTATTTTAATTAAATTATATAACTATATATATACACACACATTTAAATTGACAGTCCTTCAACAAGAAGTTGGAGTAGCTTAGTTGGTTTGAGAGTATGGCTTTTAATCATAAGGTCAAAAGTTCAGTCCTTGATAGAGGCATTTTAATTTTTTAATTAACGGACAAAGAGATTTTGGATGGAAAACTTGACATAAAGGGCAAAATGACCAATATTTAGGGTTTCAGGGGATTGACCGGCCATTATTGAAACTAGAGGGACTAGTTTATCTAATATAGTAAACCTCAGGTGGGAAAATGATAATTTCATGTTATAAAATTCATCCAAAAATAAAGAACTAATTACACCAACCTCCCTTGAGGTTTGCTAAAATACACATGAAAACAACTTTATCATTAATTGACACTCACCTCCCCCACCGTCAGTTAACGTCCGTTACATTTAGCTTTTGACCGTGTTAGACCGTGTAAAAGTCCAAAATACCCCTAAGTATGTCTATTTACTTTTATAACCCCAGAAAAGACAAAAACTAAAATAAAATAAAAAATTCAAATTACAAATAAAATAAGGGTTAAATTCATTTTAGTCCATCTAGTTTGACCTAATAGCCAAACTGGTCCCCCGGTTTTGAGAATTATCTTGACAAGTCCTTGTAGTTTCTAAAAATGTGTTTTGCTGTCCCTGCCGTCCAATTTTGTTAGGGTTTGTCAAATTTTCGTCAAGTGTGAAGGGTAAAATGGTAAACTGACCCTCGAGCTTCTAGAAACTATGTGAACGAAGGGTAATTACGTAAATTGATGTATAAATAAAATAATTTAAGAATAAATAATTAAAAATGAAAAAAATGAAAAAAAAAAAATCTTATCTCTCTCTTATCTTTTCACGATTTCTCTTTTTTCTCTCTAAGTCTCTCACTATTTCCACACCATTCTTCTTCTTCCTCATCTCTCTCTCATGATCTCCACACCTACACCATTCTTCTTCTTCTTCTTCTCACGAATCTTCTTAGATCTTCTTCTTCTTCTTGGCTGAAGATCTAGAGGCTTGATTGATAGGTTTCTAGGCGACAGTGCCCCCGTTGTAATTCCTGGAGGCGACAGAGAACTTGGATTAGCAGTATCTAGTGAAGGCGGAGGGGATACACTAGCATCTGGTGGAGGTGGAGTAGTTGGGGTTGGTGAGCTAGGGTCAGGACTAGGATTTGGATTTGGGTTTGGTGGAGCGGGTGGGGTGGAACCCATTTGAGGACTCGGTATCGGGTTAGGTTGGGTGGAGGTGGAGGTGGAGGAGGAGGAGAAGCTGGGATTGGAAGGGTTGGGGAAGAGAGTGGGAGGAGAATAACAAGAGTCACCGGAGGAGCATTTATTAGATTTTTGGGTGGCATGGCGTAAGAGCCCGGTTTAGTGTGGTGGCCATGGTCAGTGGTTGATTTCGATTTAGGTTAGGGTTTTGTGTGGTGGTGGTTGTAGCGGTGTGTGGTTGATTTGGGGGTGGTGGCTGAAGATCTAGGGTTTGAGAGTGGGTTTTTTGGGTTGTTTTTCTGGTAATTGGGGCTGTTTATGGTGGTTTTTGGGTAGTTTTTACGGTAGTTTTTACAGTAGTTTATGGCGGTGGTGGCTCATTCTAAAAGGATTTTATTTTGTCTTTCCTTTTCTAACGATTCTAAGAAGCTTGATAGATGAATATCATCCACCACCTAACGTCAGGATTTTATTTTTGTTCAATTGTTTGTTCTGATCTGTAAAGAGATTGGGAAATGTCATTTTTCTGGTTCATGAGATTTTGTTAGTTTTTTTTTTTCGTGAATTTGATGCGAATCGGTTGTGGGTGAATTTGTTGGTAATTTGTTGTGTTATTTGAATCTGAATGTGATTTGAATTTGGAACTGGATGGTGGTGGGTTATGGTTTTGGAGATGGATGGGTTTGATTTGGCAGTGGGTGTTGGATTTGGGGTGGTTGGATTTCTGGAAAACTGATGGAGATGGTGGTGGGTTTAAATTTTTGGGTTGGGTTTAGTGTCTGGAAAATTTTTGTTGATTTGATTTGTTGTTCTTCAGAAGATGGATGGACAAGAGGAAGAAGATGAAGTTGGTAGAGAAGAAGATCTGTTGTTTATGTTGTTCTTTAAAAATCAAGGGCAACAGGGTCATTTAACCCTGCCCCTGTCAGATTTCATTTAATCAGGGGCAGCAGGGTCATTTTACCCTCTGACCCTGTCAATTTACAATTTTTCAGCGGAATTATTAACGGAAGGACTTAACGAGACAATTCTCAAAACCGGGGGACCAATTTGGCTATTAGGTCAAACTAGAGGGACTAAAATGAATTTAACCGTAAAATAAAATAAAAGGAAATTTATTTAAAAATAGAGATTAATTGAAAAAAAAAAAAACTATTTAAAAAATAAGATTAATTGAAAATTAATAATTTTTAAAAATTTTTTTTTATAAAGATTCAATTTAAAAAAAAAAAAAACGATTTTTTTTTAAATGCTGGTCCAGCTTTTTTAAAAAATATATTTAAAATTTTTAATAAAATTAGAGATTAATTGAAAAAAAAAAACTATTTAAAAAATAAGATTAATTGAAAATTAATAATGTTTTTTTTTACAAAGAATACAATTAAAAGTTAAAAAATTATTTTGAATAAATAGATTTTTTTGGAGATCAAATTAAAAAAAAATTATATTAAAAAAAGGACGATTATTCATTAAATAAAAAAATATATTTAAAAAAGAAAAGAAAAAAGAAAACATATATATATATTTTTTAAAAAAAGATGAATCTTCTGATGTAGATCTGATGGAGATCCAATCTTAGATCCATCTGTTTATTATTGTTTTGGTGGGTTTTTCCGTG
Organism: Acer saccharum; assembly: GCA_030490815.1. NCBI lineage: Eukaryota > Viridiplantae > Streptophyta > Magnoliopsida > Sapindales > Sapindaceae > Acer > Acer saccharum. Next base: position 87,510 of record CM059869.1, on the reverse strand, counting down.
GCATATGTTAGAATTTTTTATTTTTTTTATTTTTTATTTTTATTTATTTATTTTTTTGAACAGGGAGTTATATTAGCCACAAAGGGCAAGCAAATAGAGGCCAAAAGGCTAACAAAGCAGGGCAAAACAGCTAACCAAGCCCTCGAGCCAAAAGAGAAAAAAACAACCAAGCAAAACCCAACTGCAACAAGCAGGCAACAACACTGCGCCTAAGAAAAAACACAAACAAAAAACCAGGCATGGAAAAAAGCTCAACAAAACCCATCACAACACCCTAGACACAAAACAGGATAAACATAACAAGCCAAAAAAACTTAGTGAACCTCCCAAATGACCTTGTCCCACTCCCTGGCTGAACTATTTTTAGAAAGCATATCAGTAAAGGAATTGCTAGCTCTAGGATTGAAAATTACCCGAGTATTGCCAAGAAAAGACAAGCTGGTTCGGATGTCATAAATGATGTTAACGTGCTTGAAATTGCCCATGCCTTGAGAGTTAATCCACGAAACGGATACATTAGAGTCGCTAATAACTTCAATCTCCTTCCCCACTAGAATCTCATAAAGAGAGCACATAGGCACCCCCGCCTTATGAATCGTGAGAATCTCAACAGTAATAGTGTCCAGGACACCAATGAAAAGAGAAAAAAGACCCATAATCCTGCGTGAGCTGTCTCTCAAAACACCGCCAATCCCCGCGTTCCCTGGATTGCCTTTAAAAGAACAATCTACATTGAATTTCAACGCATGACCAATAGGAGGGATCTAGGTCTCTATTGTCAATCTTTTCATCCTTTTATTTTCCTGACTGCTGTCTTTTATATTCAGGAGCATAATGGAAATGGGAAGCTTTGAACCTCTTCCATGCTATATGAACCACCAAGCAATGCGAAATTTGATTGTGTCTTGAGCATGTGGAATTTTTGTTTTCTTATTTTTTTTTTCATAAATCTGTTTTTATATATTATTATTAAATATGAGTTTATTTTAAATTATATATACATGAGTTTATTTTAAATTATATAAATAAATTTAAATTATTTTAAACAAATTATATATATATATAGACATTTAAATTGACAGTCATTCAACAAGAAGTTGGAGTAGCTTAGTTGGTTTGAGAGTGTGGCTTTTAATCATAAGGTCAAAAGTTCAATCCTTGATGTAGCATTTTAATTTTTTAATTAATGATCAAAGAGATTAGAAAACTTAACAGAAGGGGCAAAATGACCGATATTTAGGGTTTTAGGGGATTGACTGGCCATTATTGAAACTAGAGGGACCAGTTTATCTAATATAGCAAACCTCAGGGGAGAAAATGGTAATTTGATGTTATAAAATTCATCCAAAAATAAATCCAAGCATATTTCCACCCCTGTGTGCAGTTCTTATGAAGAGGCAATAAGGGAGGTTGGAGATCCAAATTGGATCTCAATCCGTCTCTTTATTTATTTTTATATAATATATTTTATTAAATTTCTGATTTTATTAAATTATAGGTAATATAAAAGGTAATTAAGTCTTTTTACTATACTACCAAATGCTAACGATAGGCGACGCGACACCTTTATGGCTTTATTAGTTTTTAGAAATTAAAGTTAGGTTCTGTATAATAATTAGTACTTCTTAATGATAGTTTTAATTAATAGATAAATGGGGTGGAGATGGTAAAGCATTTCATGTTCTACCTAACCAGCACCGCCTAATCTACAACGATAGAATTTAAGAAAATAAATGGGATGGTGTGTGGGGATGGCCGCCCGTTCGGTTGCCATCCCTAATCTAATTAGCTTATGTACGAAAAAGTGGCTGGGAATACTGCACAAATTAATATTTAATGATAAACCAAGTTAATTTTCTCAACCCTCGTCAGTTGTCACTATATATATGCATAATTCATCACTTCATTTGCAAAGTGCTAGAAGCTTTTAAGCCTTCGAAGAACATAAAAATGAAGGCTCATATTATTTCTGAGGAGCTGATAAAGCCATCTCTACCAACTCCACTCGTCCTTCGAAACTACAAATTATCGTCCTTTGATCTATTGCGTGGTCCTAACTACATGAGTATATTTCTGTGCTTCCCTTCTAATGGCACCAATAATCTATCCTCCCAGAGAGTTAAGCTTCTACAAGAATCGCTCTCCAAAACCCTAACTCAAGTGTACCCACTAGCCGGGCGATACGTGAAAGAAAATTTAGAAGTTGATTGTAATGATGAAGGTGCATTGTTTGTGGAAACACAAGTAAACTGCAAGCTTTCTGAATTTCTTGATGCAGATGACAAGGTCACGCAGCTTTGTGATCATTTGGTGCCTCATATATTAGAGTCGGCCACCACCCCTTTGTTCTCGGTTCAATTCAATAAGTTCACCTGTGGCGGCGATCTTATAGCAATAAACTGTACACACAGGATAGCTGATGGGTTCTCTCTCTTTAAATTCGTTGAATGGTGGGCTACCGCATGCAGAGAAGGCATCGATAAATTAGTTGATGATCGCCCTAGTTTGGACTTGCCTTCTCTTCTCCCAGCAAGTCAGAAGATTCCTGATATCAAGCTTGGTGCGAGAGAGAACAATGTTGTGACCAAAATCTTTGTTTTCAATGGTGAAGCCATATCGAAACTGATAGCGATGGCGAAGGCTGGTGGAAAAAGGCAACTGATATCAGACACGGTCGTGGTGACTGCGGTTATATGGAGAGTTCTCATAAACATAGCTGAAGCGAGACATGGGAAACTAAGGCCTTGTGTAGCCACGCATGTGCTGAACATGCGTGGAAAGACAGCCCTGCCTGTGCCCAAAAATGCATTCGGGAACTTGTGCTATCCGGCCATTGCGCGGTTCGTACCAAGCAATGACCAGAGCAAGGTAGAGCTGCATGATCTGGTTGGTCTGCTCAGCGACAGCATAGGAAAAGCCTACAAGGACTTGGTGAAGGTGAGCAGAAGTGGCGATGATCTTTTCGCTTCATTGGTTGATGTGACGAAAGAGGTAAGCGATGAATACAACAACATTGAAGGTGACATATATCCGTTCTCAAGCGTAGTTCAGTTCCCTGCATGTGAATTGAGCGATTTTGGTTGGGGAAAACCCATTTGGATGGGGGGTGGTCAAGTACATGTGCCTCTGGAGATTATATTTCTGTGGGGCAGCAGAGATGGTAAAGCCATTGAAGCCTGGGTGAGCTTGAATGAAGATGATATGCTTCATTTCCAACAACATCCAGATATCATAGCCTCCACTTTTACAAAATAGCTTATAATAATAAACAGATAACAGTGCCATTAAGATGATTAGGGTTTCCTTTTTTTTTTTTGGGTGGATTAAATAAATATGTGATGTTTTCGTCTTATCTCATCACATCATCTCAAAATGTTTGGACTCTACTGCTATTCTCTTTCGGAGTTTCTACTAAATAATGCCTGTAGTCCTACTCTCCTTATCTCTTCTTCAATAAAATTTCCTTTCTTTCTTGCTTAAAAAAACAGATTTATTCTTAGTTGCAAATTTTACCACATTTGAGTTTGTTTAGAGCATCTCCAAGGATATAATGAATCGTGAAAAACTTATATGTGTTGTGGATAAATGAAGAACAATAGAAGAACAGATAAATAAATAAATGAGATGAGAGAGGGAAGAGAGACACGAGAGAGAGAGAGATTTTGCTCTTTGTATTGATATCAAGTATGCTTCAGCTGATCAAAGAACTTTACAAATGAGAGAGCTATATTTACGATGAGATGTCAAGCAAGTGGGGAGATATTTATGGAGATATTTAGCAAGTGTAAGATATGTTTAGGTGATGGTGGAATCCACACCAGATTCACAACACTTTCCATTGGATTTCCACCACTTTAATTTGTTAGGTAAAACCTAATGGTATAAAAACCTCAGCAAAAATATATACAATGATCTTTTAGATCTTGTAGTGTTGGGCGTTCTCAAATCTATCTCATTAAAAACCTTGTTAGGAAAATTCAATGAGACAAAACCTAATTGAAGGGAAAAAGATTACACTGCACATATGTCAAGAATTAATATTTTCTTCAAAACATTTCTCATGTTTATACTTTGCTAGGAAAAACCCAGTGGGATAAAAACCTCAGCAAAGATATCCATTGATTTGTTAGATCAAAGTAATATTTACGATGATCTTTTGGATCAAGGTAACATATATAACTTTTGTCAATACGAACTGATAATAGAATTTCTGTATATGTATATATATATACATACATATATATATATATATATATATATAGTGAGTCTCTTATAATTTTAAAATAAAGAATCTATATATATATAATTTTGAATCTATATATATATAGATTCCTTATTTTAATTTTGATAAGGACCACTATGAAATCACATCGATTTGAATGAATTTTGATTTGAATTTTTTTGTGGATGATAAATTCATTGAAATCTACATATGAATAAAATTTGAAATTTTTTCAAGCACTAGAACTATTTATCCGGATTTTTTTTTTTTCAATATGAAAGCATCGGAAAATGGGTGAATTATAGAAAAATTCAAGAAAAATAGTTCTAGTGCTTGAAAAATTCTCAAATTTATTCATAAGTAGATTTTGAAGAACTTATTATCCACAAAAAAATTTGGATTAAAATTCATTTAAATCAATATGATTTCATGGTGGTCCTTACCGAAATTAAAATAAGGGATCCCTTATGAGAGACTCGCTATATATATATATATATATACAATGATTAGCAAGATCAAATCAATATTTACAATGATCTTCATGATCAAGACAACGTATATACGATGATCTACTGGATCAATGTAATATTTATGATGATATTTATGAATCAAATAATTTTTGGGTGTGCTTAGAGAATTGTCTCATTAAAAACCTTGTTAGGAAAACCCAATAGGACAAAAACCTAATCGAAAGGAAAAAGAGTAGGATGCACACATGCCCTAATATAATTAATATACTTCATTTGATATGTTCTCCCTGATAGGGACACTCCCCCTGATAAAAATTCTTTTGAAGCAATCTTCTAGATTGCTTAATTGATGGACGTTGATGTTTATTTCATGAAATACAATAACATCATAAATGATTGGGGGATATAAGCAAAGACTTGCTTTATGAAGCGTTATTTAAATTGTTGTGTCATTATAGGTAAAAACATATCTTGTTTGTGAACGAGCTTTTTGTGGATCATATAGATATCCGACATCAGCATAATCAAGTAAAAGTGAAATATTGTTAGATTTTGTATAAAATAATCCTAAATCTTTTGTTCCATGAAGTAACGATAAAGATGTTTAATATCATTTTCAATGCTTTTGAGTTGATGCTGAAATGAATCTAGTAAGTACATTCCCAAAGAATGTACTATCTGGTCTAATACATTGATCCAGATATAACAAATCACAAATTGTATTAAGATATGATCTTTCAGGACCAAGTATCTTTTCACCATTTTCTATTGGTTAGAATGGATCTTTTTTAGGATTAAGAGTTTTAACAACCATATGTTTACTTAAGAGATGAGTAATATCCATATAGAATCCTTTCAACATATTCTGATTGATGGACAAGCGTTCCATTTGAGCTATGTTCGATCTTCAGGTCAAGACAATATTTTCTTTCTCATTTTTTTATGAAGACACATGAGTATATAATATGATTATCATATCCTTATCTTATCGAATATTCACTTAGACGGGTATACCACATCCGTTCATATTGTTTTTAATCCATATAAGGATTTTTGTATGTTCATCAAATACAGATTACGAGATCTTGATTTATGTGCTTCAACATTTTAAATTCTTCAGAGATTATAAATATCTGTATTGAGTGAACCATATAGATAAATAATTACTACATCTAGAAGACGAATTTCAAGTCTTTTAAAGGCAACCAAATTTATCAAACATTCGAAACGTAATCGTATTCATCACTAGTGAATACCAAGTTTTTGTGAGAAACCTTGTACTATGAGTCGTGCCTCATATCTCACGATCTCGTTTTTCTCATTACCTTTCCATATAAAGACCCATTAGTATCCAACTAGTTTGACATCTCCAGGTGTCTGGAGTACTATTGGTTTAAATACTTTATGTTTGGCTTATGAAGTCAATTCTTCTTGAATTGCTTCTTTTCATTTAGGCCAGTCATGCCTTTTGTCTACAATCATTGATATCATGAATATCGTAATTATCATTTATAATTTCAGTTGCTACTGTGTATAAAAATACATCATCAATTATTGTTTCCTTATGATTCCACATTTCTTTCATATGATTTATAGAAATTTTCTCAATTTCTATATTTTTGTATCTCTATTGAGATTTCCTCCATTTCAATGGATTTAGACACTTCATGGACTTGTATGATTTATAGAAATTTTCTCAATTTTTATACTCTTGTATCTCTGTTGAGATTTCTTCCATTTTAATGGATTTAGTCACTTTTTGGACTTGTATGATTTACATAAATTTGCTTAATTTGTATACTCTTGTATCTCTGTTAAGATTTATTTCAATGGATTTAGTCATTTCATGGACTTGTATGATTTATAGAAATTTGATCAATTTCTATACTCTTGTATCTCTATTGAGATTTATTCAATTTCAATGGATTTAGTCATTTCATAGACTTGTAAGATTTATAATTTTTTTTTCTCAATTTCTATATTCTTGTATCTTTATTGAGATTTCTTTCATTTCAATGGATTTAGTCACTTCATAGAATTGTGTCTCTTTCGATATATCAGACTCTTATAGAGTTAATTTAGAGATAGTGGATTTATTTATAACTCGAGTTTTGTTTACATTAGGATCCTGATAATAATATCGTGGCTCTTCTAGAGCCTTCTATCAGATCCGTTGGACCTAATATAGTATTAACATTTGCTTTGAGCAAAGTCAAATTCATAAAATATTTGACTCTGCAGAATTATATGAGTCGTTACACTATCGGTAAGACATATATTTTTCATTCTAGGAATTTTATGAACATTATTTGTAATGCCATTTTATATCTTATCTGAAATGATAACTTTTTCAATAGGTTTATTCTGTAAACCTTTTCTTTTTATCATTTACAAACATCCTCTCACAGGGTATGTTTTGATATCTAGCTCATGAATATAAATATATTCAAATTTAATCTCTTGATATTGCTCCTTTCAGGAGCAAATACAAAATGAATAAAATATCTTTTCCAATCTCATCATAGATGAGATTAGGATCTTAAATCCTTTTATGATTCTCACAACATTCTATTAGGATATATAGATCCTTTTGCTCAAATGAATGACATGTAAACATATCACTTCATAAAAATGAGATAAAATAAAATCATGGATCATATTGATTTTTCAAACTTTCGGTTCGACCATGAACTGTAAGTTCATATATAAAATTCAGAAAACTTCAGATTTTGAATGGATTTGAAACCCTAGGTTCCAAATAATGAAGTATGGCATTCATATATATAACACTAGATCCAGAACTCTAAGTTTTCATCGGTTTTCAAAGCCATGCCAACTTAAATATCATAAATCCAGAAACTTTAAGTTCCGGTTAGTCGATCTAGTCGATCTCACATTTTGTATATAAATAAATAATACGAATATTTAAAGGACATAATAAATCAGGGGCATAAATAAATAGATCTAGGGGTTAAGCTTACCTAATATATTGCATAAAAATAAATGCAAATATTTAAGAGAATAAATAAATAAATCCAGTGGCTAAGCTCACCTGATAAATTGCATAAAAATAAATGCAAATATTTAAAGAGAATAAATAAATAATTCCAGGGGCTAAACTCACCTGATAAATTGCATAAAAATAAATTTGAATATTTAATGAGAATAAATAAATAAATAAATAAATTCATAACTATATATAGATTCTGTCAACACAGCCGTAGCGAGTCTCTGTCGACACAGCCGCAGCCAGTCTTATATATTGCGTATAAATAAATACGAATATTTAAAGAGCATAATAATTAAATCTAGAATTATATATAGGTTCCGTTGACGTCATAGGCCATCTTGTATACGAAACTATATATAGGTTCTGTGGACACAGCAAAAGCCAGTCTCATATATTGCGTATAAATAAATATAAATATTTAAATATAAGTAAATCACCATCCTGAAGATCTTTTTTACTTATATACACAAATATCGAGCTGTAAGTAAATTACTCACTTGGAGATACTTCTTACTTACATACGATCATGTTGATAATGTGTTGTAAATAAATGAAAAACAATAGAAGAACAGATAAATAAATAAATGAGATGAGAGAGAGAGAGAGAGAGAGAGAGAGAGAGAGAGAGAGATTTCTCTTTGTATTGATATCAAGTATGCTTCAGCTGATCAACCAACTTTACAAATGAGAGAGCTATATTTATAGCCCTTCAGAGCGCAACTTGCAAGTGATAATGATGAAGTCAGCCAAGTGGGGTGGATGAGATGTCAAGCAAGTTGGGAGATATTTAGCAAGTGGAAGATATGTTTAGGCGGTGGTGGAATCCACACCAGATTCACAACAATATGTCAAATATGACAAATAGAAAATAAGTTAAATATGTTTCTCCAATGGAATCATGACTATTTAATGTAAAGTTGACTTGACAAATTGTTTTTACAAACACTGTTAAGATGACCATCTACTATTGGCGGACAAACAATTTGAGATGAAAATTAAAAACTGTTACAAAAATTGTTTGGTCAATAATAAAATAAGAAAATAATTAATAATTTGTGTTTTAAATAGAAGTTGATAACATTTGAATTACTATGTCTTATACAATTTCTTTTGTAATTTCTTGCTTTGTTTTGAGTAATACTTGTGCGTTTTATGTTTCTTTTGTTAGCTTTAATCTAATTGAGTTTTAAGAGCTAAATGAAAGAAAAATGGAAGGTTTTCAATCAATCCTAAGAAAACTAACTCTGCAGATGAGTCAACTTCTAGGATTAAACTGTATTAGCTCAAAGAGAACTAGGTGTCGAACATTATATGGTTGGAAAGATTCGGAAGATAGCTAGATTTCTATATAATTTTACGGTTTGCAATTCAAAATTTTCTAGAGAAAGTTATTATGATTTTACTACTAGATATATGGTCAGCCTAGAAATTGTATGCACCAATTCGAGAAATCATCCTTTAGGGCTGTCAATGTTGGAAACAAGACTTTGGAATTCTTTGTGTTTTGTACGATTAATAGAGGGCCAATCTATATTTTAATTCAATTAATAGCTGATCCTAATCACTTTATGTTAGGATTAGTTGTAATTCGATTAAGATTCCTAAAGCTAATAGTATTGTATTTCCTATTTGAGATCGCTTTGACTTGAACAGTTGGAACTTATTGGAGGCTGATTATGCCACTTTAAGGAGACCTAATTCATGCCTATTTCACTATTTGAGGGAGAAAACTACAGTAGAAAGTTATGAGAGAGAGATAGAGAGCAGAGGATCGAAGAATTGCTTTCTTTACTCGGGCTATAGTGTAGCCAAGCCTTGAATGCTATCCACATAGAGTATCTATTACCGTGCTTAACGCTTTAGAATGTTTGGCTAAACATTTAATTGATTTGATAAGAATGTAGCCAACATTGTTGTAGCCCAAATTGATTTTGAACAGATTTATTACACACGCCCCAACGAATTATCAGGAAGTCGGAGCAAAGCCTAACCATTTTACAACAACTTTGATTTCGTTAATTATTGCATATTGTTTATATTTAACCTATATATGTTAATAAATTTTTATTGATTATTTTTAAATCAAATTTTTATTGAAAAAGTTTATTTGTAGATTAATTCCAATAATGTAAATTTTAGTTTATAAGATAAACAAATCGATATTAAAAAACATTTATTGTAGCATTTTATTAAACTATTTTTTTAGAATCATATATTGTCGGATCAAATGGTCTACCGTTAATCGTACTTGGAGAAGAGAGATGTTTCTCTACATCCTGCTATTTAATAGACAAATGGTAGACTTAAATACCTATCACAAAAGGGAAGGGAGAATGACAGAATGTACAAAGACTTTTCTAAAAAGTAGTTTTGCATTTTAATATTCAAGGTCACAACATATTTTAGATTCTTATTATTATATTTATAAAAAATTAATATAATTTATCATAATTTGTTGAATTAACCTATAGAAATTAATATAAAAGAGTGAAGAAAATTTAATTCTTAATTTGTCTCTTAGGAAAAACTTCGGGAAAAAAATCAAGATATAAAAGGAAAAATACAGTCCCGATAAATCATCATTTAGCAACAAATATTATTTTTGTCCCAATAAGTGCCAAAATCTCAAACTTTTTAGGGACAAAGACATTCTATTGGGATAAAAAAAAAATTCCCTAAAAGTCTTGTCATGTTTGCTCTCTTTCGGAACAAATAATTTATCTTGACCTAATAGACATTGGGACGAAATAAATTTTTCGTCTTTAAAAGTCTCATTAGATTTGCACTCTTTTGGGATGAATAATTTATTTCGTCCCAATAGACATCCTACTGGGACAAATATTTTTCATCGTTAAAAATCTCGTCATGTTTGCACTTTTTAGGGACAAATAGTTTATTTTGTCACAATAGACATTCTATTAGGACAATTTTTTTCATCCCTAAAAGTCTTGTCAGGTTTGCACTCTTTCGACACGAATAATTTATTTCCTCCCAGTACACAACCAATTGGGACAAATTTTATTCGTCCCTACAACCCAATTTTGTTGTAGTGAATTTGTATTCAATTTAGAATTCGTTTGTAATTTAAAAGAATAAAAAAGTCTTGATAGATTCAATTAAAAAAAAAAAAAACTATAATATCTTTTGATTAAAATATTAATAATTTGATTTAGAGTTAATGTTGGAATTTTGAAAATTTATAAATTTGGGATGTACATACAATTTTAGAAGGGTGCAAATATCGCCACTCAAGTTTGAGTGTATTCAATCTAGACTTTTAAAATCCTGATAAATCTAGGTGTATTCAAAAAGTGATTGATCACTTTGCAAATTTTGATTCAAGTGATGAAATTTAATGGATTTTAAAATGTGATTATAAATTCAAGTGATGAAATTTAATGGATTTTAAAATGTGATTATAAATACAAACCCCATAACAAAACTTGTCTTACCCGTATAGATTTTGATGGATTTGACTTTTAATCTAACAATTAACCTTGATAATTAAAATTTTAAACAATCAATTATTCTCTATATATAATATCAAAATTTCATTAATGTGATTAATATAAATAAGGGGCATTTCAAAAGTAACCTAATCATAGAATTTAGGGATGTAAACCCTGACGTTTACATCATCATCGTTTTACACCCTTTAGTTTTAGAATTAGCCATTTTCCCTTCTGCTGTTATCAACCTTTTACCAACGTTACTGTTTGACACTGACATTATACAAAAATACCAAATTACCCTTTACTCATTAGTTGGAATAAATTAAAAGACTCCTTTACCCTTAAAATAATTTGAAGGAAAATAACAAAAAGGGGTACATAGGTAATTACAAATAAATCTATTATTAAAAAAATAATTAATTAAACAAATTTAATTTTCTCTATCTCTTCCATCATCTTCATTCTTCACTGATCACCAGTTCACCACCATCAAAACCAAACTTTGACCTAACTTTAATCCACCATTACTCAAACACAAACCCTAGTCACCACCCTAAGCCACTGAAATCACAACAATTACACACGCTGATCTCCTCATGGCTGCCGCCACCGCCGAATCGAAGCCAATCAAACCACAAAATCATAACCACCACAAAAAACAATCATTGCCAAATCAAAAACCAAAATCCATAACCATCATCTATATAAACCTGAACACTACCAAACATCAATCCTACTCAACAAAACCAAAGCATCCATTGAAGAGGAGAGAATAAGAAGAAAAAAAAAGATCGCGGAGAGTGGTGGTTGTGAAGAAAGAGAGAAGAGAGCGAAGTGTGAGATGGTGATGGTGGTGACGACGTTGGTGAGAGAGGCGGAGGAGGAGAGGGAGAGGGTCAGGATTTCATTGAGCCGCTCCACCGAATCTGGTGCTACAAAGACCTAATATGTTTTGTTAAAAAGATTTTTTTTTTTTTTTTTTATGTGTGTGTTTTCTCTTTCATCATTGACTGCCAAAGTTTTATTTGCTTAATTAGAAAATATTTTGTTTATGTTTTAATCATTTATTTATTAAAATACACAAACACCAATCAATCAACAACGCCCATTTTTTTTTCAAAAAAAAAATTCAGTCTAGTATCAAACCACAAAAACATCACCACCTCATAAACAATCACTAACAAATCAACAACCAAAATCCAAACCATCATCTATCTAAAACCAAACACCAAAAATCGATCCCACTCAATAAAACCAGAGCATCCATTGAAGAGGAGAGAGAATAAGAAAGGAAAAAAAACAGACCGTAGAGAGTGGTTGTTGTGAAGAAAGAGAGAAGAGAGGGATGTGGGAGATGGTGATGGTGGTGATGGCAGTGGCAGCAAGAGCGGCAGATGAGTAGAGAGAGGGTGAGACTTTTATCGAACGCATGATCTATTTTGTTAAAAAGCAAAAATAATAATATTAATAATAATAATTCTGTTTTGTTCTCTTTCATCATTGCCTGATTAGTTTTTGTTAAACATTTTTTAATGTTTTAATCATTTATTTTATTAAAATACCAAAATACCCTTAAAACTTAACTCACTTTTGTTGACATTTTTAACTGTTGGATAACGGCAAGGGAGAAAATGGCTAATTCTGAAACTAGTGGGGGTAAAAAATGATGATGATGTAAACGTCAAAAAATGGAGAGGGGGAGGGGGGGGGTGGTGGGGGTGGTGGGGAATGGGTAGGGTGTGGAGAAGAGATAATAATATACCTAGAATTATTATTGTTTTTAATCAAAAAGTATTTGTGTGATTTTTTGTAACTAAGTATAAGGTACATAGACTAAAATGCCCTTGTTTAGAGAAAAAAAAAAAACCCTTTTTTCCCCTAAGAAAACCCTAAATTGTTTTCAAACAGTGGAGAGAGAGAGAGAGAGAGGAAACTGATCGGAGAAGAGGTGGGCAACTGGAGAGCCGGCAACTAGCTCGGAGTGAAACCAATTAGACCCCAGCGAAAAAGAATTGGCTAATTTACTTTGAACGAACCAGACGTCGACAAAGAAGAAGAAAAAGAGAGGAAGAAAGGAAGGGACTCGATCGGGGTCAAAGGAGGCGGCCAAACTACCGGAGGATGTCGTGCGATGCAAGCGAAGAAGAATTGGCTACTTTTCGGCATCGATTCAGTGGCCAAACGATCTGAGAAGCTGCGAACTACAGGATGTTGAAATGTGTTGAAATTCAAAATTTTTAGAAGTTTCATGTTTAACATGAAACATCATGTTACACATGAAACATGACTACTGTATTGAAATTCAACATCAGTGATGTTACGTGTTTAATATGAAACATCGGTTATGTTTCATATTAAACATGAAATGTGGCTAATTTGTTGAAATTTAAGATTTATAGAAGTTTCATGTATAACATCATTGAACTTATAGGGATATTTTGTCCAACATGATCGTAACTTAATCACCCCATAAATAATGATGTCATAAATATTTCTATCAATCTTAGTCAATTTGTATATCCTCTTCACCAACTCATTATATGATAACTTATTTTCCACCCACTACCCAAAAAGTTCACCACCCACATAATCTACATTGTCACATCGAACGTTGTAATTGATTGCTAACTTAAAGCTATTCATAGTCCCTGAAAAAATTTAAAATTGAAAAAAAAAATTAATTCATAAAAAAAATTGCAAGAAAAATAGTATTTCACATTTTTCAAGGGGTATATCACGTAAGGCGTGAAATATCCCATGTATTTCATATTGGGCATGAAATATCCTCCTCTTTTTATGCTAGATGTCAAAAAAAACATGATTTCATGATATAAGATAGTGTTTCATGTTAAACATGAAATAACCTACTTATTTCACATTTTTATTTCACGCTTAACGTGACTCACTGCGTGAACAAATTTTTCGAACCAAAATCGAAGTTTCTTTCATTTTCACTAAAAACAAAACTTTAACATTTCAACAAAATAACAAAATCCATCAAGAATATCATCTGACAAACACAATCATGCTATTGAAATTGAAAATTTACAAACTTTGAAGTTTTCCGAAGAGATTGAAGCACAAACTCGAAATTTCAATAAATCTTCCCAAATCTTGGTTCTTTTGCGTTTTCCCTTTAAAATAACTTCAATTTATTTGCAAAAATTTGTTGAGAACTGGGGGGGGGGGGGGGGGGGGGGGGGGGGGGGGGGGGGGGTGGTAGGGTATTGAATTAGGATTTTCAAGGACATTTAAAGACTTTATAAATCCGGGTGTATTTAATTCGGATATTTAAAGGCTTTAAAAGAGTCTATATTAATCCAGTGGTATTCAATTCGGATTTATATGGACTTTTAAAGAGTCCTTCCAAATTCGAGTGTATTGAACTGAAATTTTAAAAATGTCTGTAAAATCAAGGTGTATTCAATTGAGACTAGATTTTAAAGGATTTTCTTAGGTCATGTATTTTGGTGGAATTGATGGTGAGAAGTATAAATATCAAAGGCCATAACAAGTCTAGCCTTCTCCCCAAGGATTTTGGTGGACTTTATGTGTTTTCGAAATATACAAAGGCCTGCTAGAACCCCTCCATTTTGACAAATGACCATAATTCGTAAATTTATTTGGATGGGTTCTTTTATCTAGAAAATTATGAAACATTATATGTAGATAGAATATTATGTCTACTATTATTTTGCAAAATGTTGTAATTTATAAATGAGTATAAAATTGTTTATAATTTTTGGAGTGGACAAAGGTCAATATTGATTTTTGCTGGACAGATTCGGGAAACAAGAAAAGTATGAATGTGTGCATATACAATTGATCATGGATTAAATTGATAATTTTACTGTAGCATTTCCTATATGTCTAGATTATCCATGTCAAATTTGTAAGATTTGAAGCTGTAGAAAGTTAATTAAAAATCGTGGATCAAAGGGTGGTCAATTGTGACATGGTTTGGGTAATATTTATGTATAGCTTTGCTTGGTTATTCGATTAGTTGATTATTGTTGTTTATATGATTAGTTGAGTATGCATATGTTTTATTATTATTTGCTTGGTTATCAATTAGTTCATCATTGTTTGTTTATAATTGTTCATCGTTTATATTATTTATGGTTCTTTATACTTTAGTTTGAATGAAAGATTTGCTTCATTTTGGGTTCATATATCTGTTTATAGAATGAGATATTTGCTTCATTTGAATTCATATTTTTTAGTTCATATTTTAGTTTGTTTTATGTAGTTCAGTGATGATATCTATTAGATGGTTGTCTAATTTTCTTACGTGCTTATTGTAAATTGTATTTGAATGTCTCAAAAGCATGTATGGAGAGAATGAACTAGAGGAAGACGAAATGGAGGGAGAGGAAATTGAGGTGGGAGGAATGGAGGTAGATGAAATTGACAAAGAAGAAACTAATGGGGAAGATATGGATATTAAAGAATTTGAGGAAGATAATGAAGTGGATTCTGCACCGTTTAATGAAGTTGATCTTGAACCAGTTTTCCAAACCCAAGAACAACAACCAACTGAGGCTAATGAATGGAGAGATGCTATAGCTTTGAATATGTAGATGGATGTAGGACACAATGATAACAATGAGAATCAATGAAGATGAGTTATGAATGTTGAGTATTTTTTTTTTAATTTTGCTCTCAAAATTGTTATAAACTATGTCACTTTCTTTCATTTGTGATTGACTTTAGTAATTGAGTGGAAATTATTGCCGTTAGTTTTTTTTTTTTGGTGTGCAACCTTTATTCTTACATGAAGTTTTTTGCTACAAAGTTTGTTTATGTCTTTACCCCTTATTAATGAAATGATAAAAGCAACCATCAAGGGTAAATACGTAAACAAGCTTTGTAGCAAAAAGTGAGAGTTTTTTATTAAATGAAAAAGTGTACACGTGTCAAACAATGAATGGGAAAGGTAAATGGGAAAGTGTAAGGTTCATGATTTGTATTGGCTTGATTCCATTGCAAAACGCTCTATATTTGTATTAGTTGTTGCTTAGGATGTTCTTGGAAGAAAAGAAGCTTAAAAGGTGAAGAGCAACATCTAATGCAAATGTCGTCTTCAAGAGGTGAAAGCGTCAAAGGTATACTTCGACTTCGATCCTCTTGCAAGGCGTTAGCGCACACACACACAATTCATACATGTGTGTCCCTATATTGTAGTTCAAACATTTGGTATAACACATTTACACACTTCTTAGTATGCTCATGCATTGGTCTTTTATAGACAAACATTGTAGAATTGCATGCTTCGTGACTATCTCTTCGATATGGGATGCTTGTGTGAATTTATGTTTGTTTGTTTATGTATTTTGTATTTTGGACTTGAATATGTTCTTATTTGATTCCTTATTGAGTTCCGGTCGTTTCGGTTACTCATTCATAAGGTTTCGAGTCCAAACGATGTAGCTACTCTACTTTTCGTTCTCATTCGTTGAGTTGACTTCATCGTCATTTTTCGAGATGATTTCTCAACCATTTTTCAAAGTTGTGTAGTCTTCATCGTGTGTGAGGGAGTCACAGTTCATAATCCAAAAACGGATTCAAAATCGGAGTTCGGATGCTTAAGATACGACTGATGAACGTGAGGGAGAGCGCGAGAGGAGAGCGTGGCCAAATGCCACGTGGGCCAAGCCGTGTGGGAGTCGTGGGACCCACGGCCAGAGGACCCCTCTGGTCCCGTGTGGCCCACGTGCCTCCCATGGGGTGGGTGATGTGGCCACCTCTGATTGGCCCAAAAATTTCTCTCTCTCCTCCATTTAAATACTTCTCATTCCCTCCAAACATTTGAAGATTTTGAAGAACATTTTCAAGAAATTCTGTAGAAATCTTCAAGATTTTAGTTATAGTATTTTGATCATAACTTTCTCATACGAACTCGAAATCAATTGATCCAAAAGCCAAAATTGTTGGTCTTGATGAGAGATACAAACCCTAAGCATTTCCAAAGGTAGCTGACTTCATCATTTTTCCCAATGGCTTGATTTTCAGTACGTGGTCAAGGTTGTTTGTTTAACTTCTTCTTTTTCATTTCATCTTTGATCATCTCTTTGATTTTTACTATTTGATTGATGAAATATGTTGAGAAGGATGTTAGATCATATGCTAGGGGTGTTTGATCATTTGTCAATTGAGTTTTTAGCTTTGTGATTTCTCTTGAACATATATGTGCTAAACTTGATTCAACTTGAAATTGATTCTAGAAAATGTATATATGATGTGCTTCATGTTATTTTCTAGGTTTAATTTCATGATCTAAGAACTAGGTTTTTAGTGTGATATATTGAATATCCATACCTTGTTCTTATTGATTTGCATGTCTTGATTTCTAGATATTTTTGTGATTGTTTGTTGAAAGCATATTCTAGATTATCATTGAACATGTTCATTTAGCTTGATTGATCATCTAGCTTAATTTGATTGTGTTTGCATCATTTGCATCACTTAGATCATAGCATTGCATTAGGTTGAAGTCTCTAGCAAAGTGAGTGAAACTTTGTGGATAGAGCAAGGAAGTCTTGATTAGAGTCGGGAGGACTCGGATAATCAAGCAAGGAGACTTGTATAGGGTCGAGAGGATCCGGATAGGCAAGCAAGAAATCTTCCTAGAGACGTGAGCGTCTTGGATAGGAAGTTGCTTTCTAGAGGTGTAGGACACATCTCGGATAGGAAGTAGGCTTGGTGATTCACTAGCCCGAGGGTAGATTAGGAGTTGATAGCTTGAGCGGATATCATGAGTTGGTAGCTTGAGTGTGTAAGTCCTTTTCCACATAGTGGATTGCTTTGCCTGTAGTTGTGGTATCAACCCGTGGATGTTTCCTCTTTGAGGTTTTACCACGTAAAAATATTTGTGTTCATTTTTGTTTTACTTTTCTTTATCTTCCATATCTTACATTGATTGCGTATCTTGTAAATTGATTAACTCTTGTATTAGTGAAATCAATTCATTTGTTAAATCTAATCAAGTGTGCATTTTCTTTGTTATATTCCGCGTTATTTTTAATATTGGAAGAATTTGAATCTATACCTATTCACCCCCCCCCCCCCCCCCCCCCCCCCCCCCCCCCCCCCCCCCCCCCCCCCCCCCCCCCCCCCCCCTCTCTAGGTATATTTTGCACTACTAATTAAAGGAAATTTCAGAAAGGCAAATGGGAAAGGTAGATAGCATTCCCCTTAAATAAAAAGGGAGAAAGGGGGTCCCCTTGACGAAGACCCTTTTCCATAACAAATTGCCTCGTGGGACTTCCGTTCACCAGCACAGAAAGCATAGGAGAAGATATACAAAACCTAATCCACTGTATCCACTTCTCTCCAAAACCCATATCATACAAAATATTGTCCAAAAAAGAATGGTCTAAGCTATCGTACGTCTTTTCGAAATCAAGCTTAACCAAAAGTTCCCCTCTTTTACCTTTTTTCTAATGATGGATAATTTCCTCCGCAATTACGAAGTCGTCCAAAATGTGATGGTTCCTCACAAAGGCCATTTGTGTCTCTCTCACCACAGACTCCATAATCCTTCTCATCCGGTTAGCCAGAACCTTAGCCATAATTTTATAAAGTGACCCCACCGAGCTTATTGGTCTAAAGTCTTTTATTGTCGTCGGTTTAACATATTTTGGGATGAGGGCTATAAAGGACATATTGAGCTCCTTAACAATTGAACCATTACGATGAAATTCCTCCATAAAATTCATAAAATCACCCTTTATAACAGACCAATTTTCTTCAATAAAACTGAGATTGAACCCGTCCGGCCCGAGAGCTTTATTACCATCACAACTATTGAGGGCTTCCCACATCTCATCCACACTGAAATTCTCTTCTAAGGACTCACAGTCCACCAAAGGAAGCCTCTTAAGAGGGAGGCCATTAATTCTGGGACGACGCCACTGCACATTCTTAAACTACCTTCGTAAAAATTTGCTACCCCATTTCTAACATCACTAGGCAATATTTTAATCACTCCATCAAAGGAAATGTTCTCAATAAAATTATTCCTACGACGAGCACTAGTCACAGAATGAAAGAAACGAGTGTTTCTATCACCCTCTAGAAGCCATTTCACCCTCGAGGATTGTCTCCATTGTTGTTCCTCACGCTTCAAATTCCTCTATAATTCAGAAATAGTCTCCAATCTGTCCTCCCTCAGCTTAGTTGACCACCCATTAATGGCAACACTCTCATCAATTTTCCCCAGCCCATCCTCTATCTCTTTGGTGGAATTCCTTTTAATAGCTTTAGCAACAGCCCATCTCTTAATTTTTCCCTAGCTCTTCTTAACTTAGAGTGCAACACTGCACTGCTAGACCCCTTTTGATTATTACGGCACCAATCCATCTTAATTTCTCCTATAAGATCTTTATCTTCAAGCCAAACATTGTTGAATCTAAAAGGGCTAGGACCCCAGTTCAATTTCGGCACCATCAAAGAGATTGCACAGTGATGAGAAATAGACCTTGGAAGTTTGTATTGCTCCAAATCTCTGTACCAAGATAATAAAATTGGAGACACCAAAAATCTATCCAACCTCGCCCACATGCCATCAACTCTATTATTCGACCAAGTGAACGACCCTCCCTATAAAGGAATATCCACGGCCTTCACTTGGAGAATGAAATTATTAAACGCTCTAGCTGACCACTTATTAAATTCGCCCCCCTTCCTCTCCAACTTGTTGATAACCATGTTGAAATCCCCTCCCATACACCACGACTGAGGAAAAGATTTCTACACATTCATAATTCTCTTCTCTCCCTTTCCGTGTTCGGCGCATACACATTGCATAACACCACATCCTGATTTAAGCTATTCAAAAACCCCACCAAAATGATGCACCATTTACTCGAAATGCACTCCTTAATAGTCACCAAATCTTCATTCCACAAGGTTAATAACCCTCTAGCAGTCGCTTCAGTCTCCACACTAACACCTCTAGAAAAAACCTTACCTCCCAAACCTTTGATAATTTTACTGTCAACAGTTCCGAGTTTAGATTCTTGAATAAAAAATACTACCGGCTTGTGATTCAACATCACTCTTCTAACCCTTCGTCTCTTCTCCAGCCTCCCCAACCCTCTAACATTCCAAGATAAGACTAACATTAGAAAACGAAGACAACCCCACCCCTAACAAAGGCAAAAACGAAACTACTATGCTGCCCTATCCTCATCTTCTTTATCCCTCATAGTCACATACTCCACAATTTCTTCTTCTTGACCATTATAATCAAACCAAGGGCTGCACCAGTTTCTAAAACTTTCGCAACCTCTTCCTCTGTGTTCCAAGAATTCCTCCTAGATGCTTCTACATCACCACCATCCATGATCCATCTACTAAAGCCTTCATCCCTGCCTCTCAATCTCGAAACTTTCTCTAACCTCTTAGCCACTCCCTTTTCTATGACTTTTGAAATTTCTTCTTCAAGATTCCAAATAACTTTCCTATATTTAAACCTGAGACCGTAGTCTAATTGACTCTTCAGACCTCTAGGCTTCAAGGAATGAGAGTTATAAAAAGAATCAACATGCTTACCTCTAGAATTCTTGGACTGCTTGGGAATTTTGGCCTTACCGCAACCATTGACAACACGATTTTGTGAGGCTTTTAATTTCCTTTGATCCGCCTCCTCTTTCTCCGAAATGGCTTCTGAGAACCTTTCTTCATTCTTATCATCGTTGTTCTCTTCCTCACTTCCACGGTTTCTCAAGTCCACTACAAGGTTAATACCTTGGTTAATAGTCGTTTGGGTTTCAGGAACCATATGAATAGAAGGAAGATCTTTGTCATTTGAAAGGGAACCTTGGACAACTCCACATTTTTAGACATCACCATTTCCACCCCTGGCCTGCTCACCATCTTGGGCTTCCAAACCTAGAGGTTATGAGCTACTCAATTCCTTACTAGAGAGTTGTGATCCACTTGACACCCACTAGGCCTTTTCCTAACTTTCTGATTGGATAGAATTTTACTAACCACTGGATCCTTAAGGACATAAGACCCCATCCCCGACCCAACAACATTCTAGCTCATAATTGGCCTTCAAAGCTACAAATTATCATCCTTTGATCTATTGTGTGGCCCTAGCTGCATTAGTATATTTCTATGCTACCCTCCTAATGGCAGCCATAATCAATCCTCCCAGAGAGTTAAGATTCTACAAGAATTGCTATCCAAACCCTAACTCACATGTACCCGCTAGCCGATCGATATGTAAAAGAAATTTAGAGATTGATTGTAATGATGAATGTGCATTGTTTGTGGAAACACAAGTAAACTGCAAGCTTTCTGAATTTCTTGATGCAGATGATAAGGTCATGCAGCTTCATGATCATTTGGTGCCTCATATATTAGAGTCGGCCATCACCACTTTGTTCTCGGTTCAATTCAATAAGTTCACCTGTGGCGGTGATCTTATAGCAATAAACTGTATGATCGCCCTAATTTGGACTTTCCTTCTCTTCTCCTAGCAAGTCAGACAATTTCTGATATCAAAATTGGTGTAAGAAAGAACAAAGTTGTGACCAAAATCTTTATTTTCAATGGTTACCAAACAAGATACAACCAATACGGAGACTTCCTGGAGATGTGAGAGCATTTGGGAGTATGAGGTTATGTTTAAGGGATGCTTGAAGACTTGAAGAACATAAGAAACGAAGAATAGTGAAAACCACTATCAAAACCGTTGTGGCTTTGACAACGGTAATGACAGTGGTAATCAATGATGTGGGGTTTCCACATTGGCATGGACATTGGTCCAACTCCAATGTCTTACGCTGTGGGTGGCGTTGTGGCTTTCACAGCGACAGTGACATCAGTCTTCGGTGATGCAGCTAGCACGTGGATCACAGTTTTCTAAGTGATCAAGTTCAACACGGTTTAAGAAGCGGGTGGCCAACCACAACTTGAATCGTAGTCAATCACAAGCATGCGTTGAATCAGGAAATATTCATGGAAAATGAAATATGTTGTTTCTAAAAGTTCTTATGATTATAGGAAAAGGATTTCTTCTTACAAGAAGACTTATCATAAAGAGGAAATAATATTTATGTGAAACAAGTAAATCTTGTATAACTAGGAGATAGATTTCTTTATAGGTTTAAACTCCCTGTAATTCATATAAATAAACCATAATAGCTAGGTTATTATGTGTAGAGCAAAATAGCAAATATTAGTGAGGTCTCAAAGTGAGCATTGGGTGTAATTGGATTTGGGGTATTATTTGGAGAGAGAATCCTAAGCGTGTGGTTGTAACAATTTACTACATATTGAAATTTTCTTTTGTCGTCCTGACAGCCGTGGTTTTTTTTTTTCCTTATTTGGGTTTCCATGTAAAATTCTTGTGTTATGAGTGATTGGATTTGATTACTTTTCTTCATCTTATCTTTCTTTATTGTTGTGTTTGTTTGTGTTCTATCGGGCAATGCTTCCGCATGTATAGTGACGTTTGTTCACTAACGGAAGCCATATCGAAACTGATAGCGATGGCAAAAGCTGATGGAAAAAGGCAATTGATATCAAACACGACCATAGTGATAATGGTTATTTAATTGATTATGGCTTTCGTTACAGTCCAGCTGATCCATCATTATTTGTGTTCAACAATGATGCTCACATCATGATTTTAATGGTGTATGTTGATGATATAATTCTTACAGGTTCATCATCTGTGTTACTAGATGCTTTTGTTCAACAGTTGGGAGTCTAATTCTCAATTAAAGACCTTGATTCGTTACACTATTGTTTGGGTGTTCAAGTTCAAACATTTCATAGTGGGATATTTTTATCTCAATTCAAATATATGTCTAATTTGCTTAAAAGCACAAACATGTCTGATTCGCCTGATTGTAAACCTGTTGCCACACAAATGGCATACAAACAAGCTACTATTTCAAATGGAGATATTTTGTTTCCTCATGTCACAGAATATCGGCGAATAGTTGGTACTTTGCAGTATTTAACTCTCACTTGACCCGATCTTTGCTTTGCAATCAATATTGTCGACATATGCATGCTCCCACCAATTTACATTTTCTAATTGTTAAAAGGATTCTCAGATACGTGAAAGGCACCAAATCAATGGGTATTAGCATTCTTCAACACAACAGCCTGGACTTGTATGCATTTTCAGATGCTGATTGGGCTTGTTATTTGACTACCAACGTTCCATAACTGGTTATTGCACCTTCTTTGGCTCTAATTTTATTTCCTAGAGTGCGAAAAAGCAACCCACGGTTTCTCTATCTAGCACCGAAGTGGAGTACATGGCTATGGCATCTACAGCAGCTGAGTTGACATGGCTGTCTTTTATTCTCAGAGTCATTGGCATCTACCTATTAGGTTTTGGCTCGTATTCTCAAGTAAACCCAATGTGAACCAAACGAGATTCAATTGATGTGAAACTTTCTAGAGACGTGGGAAAACATTTAGAAGTTGGATATGGTGTTTGAAGGAGGTTTGAAGACAAAGAAGAACTGAAGAAATGGATTCTGGAAGGAAACGTAGCGTGGACCTTGGTGTGGACAAAGCGCATGGACCTCGGCACAGGGAGCGGTCGATTCTAGGAGATCAAGCGCGGTGCTGACCGCGGCATAGGCAAGAGACACAAACCGCGATTTACTTAGCGGTCAGTTCCAGAAGTATTCCGCGGTGTAGGAAGCGGGATGCACATCGCAATCCAGACTGCGGAAACGACATATTTTGCTGAGATCGGGAATGTTGCGTGAAAAAGGAAAGGTTCTCTTTCTGGAAGTTCTTGTGCTTATAGGAAAAGGAATACTTTTTGTGTGGAATAAGAAGACTTGTGCATAAAAGGAAATAGTCTTTTGCGAAACAAGAAAGTCTTGCATAAAAGCAACCCACAGTTTCTCTATCTAGCACCAAAGTGGAGTATATGGCTATGGCATCTACATCAGCTGAGTTGACATGGCCGTCTTTAATTCTCAGAGTCATTGGCATCTACCCATTAGGTTTTGGCTCGTATTCTCAAGTGAACCCAATGTGAACCAAACGAGATTCAATTGATGTGAAACTTTCTAGAGACATGGGAAAACATTTAGAAGTTGGATATGGTGTTTGAGGGAGGTTTAAAGACAAAGAAGAACTGAAGAAATGGATTCTGGAAGGAAACGTAGCATGGACCTTGGTGCGGACAAAGCGCATGGACCTCGGCACAGGGAGCGGTCGATTCTAGGAGATAAAGTGTGGTGCTAACCGCGGCATAGGCAAGAGACGCAAACCGCGGTTTACTTAGTTGTCAGTTCCAGAAGTATTCCGCGGTGTAGGAAGCGGGATGCACATCGCAACCCAGACTGCGGAGACGACGTATTTTGTTGAGATTGGGAATGTTGCGTGAAAAAGGAAAGGTTCTCTTTCTGGAAGTTCTTGTGCTTATAGGAAAAGGAATACTTTTTGTGTGAATAAGAAGACTTGTGCATAAAAGGAAATAGTCTTTTGTGAAACAAGAAAGTCTTGTATGTTTAGGAATAGGATTTCCTTCTATCTTAAACTCCATGTAACTAGTATAAATAGAACCTTGTAATTAGGTTATTTGAGTGGAGCAAAAGAACACCATGTAATATCATAGAGTGGGTAAGATCCGGGGGAGACCCTAGGGAATATCCGGGGAATATCAGTGGATCAAGTTAGAGATCCGTGGGTGATATTCAAGGGAGACCTAGTGGATATTGGGGAGGGTGGGGGGTGGGGGTGGTAGGTGGGGGTTCTTGATGAGGATCTTGTGATCGTTGCGGGCTGAGAGTCATGATGTAAAGCTCGGTTGTGAGCTTGGGAACTTGGTAAGGCTCTACGGTTTAGGGTTGAGGTGTGACAAAAAATCCTATGGTATATGATTGTAACAATTTATCATATAGTGGAACTTTCTCTATCGTCCTGACAATCCGTGGTTTTTTTTTTTTTTTTTTCTTTCTTCTAATTTAAGGTTTTCCACGTATATCTTGTGTTGTGTGATTGTTTATTTTCTCTCATCTTATTTCTCTGCTATAGACGTTAATTGTTATAAGTTATGTGCGAATATTAGGCATGACGTTTTCGCGTTCATCGGTTCAAATTCCCAACACTACCAAGAGAAACCTCAGACCTTATTTTGTGATAATATCTCTGCCTTACACATGTCTATCAATCCTCTGTTTCATGCTCGTACAAAACACATTGCAATAGATTATCATTTTGTATGCGAGAAAGTTTCTCTTGGCAACGAAATTTGTTCCCTCGCGCGTCTCGGCAGCTTGCAGACATTTTCACCAAGCCATTCTCTCCAAAGGCTTTCATCGACATTAAGAGCCAACTTGGAATTTGGCATCACCCCACATCCAATTTGACATGGGATAATATATGTTATATATATATATAGAGAGAGAGAGAGAGAGAAGATAAGACGTAGTTATCTTCTCATGACACTACTACTACTCTTATCAGATTAAGTTGTATTTTGTAGATAGAATTGTTTTGAAACAATTTAGTAGATAGTCTTCATCTTGTATCGAGTTAAGAAATATCTGATTGTACGGTTCACTATTAAAGTGAGACTCCCTAATGAAAATCAATTAGGTTGGACTGATACAAAATTAATTTATTTCTTGATTTTCTTTAGTTACATGTATATCTGTTAATTGCTGATCTGATCAGCATGGATAAGGATATTTTTAAAAACCAACAAGCTTGTACGGTCAGTGTATATAGATGAGTGAAGTAGTTTGAAATATGAATACGAATATCTGAAATTAGGGTATGGCTACATTGTTGGGAGATTAAATCCCAATAACGTTATTGGAATTTTATTACAAGATTCTTCAAATACTTTATTGACATGTGGCAACCAAAAATTTTAAAAAAGATGAGTAACTGGTTATAACCAGTTAGCCAGTTACTTTCAAGTTATTTTATTATAAAAATGTAATAATCTAATTTAATTTAATTTAAATAATTGTGTTAAATAATTTTAAATAATAATCAGATAAGGATTATATTATTTATACATATCCTCACAATAATCTTCCCTGATTTAAATAAAAATATGATATTTTTTATTATTTGAATTTGTATTTAATTTAATTAAACATTTATAATATAACAGATTTAAAATAGTCAAAAAAAAAATTTAACTATTATTATTTTCAGAAAATAAAAATATATATTGTTTAATTTTTAAAATATTTTTGATGTATTATATTTTGAAATTAATATTTATTTGATTTAATTATATAAAATATTTGTAACATAATTATTTTTGAATTAAAATTTCATTTTAAATATTTATAATTATTTTTATTATTTTTTATATGACAAATTACATGTAACATAATTTATGTACAATCTAACAAATTTTAAGTGATATGTAACAATAAATTCGTAGCTCATAACAACTTTACCATAGCATGTAACAATTCGGTTTACATGGGTAACAAAATATATGTATTTTGTAACAAGTTTCATGTAGAAAGTTGTAGTTAAAATGTTTGTTGTAACAATTTCACATTGGTTTGATGTGTAACGAAAAAGTGGTAAGTTGTAACAACGTTGTCATATCATGTAACAACTCATTTTATATGGGTAACAAAATATCCGTACTGTGTAACAAGTTTTACATTAAAAAAATTAAGTAAGATATATGTGGTAACGATTTAACGTTGTAACAAATCTGACATGATGTATAATAATAAAACTATAAGTTGTAACAACTTTGACGTAGCATATAACAACTTAATTTATATGGGTAACAAAATATATGTGTTTTGTAACAAGTTTTACGTAGAAAGTTATAGTTAAAATGTTTTTGGTAACAATTTCACGTTGGTTTGATATGTAACGAAAAAGTTGTAAGTAGTAACAACGTTGTCGTATCATGTAACAACTCATTTTATATAGGTAACAAAATATCCGTACTATGTAACAAGTTTTACATAAAAAAATTTAAGTAAGATGTATGTGGTAACGATTTAACATTGTAATAAATCTGATATGATGTGTAATAATAAAGTTGTAAGTTGTAATAACTTTGACGTAGCATGTAACAACTCGATTTATATGGGTAATAAAATATATGTGTTTTGTAATAAGTTTCACATAGAAAGTTGTAGTTAAAATATTTGTGGTAACAATTTCACGTTGGTTTGATGTTGAACGAAAAAGTTATAAGTTGTAACAACGTTGTCGTATTATGTAACAACTCATTTTAGATGGGTAATAAAATATTTGTACTATGTAACGAGTTTTACATAAAAAAAAAAATTAATTAAGATGTATATGGTAACGATTTAATGTTGTAATAAATCTAATATGATGTGTAACAATAAAGTTGTAAGTTGTAACAACTTTGACATATCATATAACAACTCTATTTATACGGGTAACAAAATATATGTATTTTGTAACAAGTTTTACATAGAAAGTTATAGTTAAAAACTATCATATGATTTCCATTATCAAAAAAAAAAAAAAAAATCCATTATAAATTTAGAACTAATCTATTTTGAAACAGAGATGGACAAAGTACCTTTTTTTTTTAAGCCACATATAGTGAGAGGAAAATAATGAATATTCTCTAATAAAACTATGAGCAAACACAACCTTCATAACTCTCTTAGGATACTAAACGAGGGTGAAGATGCAAATTTGGCTTAGGGTTCCTTTAGAATGAATTTAAAAAAAAAAAAAAAAAAAAAAAAAGATGAAGATGAAAGAATTGTGAAGACAATCCGATTTAGGATTCCATTAATTTGACGGTTTTTTTTTATTATCTTTTTTCATAATGTTAAAATCAGATATATACAATTTTTTTTTTTTTTTAGAGAAATCCATTTTTTTTATAAAACAATTAAATCCTTTTTTTTTTTTTTTTTTTTAAAGTAGTTTAAATCCTTTAAAAAAAAATAAAAATTTAATCCTTTATCACCTAATATACTTTCTTATCTTCTACTGCTATTAATTATTTGAAAAATAAAAGAAAAGAAACCAGTAAAAAGGTTTCAAGTTTTTACTGTAATAAAAGATATTTTTTCAAATTTTAATAATATCCATTGGATTTGCTTTTGTCCAATCCAATGGTAGTTATTAAGTCCAATAACTTTATTGGACCAGTAAGGTAGTATGACCCCTGAAATTATTGTATTAATTCCGCCCAATATGAAAGATTATAATGACAAATTTTCCCATGAATTTTTCCATGTTTTCTTGTTTCCTTGCCTTCACCAAAAATAAATAAATAAATAAACAATTCAATTGATTCACATATTCTCAAACCCTTCAATTTATTTTTATTTTTATTTTTTTGAAGTTTTATATTAATTCAAGGGTTTTTTGGGAAGGGAAAGGACTCGAACCCGTAACTTAGCTCGTGGTACAGGTATAAGGGTTTACCATCGAACCAACCACATCTCATCTCAAACCTTCAAAGTTCATACTCCAAATTATTTGTACATTTAATAGCTAACAGACCAACCAAGGTTTTTGTCTCAGTTTTTCCAAATAATGAAGCTTTTTATGGAAATTAATTTTTAATTTTTGCATCTGTATATGAAAACAATTAATGCCAGGTTAATTATCATCAACAAATTAATAATTTGGTGGGTATATATATATATATATATATATTGAAAATGTTTATATTCATATAAAGTTTTTCAAAAAGTATGGTCCGCCAGCGGACAGTATATATAGTGAAGTTTGAAATATGAATGTAGGTAGTTGATCTACAATTACATATGGGTCGAGTCGGATTCGAATTAAGCCCAAGCAACTTGGTCTAACCTTTGTCGAACCGAGTATGTCAAGCGTTCCTTAACCTGCAAAAAAGATGAAAACAGGAACCAGAAAGAAAAGGAGATGGCAAGTGATCATTTTTAGCCTTAGGTTTGCTTGGGTTGAGCGTGATTTTGACTGATAATCGGATACTTGGGATTCTGGTGACCGGACTTTATGTTTGAACAGTGCTTTGGCACACAAGAGCTTTAGTTAATTAGAGAGAGTTCAGAATCTTTTCTCTATGGGTGAGAGGTTCTATTTATATGCCTTCTAAGAGAGTTGATCGTTGAGGATTGCTGGGGGATATCCCTGAAATCTCGATCAGATCTTGTGGGATGATGTGATCTTTGACCAATTCAAATACTTATCAGAACTGATAAGTGAGTCGGTGACCGAGACTTAGTCAAATAAACTTAGTGACTGAGACCTAGTCAAATAGAACTCAACTAGAGTCGACCCATATCAAATGGATCCAACTCGAGTCCAACACAGTCGGTTGTGGGCTTAAGCGTTTGGGCCTAAGGGTCGTTTTTGGCTACCACAATTAATACGAATATTTGAAATTATTGTATTAATTTTGACATCCGAATTACAACTTAAAAACATATAAATATATATATATATATATATATACAGTCTTTCTATTATCAGTTCGAATTGACAAAAGTTATATCAGTTTCTTGTATGTGGGCCACTGGATTTAAATACTTTGACTGACAAGTGCATACAGCCAAGTCATAGTATTTAAATCAGTGGCCCACATGCAAGGAACTGATATAACTTTTGTCAGTTCGAACTGATAATAGAATTTCTGTATATTTGTATATATTTATATATTTATATATATATATATATATATATATATAAACAAATAATTGCAACACATGTGTCCATGATATCTAAACATGCAAGTATGCAACAAACTAACGAGACCATAAGTCCAATTTATTGAAAACCAAAATTTATTTCCAAAGCAAAAAAGAAGGAGAATGTATGTGATCCAGAACCTGGTTTCTGAAATCAGTAAAACAGATTGATTAATCGATCATCAAGTTGGATTGAAGTTGTGTGACAAAGTCATCTATAGCCTTGTAAGAACTCCCACCTTTTTTGATAGCATTTAAAGCTTTCTCACGTTGCTTCATCCATGCAATTCTTTCAGGCCGATCCTCTTTGATTGACGAAGTGAAGATTTTCATAAGATTTTCCGAGTCAGGAACTGAAGTCAAACCCTCACAAACTCGAATGGCTACACCCATTTGATCGACAAGTATGGTTGCGTTTGAAAAATGGTCAACCTGCATTGGCCATGCAAGCAATAGCACCCCACCGATGAGCCCTTCAAGAACTGAGCCCCATCCGAAGTGAGTCAAGTAGGACCCAATTGCCCTGTGATTGAGTATCAAAGCTTGTGGGATCCACCCTCTAATCACAAGACCTCTCCCAACCACACGATCTTCGAACCCACTTGGAATTAATGGAACCACATGATCATGATCATTTTTCACAGCTGGTTCCTTCACAGCCCAAACGAACCTCACTCCACTCTTCTCCAATGCATTACCCAAAGCTTCCATCTGTTGTCTGTTCAACCTGATCTGGCTTCCAAACCCAACGTACACCACTGATTTGTCCACCTGGCACGAATCCAGCCACGCCATCAGCTCATCTACTGGCACTGAAGATGGCCCTCCTCTCTCTTTGTCACCAGCTTTGATTGGTATCAAAGGCCCCACACCCCAAACCTTATCATGCTTCATGAACCCTTTGATACCATTAAATTTCTCATCTCCCTCCAACTCTGTGAATGAGTTGATAAGCAGTCCCCAGTTGTCCTTGGTCTTAAGAATAGTTTCATTAGCGAAAGAGGGCATAGAGTCAAGATGAGAGAAACAATTTAAAAAAAAATGTGCATTTGTTGGCATGAACCCAACAGTTTTGATCCTAAGAGTGGACACCAAACGATGAGTCCAAGAATTGAAGAGAGTATCACAAAAGATGGCAATAGGAGGACAAGGGTGAGAACGGAACCAGTGGATAATAGGGTCACAGAGTTGGCCAAAAGCAATGGATATATCAGCGCAAGAGTCGATAGTCACATCTTGCATGTTCTCTACACCAGCAGGGATGTTAGGGTGAGAAGGGAAGGGGAGGACTAGGGTTTCGATAGTTGGGTGTAGAGAGACAAGTGAGTTGAGGAAATGGACATTCTTAGGTGTCACCAACACTGTGATGTCTAGTCCTCCTCGGATCACTAGTTGGTGGATTAGGTCTATGTGCGGAAGAATGTGACCAGAAGCTGGATATGGAATCACCAGAATGTGTGTGCTTTTCCCTGAACTACTTGACATCTTTTTCATTTGACGACTTGTTTCCAACCAACAAATTCTCGATGGTTAAGTATTTAAAAGTGAGGACTTTATGGTTTTTAGATTCCCAATCCCACAGTTTCATGCGGTATATGAATTTGTCGGTTGAAAACAACACCACTAAATTTTTAGATAACAGTAGATAGAAACAACGCATTGTCATTTAGACACCAGATTTGGACACCAAATTTAGATAAAATAACATTATTGTATATGAATTTATTGGTTGAAAACAACACCACTAGATAATAGTAGATAGAAACAATGCAATTATTGTTGGACCCATGGGATTAATGGTTCATATTAATGGTGGTCCTTCCTTTTATCTTTTTAGATAGGTGGCCTTTCACTTCACCAGAAATTGACCTGGGCAAGGCTGAGAACGAAAGCTAACATTACTGTCACCACGTGGCACCTATTTGACAGGTGAATGTGCTACTTGCTACATTGGTCTACTTTGTTTAATTAGGGGACTCAAATCACCTATAAAAAATGATGTCTCAATTTATGTCTAACCAATCAAATTGGGACATGTGTCAAATAGGTGCCACGTGGTGACAATAATGTTAGCTTTCATTCTCAGCCTTGCCCAGGTCAATTTCTAGTGAAGTGAAGGGTCACCTATCTAAAAAGTTAAAAGGAAGGATCCACCATTAAGGGGCCGTTTGGTACGGGGTAATCAAAATAATGTGATTCCTAGGAAAGTGAAACCCAGTAATGTGATTCCTAGGAAAGTTATATACTTGTGTTTGGTTGTGTATGGGAATATTATGTCGGATTCATGGGAATATCAAGTAATAGTGTTTGGTTGTACATGGAAATTTGTTTTTTTTTTAATTAAAAACTAAAAAAATTAAGAAAAAAAAATTCGAAGTCCACTTGATCTTCTTGCCTTCATCTTCTGGTTATATGGTTAAGAAAAAGAGATAGTGACATCTAGAGCCACTGATTTGGTGAAGCGGTCCCTAAATGACCATTAATTTTTCAAAATGGCTCAAATTAGCCATTTCATTGAAAGAATGTATCAATTGTTGTCACTTTGGCCATTAATTGTTTGAAGTCCGTTTGCTTATGTCATAATCCGTTTGCTTATGTCATAATCCGTTTGCTTATGTCATAACCTGTTATAATTGAGGTTAAAATAATAAAACAAGAAGGGGCAATATTGTAAAATCATCAAGTCACCACTTAGGGCACAATTTGACAAAGATATTCAAAGCATTATTTCACTTTTCTTTTCAATAGAAGCTCTATAACAATGGAGGATTATCTTGAGTTTTGAGTTTTTTAGTCTAGACAGTTTTATATTGAGTTTGGATAGGTTCTTGATTTATTTTATTTTATTTTTTTAAAATACAACATGCAGACCCATTGATTGATGCATCATTGACTTTCTTTCACTCTACAAAAAAAGCAAAAGAAATCAGTTTATTTTTCATTTCATTTTTTGTGTGGTTTTGTATTCTGCTGGAGATATTTTTGTGTAAATTTTTTCCTTAGAATTGTATCTTTTGGCAAGGAAATAATTTTTTTCATCCATAATGGGTTCTTCGATTTTTTGATACGAATCAAGCGGTATAAAGAACGTAAAATTCTAGGTGGTATTTTGAAAGTTATGATCAATTATTTAGTCAAAGGTCAGAAGTGACGCGCAATCTGCAAGTGAGGTGTGTTCATCGCTCTTTTTCCTTAAAACTGTATCTTTTGGCAAAGAAATAAAAAAAATTTTCTATGTTGGGTTCTTCGATTTTTCGATATGAATCCAACAGTATAAAGAACGTAAAATTCTGGATGGTATTTTGAAAGTTATGATCAATTATTCAGTCAAAGGTCAGAAGTGACGCGCAATCCGTGAGTGAGGTGTGTTCATCGCTCTTTTTTCATAAAACTATATCTTTTGGCAAGGAAATAAATTTTTTCGTTGATGTTGGGTTCTTCTATTTTTTGATACGAATCCAGCAGTATAAAGAACGTAAAATTCTGAGCGGTATTTTGAAAGTTATGATCAATTATTCAGTCAAAGGTCAGAAGCGGCGCGTAATCCGAGAGTGAGGTGTGTTCATCGCTCTTCTTCCTTAAAACTGTATCTTTTGGCAAGGAAATAAATTTTTTCGTCCATGTTGGGTTCTTCAATTTTTCGATACAAATCTAACGGTATAAAGAACGTAAAATTTTGGGCGGTATTTTGAAAGTTATGATCAATTATTTAGTAAAAGGTAGGAAGCGATGCGCAATCCGAGAGTGAGGTGTGTTCATCGCTCTTTTTCCTTAAAACTGTATCTTTTGGCAAGGAAATAATTTTTTTTGTCCAGGTTGGGTTCTTCGATTTTTCGATACAAATCCAACAGTATAAAGAATGTAAAATTATGGGCGGTATTTTGCAAGTTATGATCAATTATTCAGTCAAATGTCAGAAGCGATGCGAATCCGCGAGTGAGCTGTGTTCATCGCTCATTTTCACACTTTTCCAAATCGATTTTTGGAATATTTTCTAAATAAAAAGTGTTTTTTTGCATGTCTAATTTCTTGTGTCAAAATTTGAGCAAATAACGCTGAGTATTTTAGAGATGTGCACTTGAATGTAGACATAGTTCAGATTTGAATAGTTTGCAAAGATGGAAATAATGGCCTTTTTGGGACTCCACCTACCAATTAATGGTATATAGTGCTATTTTATTTTTTAGGAGTGCCATGTCATAGATAACGGTAGCTTTCCGTTAGATTTAATTGAATAGCTGCCAATGAGCAATGTTTCGTCAAAATGGTGATTTTGGAAAAATTTGAATAGTCGGTGGCCTTTTTGGGACTCCATCCACTAATTAATGGTGTATAGTGCTATTTTCTCTAAAAAGAAACCAGATCCATTTCAAGAAAAGAAAAAAGAAAAAAGAAAAAAATTGGAAAATTTTGTCTTCATCTTCATCTTCTCGTCTTCGTCGTCGCCTCCGGCCGGGCTCTTGATCTTCGTCGTCGTCACGATTCTAGCGTTAATGTGCGCCATCGCTTCTGTCTCTGACAACCTCAACAATCCCTTGTCGTCTTCTAAAATATAGGTCAACACTTTTTGTTTTGATTAGATCTGTGACACTCTATCTTTTTGATTTGTTGTTAGAATTTTGAATACCCAATTATGTTTTTGTGCATTTTAAGTGATTTTGTTTCTAGGTTTGTGTTTTTGATGATTGTAGATATTGAATATCAACTGCTTTCAACAGCAGCCATACGGGATTGTTAGTGTTGATTTTGTATGTAATTGTTCATGTTAATTGATTGTGGTATGAGAATTGTTTGAATTTTATGTTCTTTTTGGGTTCATGTTTTGGATTCAAAATTAAATCTTTTGGTAAATCTCTATCAATCAGTTTTATGTAAGCAATTGTTTGAAAGTTAGGTTTGGGTAGTGAGAAAGTGTAAGAAAATAAAAGAATAAAACTTGAAATTTTTTGGAAGAATTTTGTTTTTTTTTTTTAATGAGGGTGGGTCCCACGGTGGGAATCAGATGGAGGGTAATCTAAAACCTACCTGTTGGGATGGGAATCACATTACCCCAAGGGGGGTAATGTGATTCTCATGAGATTTACTTTCCTGGGAATAAAAAAACTCAAACCTAGTAACAAACATAAGAATGTTGTCAGATTCTCATTCCCATGCAAACATTACCCCATACCAAATGGCCCCTAATATGAACCATCAATCCCACGGGTCCCACCATAAGTGTGTTGTTTCTATCTACTATTATTTAAAAATTTAGTGGTGTTGTTTTCAACCGATAAATTCATATACAATAATGTGATTTTGTCTAAATTTGCTTTGCAAATGATCGGAATAGTCTGCCAGCCCACAGGTTCCTTCTGAAATTAGCCAAGGTCACCTTCTCAGCAAACACTCCCATTTGGATCACTTATTTGTGGAATTTCTCTACATAGGACCTCAGCGTCTCACCCCACTCTTGGATCACGTACTGTAGTAGAACGGGGTCCTTATGACGAGGTTTGATCCCCTAAAACTAAGCACAAAAATCTATAGTAAGCTTTGTAAAAGAATCCACACTACCTGGAGGTAACTTTCTAAACCAAGTCTTGGCACAATCGGTCAGGATGGAAGGAAACATTCTGCACATTACTGACCGGGTAGCATTCTGGATCTCCATCTGGTGGACAAAACTCTCCATGTGGCACACAAGGTCTTCTGATCCAGAATATTTCTCGGCGGGCATCTTGAATTTGGGGGGTGGCTCTGCTTTTCTGATCCTCCTAGAGAAGGGTGAATTCATCTCCCCCAAGGGGTTCTTCCAGGTACCCCCGGTGTTTCCCCTTCCTCAGCTCCTCGAGTTCCTTTGCCATTTTGGCCATCTGATTTTCAAGGCGCCTGGACCCATTGTACCTAGATCTAGCTACTGATTCCTCATTATCCTAAGTTTTGGATAACGTGGTTGCCTTCTTGCGCTCCTCCCTCTGGGGCCGGGTACCCCGTGAGTTCCTCCTAGGCCCAATACTACCACCTGCATCGGGTGGTGGAGCCTTTTTCTCTACTGCTGGTCTAGCCGTCGGCTGAATCCTTGTGGGAGGGATGTCAAATGCTGACTTCACCTGTCGGGTTCTGAAATCTCCAGGACGATCTGGTACTGGTAATAGTGGCCCGAGTCTATCAAAAACTGGTACCCGGGTACTCGGTTCGGCTTCTCCCACGAGCCTGGGTGCTTCGAAAGGTATTCCTTGGGCGATCATCCGGAGGCGGATGCTTTCCACATAGGCAGCAGCGTGCTGCTCCATGGTATCCCGATTCACCTCCTAGACCACGGGGTCTTGGGGCGCGGAGCCCGCATTGGGTGGAGGAATCAGTGCTGGGATCTGGCTTCTCGTTCCCTTTCTCTTCCCTTGGTTTCTCTGAGTGGAAGCGAGGGAATGGGGTCCTGAGGGGTCAAGATGCCCCTGAGAGGATCGAAGCCTCATCTTCTGATTCTTCTGGGTAGAGCTAGGTAGCTTTTTAAAGAGATGGGAGTAGTTCACACAGACGGCACCAAAAGTGTTAACCGAAAATTGTCACTTTGGGTGATTTTTCCGATTAACAATTTATAATAACTAAAATCAAAGTAGATCTCAGTCGGAGAGGTATCAAGTGGTTCGATACCCTTAGCTTCCTGAAAAGACCAGTAAAAGGACAATAATGACGATGAATGTAAGATAATGTAATAATGGTGTCACATACAACTCTTTTTTATTGATAATCAAAACATGATAGGAATACAATGGAAATTTTAGGTAGCTATAGTGATGGGATAAAAACACTCAGTTGGCAATGGTGATGGAGCTCTCATACATGTCGATAAGTGGAATCAATCTCAAGTAGGGTTAGGCAGCTGTCCCTTTTTCGTGTGATAATACAATGTATAAATAGGTCTTGTTTTACCATGTACTCCTATAACTTCGGTCTAGAGTTTTAGCAATTACAGGACTTTCCTTGGCGATCAACGAGATTGTCGGGGGATTTGATCCCTAGAACCAAGCGATTCCTTCTCTGGCAGATTGTGTGGGAATTGACTCCTCATTCAAGTAGAACACTTAGTGGCGGGAATGAGCATAATTCTTTATTTGTCTGGAACGGTGGTGTTTTATTGTTGATTTAAAACTGTCCTTTAAGCGTGCTAGGCTTACCTTTACAATCTCTTCTTCCTGGTGCTTTATCTGTCTGGTCAGTTAGTTCAGGAAAGGGTCGTGGTAGCTTACCCATTTTATGAACAATGTATCGGGATACTGGGTATGCACGGTAGCGGGGTATTGGATTCTGCGTGGTAGCGGGGTACTGGATTCTGCAGTAGTAGAGGGGTACTAGATTCTATAGTAGTAGAGTCCTTAGAACCTCGTCTTCTATGTTTCCTGGTACTTTTTGAGTCTGGGGACCCTGGATCCCGATTTGGGCTAGTAGGAGGTTGTACCCGGCCAATTGGTAGAGTGGTGGGGTATTGGGATGCTCTTCTACGATGTCTTTCTTTCTCGATTTATCCTCCAATGTTAATGGAAAATTCTTCTTTGAACCCCTGCCATTTTAGACGGTTAACAAAACGTGACTAATGTATTGAAATTCAAGATTTCCTAAAGTTTTATGTTTAACATGAAACATTATTGATGTTTCATGTTAAGCACGAAACATTAGTCATGTTTCATGTTTAACATGAAACATGACTAATGTGGAACAACCCTATATTAGTCAAGTTGTATTTTGAACGTGAAATACTGCGTGTTCCATTTTCACCAATAAAAAAAAGAATCAACATTTCTTCAAAAGAACAAAGACTCATCAATAATATCATCTAACAAGCACAATTTCATGAACAAAAACAATGTATTTAACACATAATTGTTGAGAACTAAGAATATGTTTGAGAAATAAGTAACTGTAAGAGGAAGAAGATGATAAAAGGGTAGTATTGTATTTTAATGGCCATATAGTAAAAGGAAGTTATAATGAATGGTCACAAACATGAAAAACAATGCATGAGACTAAAAAAAATGAATACTTCGATTAGGTTATTTGAGACAATTTTCCCTATATTCTGCCATGTAATTAGGCCCGGCCCGGCCCTAGGGGGAGCCCAGTGAGGCAACCGCCTAGGGCCCCCGATTATAAAGGGCCCCCAAATTATATTTTTTTAAAAATGTTTTTATAATATAGTCCATCTTAGATTTTAAATAAAACAGGCCTATAAATGACTTTAAAAAAGGTCCATCATACATATATAATTTTTTTTAAAAGGCCCACCAATGGAAACCCATAACATCAATAAATTTAAAAATGGACCACTATACATAAATAATTTTTTTAAAAGGCCTACCAATAGAAACTCATTTATCATTCTTATAACAACATTAGATTAACGGTAGTGGTGGGTTGAATCCTAGCAACACTCGTGTTTGTCACATATAATCATCTATTATATCTCTAAAAAAAGAAACTCAATACTCTCTTTATACGAAAATTCAGATGTCGTTGTTTCGAAGGTAATTAAATCAATACACTTCATTTTTTGTTTCTTTTTCGAAAACATGTAAGCTTAATTAGTACTTTTGTTACTAAAAATGTGAAATGAGTAAGGTTTAAATGATATATTCTTTGATGCAATTATAAAAATAAAAAAAATTGGCAATTTTTTTTTTTTTTTTTTACTATTTTGTTGTGTTATAGTCTTAAGTTTGAGTTATTATATTGATTTTTACAAGTATTTACTAGAGAAAAAAAAAAATCAAGTAAACATATATAGAGTATCGAGGGCCTCATATTCTATAATTCGCCTCGGGCCCCAAAAATCTCAGAGCCGGCCCTGCATGTAATATGACAATATATCATCTAATATGGCAATGACGGCGGTGATGAATTCACTGGATCATCTCCATGGCTATAAGCAAAAGCAGAGAAAGTATATATACTTTTTTATTCACCCTTATAACTTCACACTTTGATTAAAACAAATTTCATATAATGTATCATCACACCGTGGCCATTCCTTTAGTAACATGAATTTTTTTGTGGGCACGATGGGCACGATCAATGCTTGTCAATTGTCTTGTAAAACCGAAAGGAATATTCAAGTTAAGGATAACTACATGCTACATGTATAGTAGGGGCGGATCTGGCTGACCCAGGCTATAGCCGGGCCAGCCTTTTACAAAAAAATAAAAATAAAAATTATTACTCAATAAACTCTCACACACACACACACACTCTCTCTCTCTCTCTCTTTCTCTCTCAATCAATCAATCAAATCCCACATATCCTAAATCAATTCTCTCTTAGAAATTAATAATTATCTCTAACCTAATAACTCAATTATCATATCATTTGGGTTGAATTTTGATTAATTATTTGGATCGTATAGTATTACTCTTAATCTATTATTTATATTATATTATTTTAATTCAAGTATTTTTCTTAGTTAAAATTTATTTTTTTCTAATTAACAAGTTAGGGTCTTAGTTTTGTTAGTCATAATTTTAAGTTAAAGTTCTGTTATTTTTTTTTTTTT
This sequence comes from Acer saccharum, assembly GCA_030490815.1. Lineage (NCBI taxonomy): Eukaryota > Viridiplantae > Streptophyta > Magnoliopsida > Sapindales > Sapindaceae > Acer > Acer saccharum. The sequence goes on along the minus strand of CM059869.1, from coordinate 48,186 downwards.
ATGAATTTATTCCTACTACAATTTATTACAAATGTTGTAATAATTTATAATGTATCATTTTAACCAAATTGTTTGATAACTTTAGGTTACGATGTCAAACAACCATACATCGAAGCCAAGAAAAACTATACTTCCATACTTTGAGAAGAAAAAAAAAAGATAATCAATTATCGAGTGAGAGTGTATCAAGTTTTTCATGTAATGTCAGGGACGGGGGTTCAAGTCTTTCATATATATATATATATATATATATATATATATATATATATATAGTTTTGTTTTAGCCCACCGTAACAAAAATCTTGGGTTCGCCCCTGATGTATAGTGTTTTCAAATGATCTCATCCTATCCCCATCTTCTTTTGTAGTAGCAACAAGTTGGAGTGATATTGACACATCACCTACGAATAACATTCTACTTCCCAACTTTTCAAGTTCACACCAATTCTTTTCTGCATTTTCTATCTAAAGCATCAAGAAGATTACTTAGAGACATGGCTTCAGTTAGCGAAGGTTATGATACTTTTGAATCAAGAATTTCTGTTTTAAAGAATATCATTACTGCATTGTGTAATTCTGATGTCAACATGGTTGAGATTTACTGCATGAGCGACATCGGTAAAACAACATTAGCGAAGAAAGTTGTAAGGAAAGCCAAACAAGATAATGTCTTTGATGAGATAGTCTTTGTAGACGTGTCTAAGACAGAAAACATAAATAAATTCCAAGAAATGATCGATAACGCATGTGCAAGGACACTATATCAACATTTGAAAAATGAAGTCACTATATCCGAGGGAGCAAACAAGTAAGAGGAAATTGTATCCATAGGAGGAGACAATAGTGAAGAAAAAAAAAGATTCTTATAATTTTCCCTTTTATTATTTTATTATTTTCTACCTCAAAAGTAGTCAAGAAGAAAACAAATATTGTTTCCCACACATTGAATTATTGAGGACGAGTGGATCAAATTATTGTTTGTGAAAGATCAAATTGCACTAAACTCCCCTAAAGTTTGTTCTTTAATACCTATAAAAACTTTATCGTTAATTGATACTCACATCTTTTACCATTAGTCAAACATAACTGTTGACCAAGTTTAACAGTTAAACTAAGGGTATTTTCATAAGTTAAAATTTCTTTTAAAAATAAAACATGTTATGGTGGAGATGTGTTTATTAGAAAAATTAAAAAAATAAATAAATAAAAAATAAAGATTTTTAAAATAAATGGATAGTCAACAAGGACATATGGAAGCACCACATGTAAAAGATAATCTGCAAGTAGAATCTATTCGATAGATAGGTAATACTCAACGGATCCAACCTGCTCAATAGATCACGCCAGATACAGAATCTCAGATTTATTTCTTCAAATTAGACTCCAATAAGGAAATACAGCTATTATTGCATAAATAAAAAAATCACAATCAGGGAACAACTCCATGCTTCAAGGAAGTCAATCCTTATCAAGATATAAATTCCTAAACATGCATACAATTAAGAATCCTATACAAATCTACTACTTGCACGGTAATTAAGTTTAGGGCAACACCTTATCTTTTTTTTGACAGCTCTGAAGAGCAATACAAAGAACAAGGGCACCCCAAATAGGGGAAAACAAAACACAGAAAGAAACGAACAATAGCAACACTCAGCAGCCTTGCCTCCTCCAGATGAGGTCAGACTTCCTCGATAGAGCCTGTCTAGCAAGCGCGATGGCTGGAATGTTCGAGCCTTTCTTCCCAGCGAGGATAGAAGAGAGACTTAGCTCCTTCATAGTATCAAGAATATCAGAAATAATGTTGCCACACGCTGAGTTGGACTGACCCCCGAGATTGATCAAGCTCACCACATTGGCAGCATCAGATTCCACAGAAAAAGGGATCATACCACAGTGCTTCCCAAACTGAAGCCCTTTGAGGATAGCCACCGAGTTAGCAGACATAAAGTCCATACCAGACTCCTGAAAAAGGCTGCAGGAAGCCAAAACCTTGCCACCATGGTTCCTAATAATAATACCCAAACCTGTCTGTCTGAGCACAACATCAGAAACGGCTCTGCAATTAATTTTGAACAAATTAGGAGTGGGAGGGATCCACTTGAAAACCGAGGAAGCAGAGGCCTGGGAATTCTGGACAGCCTTAACATTGTAATCACACAAAAAGGTTTTACACCAACCAATGGAGCACAAGAAATCAGGCTTTTTGGAACTAAAGATCAAGGAATTCCTAACAAACCAAGTTCTCCAGAAAATTGTGCAAAGTAAACCAAAATCAGGCTGTCATAGATGAAGTCCATAAAGGTAGGAAAATTACCTTGCGAGCCAGGATGATTCTCCTCCCAATCCCGACGGTTGAGGTACAGCTTCCTGCAGCTCCAAAGGGCGTGCAGCGTAGTTTCTTCTGCCGAATTACACCTGGGATAGATCCCATTAGTCTTGATTCCCCTTCTAGCCAAGTTGGCTTTAGTAGGAATCCAATCCAGTAGTGTGCGAAGTGCTAGGGAGAGCAGGTGAAGTTGTAAGATTTTGACCAGCCGTGTAACCACTAGAAACCGTGTAATTGCCAGAGGAATCATGATGCCAGATCAAAGCATCTTTATAATCACCCAACCCAACCGGAAAACTCAGAATCTCATCCGCATCTTCTTTGGCGAAGTTTTGTCTGATGCGTGTGATGTCCCAACCACCAGAAGGAGCAAGGATTGTATCCACTGTTGCATCGATGCCTAAAACTGGTTGGGAAACAGTTCTAAAATCTGCTGATCTCGGCAACCACCTATCCTTGTAAATAGAAACAGAGGTGCCAGTGCCAATTCTCCATCTTGTTCCTTGGTTAAGGATTTGTTTGCCCCAGATAATACTTTTCCAGACAAAGGAACTGGAAGCAGTAGCAGTAGCGTCCATAAAGGAAGAATCCTTGAAATAGCAAGATTTCAAAATCCTGGCAGCAAGAGAATCCGGATTCTGTAAGAGCCTCCAACCTTGCTTCGCAAGCAGAGCTTTGTTGAAGACATCAAGATTACGGAAGCCCAAACCCCCAACCTCCTTTTCAGTACAAAGTTTGCTCCAAGTACACCAATGCATCTTCCGTTTGGCCAAGGTGCTCCCCCACCACAACCTAGCACAGAGTCTCTGAATTTCAGTAATAAGACCTCTAGGCAGCCTAAAGATGCCCATAGCATAAGCCGGCAGCGATTGAATAACCGACTTGATAAGAATGTCCTTTCCACCAATTGACAGGAATTTCTCTCCCCAACCCTTCAACTTGTTCCAAACCTTGCCCGTTATATCTGCAAAAACTAGCCTCTTGCTTCTTCCAATGAAGCAAGGCAGCCCCAAGTATCTCTTAAGACAATCCACAAAATTCACACCAACAATTTCCACCAACCTAGCTCCTTCAGAGGTTGTAATGGACGGGCTGACACACATTGAGGACTTGCTTAAATTTATTACCTGACCAGAGGCTTTCTCATACTGACCGAGAGCATGACGGATTGCTAGGCAATTTTTGCTATCCGCTTTCGAGAAAATCAGGCTATCGTCTGCGAAGAAGAGATGAGTGATCACCGGCCCTCTCTTGTTGCACCTGAACCCATCCATGCTCCCCTTCTCTGTCGCTGCTTTCAGTAAGCAAGACAGACCTTCAGCACAGATAATGAATAAGTAGGGGGACATCGGGTCGCCCTGTCTAAGACCTCTAGATGGGGTGATGTCGCCTCGGACCTCTCCGTTGAGCATGAAGGAATAGCTGACCGAAGATATGCAACGAATAATCAAATTAACCCATTTAATCGGGAAACCCAAACTAAGCATCATACTCCTCATAAAGGCCCATTCAATTCTGTCGAAGGCCTTGGACATATCCAGCTTCAACGCCATCGAGCCTTCCTTCCGTTTCCTTCGTTTGATACTGTGAAGACACTCGAATCCGACTATGGTATTATCGGAAATGAGACGTCCAGGAATGAAAGCACATTGTTCCTCGGAAATGATCCCACCAAGAGCATTCCTAAACCGGTTACTTACTGTCTTTGCAATGATTTTGTAGGTTACATTGCAAAGGCTAATTGGTCTGTAGTCAGTAATCAACTCAGGCGAGCTCGTCTTCGAAATAAGGGAGATAACGGTGTTATTGATTTCCTTCACAGAGCCTTCCTCGTTCAAAATTCTTAAGCAACATTTCGTGATGCAATTGCCTATATCTCCCCAGAATTTTTGATAAAAACCTGCTGAAAGACCATCCGGACCTGGCGCTTTCGACGGATTCATATCAAACACAGCTCGATGCACTTCCCCTTCCGTAAACTTTGCATCCAAGTAATTAACCATTTGCTCAGACAACTTTGCAGTCACGCTCTCAGTGACCCTCTCCAAGTCCTGAGAACTAGGGAAACTAGAAGAGTAGAGACTCGTGAAATAAGCTGAAATGATTGAAACCAGGTCTTCCTTATTTTCGGTCCAAGCCCCACTGTCGTCCATTAACCCGGTAATTCGATTTCTAGCTCTTCTGCCAGAGGCTTTGGCATGAAAGAAACGAGAGTTTCGATCGCCTTTCGTCATCCAATCAGCCTTAGCACGCTGACGCCAATACTGCTCTTCCGTAGCCAGGGCATCATCTAGCTTATTCTCTATCAATCTGATGGAATCCCAGTTGTAGGTACCATTTGCGTTAGCCTCTTTGAGCGCTCTCCTGTTTGTTTTGATGTTTTGGCGATGAAAAGTGCGCTTCTGAGCATTCCAAGCATCAAGCTTATGCCCACTAGAAGAAATCCTGCTCAGTAGGTCCTGTAAGTTCCCCGTGTTGTCACAACCACCCCAAACAGAGGAGATAATCTGCTTACAATCCTCATCATCAGCCCAACAGTTTTCAAAAAAGAACCTCCTCCGACCTGAACTGGAAGAGCCATTCGGGAAAGGTTTATCATCGAAATCTAACAACATCGGACGATGGTCCGAACCCCAAAAATCAAGGTGCTTGATAGAGAAATAAGGGAAGGAATTTTTCCAGCCTTTATTACAAAGCCCTCTATCAAGCCGTTCAAAAATGTGATCCCCTCCCTTTCGCTTGTTGCTCCAAGTGAACTTTGGCCCCCTGAAACCCATGTCCTCAAGGTTGCTGTCATTAACTGCCTCACGGAAATCTGCTAAATCCCTCCAATTTTTAACAGTGCCGCCTGATTTTTCTGAGTCCCAAAAGACTTCGTTGAAGTCCCCCATACAAACCCAAGGGAGATTGTTCATAGCTGCCAGCCGCCTGAGAAGAGTCCAGGAATGCTTTCTCTAGGCTTGAACCGGATGACCATAAAACCCTGTAAATCTCCAACTCTGCTTTAAATTATGCCGAATCCTAACATCGATGTGCTCCTGAGAGTATGTTAAGAGGTCAACAGACGAACCAGCTGCCCAATACAAACAAAGACCCCCTGATTTTCCTATACTGTTAACAACTAATTTAAAATTGAAACCTAATTTGATCTTCCACACCTCTAACTTCTCGTGCTGACACTTTGTCTCCATTAAGAAAATAATATCTGGTTTCCAATCTTGCTTGTGGGAAAGCAAGATGTTGAACGCCCGAGAGCTACCCAGCCCCCAGGCATTCCATACAAGGATCTTCATTGGACCCAGCGGACCGGTAGAGACCGATCGGCTGATAGGGAGCCTGAGACCAGAGCCAAAACCTCTTGGGAGGTAACTGACTCAGGATGAGTAACCATTTGCCCAATAACTGTCAAACTCGGAAGCTTCTCTAAGTCGAACCCCCCTTCATCACCCTCATCAAGTAATCCTTCCTTGACTCTCTTGGCGTTGAGTTGAATTTCTTCGTTCAGCTCGAAAGGTCTTCTTTTACCTAGAGAGCTGATTTCCCCCAATTTTGAACCACCACTCTTAGTTCTCGCAGCTCTTTTCCATTTCACTGAGTTGTGAGTTTTCTTTAGAGTCGTGATAGGTGTGGACTGAGAGGCAATAAGACTAGTGTCTGGGCCTTGGTCAGTAGATGGGCTTAATGAATTGATCTGATCAACTCCAGATGGGCCGGTTGCAGTAGGTAGGTCCACTAGCATTTCCTTCACTTGGCCTGTCTCACCAGATGGGCCCAACCCATTGCCTTGATTAGTCAGCAATGGCTGTAAGACAACCTTTCCCGCCTGAATTTGCTGCTCTTCCCCCACTGTGAATTGGATTTCAGCAATCTTTCCACCCCCCAAGGAATTAATTGTTGCGTCATTTCGCATTGAATTCTTGCTAGGCTCGAGACTTTGCAGCTCTCCAACTTGCCTTACCTGCATCTCTCCAACTTGTCCGTCCTGTCTGATGACGTCTGCTTGACTAGGCTCTCCCATAGGACTTGTTCTGATGCCAAAGTTCCCACTCCGGCCACCGGCATGACTTTCCGATGGTTTTTTCCCCGTACCTTTCCAGATAGCTCTAACTCTCCAGTTGCCTTGGTCAGCCCTAGAGAAAGGCCTACCTCCCTTATTTCCCCAATTCTGCCTCTCAAAGGAGCCTTGTCTATAATTGACACCTTTGGGGGGGCTGTCCGTTCGGAGCCAAACGTTTAATCTAGCCATTGCTTCCGTAGTAGCTTCCTTACCAGGTCCTGGTTCAATGCAGTCATTGAAGGAATGCCCCAACCTACTGCACTTAAAACAATAATCTTGAAGTCTTTCATATCTGAGGAGCATGGTGGTTATCTCCCCTGTTCCAAGCAGATCGACTCTCAAACTCCTCATTAATGGTTCATTGGCTGCAATAACAACCCTTACTCTAATGATACGGCCACCTATTCGCTTAGCCTCTAAAAGATCCACCTCCTTGACCTCTCCGATCATGGAACCCAGAAAATTCCCTGAATCTTCTGTCATACAAATGAGAGGTAGATTATGAATTTGCACCCATATTTCCACCCTATTAAATTTCATTAGCGTAACATCCCCTGCTCCAGTAGGTTCTTCAAGAGCAATTAAGGCTCTGTCAAAGGACCATAGACCACCTGATTGGATGAGTTTCCTATCTTCAGAATTTTTAAAGTGAAACCCAAAAACATTCCTTCCTAAGGCCTCTATCTCCACACCGTCACTTGTCCTCCAAATTGAATGCATGACATTAATGAAAGCTTCTCTATTAACTACCTTGGTAGTTAATACCTTACCAACCAAGCATAAGGACAGCACACGTTCCCCTTTAACTTTAAGATTGTTATCTAAAGTTCCCACAGGTCTTTCCTTTTCTCTAAGGGAGAGAGCACTACAAAGTAATTCTAAATCTTCTGAGTTCATCCCTAAAGACGAAGAGACTCCCAAGCTACTGAGAGATTGCTTACCACTTTCACCTTAGTTAACCAAGAAACAAGGTTTCAGAGAAAACTAAGAGAGAGACTAATCATGTATTTTACTTTCTGTCATCGGGCAACACCTTATCAACACCTATAAATATACATGTATTATTCACAGTAAAAAGTATGCAATACATAGCATTTATTATCAGAAGCTAAACTAATTTCTCTTGTGAATTATTGATTTATTCCTTGTGATCATTGGCTGACTTGAGTGTAAATGTCGGTCACCGGCAACGACGCTCCTAATGTTCTTCTGTTTTGTAGGCTTTCTATTGCAGATTCGAATTTCAGATAACCCTATTCGCCGAGCGAATGAGAAGACAGGAGCTATTCAGCGATAATAGCAGATCCGCGTGGAAAATGGTCTTACTTTGACTACTCAACGCCTTGACCAGCCTGCGTGGTATTGTTGACATTGTTAACTTTTCCATGACCCAAAATTCACCATCAACAAAACTTAATTATATATATATAAAGGCGTGGAACTCCACAATAGAAAATGGAGATCTATTAAAAAAGCATAAATCGAAAAATAAAATAAAAAATTAAAAGAAAAGAAAAGATGGAGATGGAGATCCAATTCATTTTTTTAAATAATAAAAAAGAAAGTCCATGTTTGTTCATTGGTGGAGATCCATTTAAATAAAAATAAAAAAACAAAAAATATATTTTTTTTTAATATATAAATAGATCTTTACTGTCCATCTAAGATGTGGATAGTAGAGATCTATAATTTTTTCTTAAAAAAAATAAACAATTCTTAATTTTTAATGTCACATCGTTGAATTGATATCATTATCTATTGAATTAAGGCATTGGTGGTATTGTACGGTTAGATTTTTAAAAAAAGTTGACTTACGACAATGGACGTTAATGTCAATTAATCGGATTAATCACAAAGCTGTTTGAGCATGTAAAAATGAGAGAGGTTTGGTATTATTTACTAGAGGTAATTACACCAAACTCCCCTGAGGTTTGCTCTTTTACATGTGTAAACAACTTTATCGAAAATTGACATTCACCTCCCTTACCGTTAGTCAACGACAATTGAAACTAACTGTTAACCGTCTAAGACCCTTCAAAAGATGAAATTATCCCTGATAACTTAATTCAATAATGATTTATTTTTTATAAAAAAAAAGTTATTTTATTGATAGCTTTATTGATAAAGCTCAAAATTTATTTATATAAAAAAAAGAAAAAATTAAAAAAAAATAGAATTAAAAATGTATTTTATTTTTGTTTTTATAAAATTTATTTGTTTAATATATAAAATTAAAAAAAAACGGTTTTCAATGGATCTCCACCATCCATTCACTAATTTAAAATAAAATAAAATAAAGAAATTGTTTTAATATAAAATAAAGAAACTTTCTTTAAAAAAAATTGTATAAATTGATTTTTTTTTTTTTTTTTTTAAATAAAAAGTCACCAGATAAGGATTCAAGATTGACCAACAAATAATTAGGTAAAAGAAAACGTAATATATTTTTTTAAATAATGATATGTTACCAGATCTTCATCTAGTACCATTGGAAGAACTCTCATGGTTCTCCCATGGATATTCCAACAATCCAACCTAACACCAAAAAATTCTAATGCCCAACACAAAAAATTCATATCACACCCAACAAACAAAAATTCTCCAACCAACCAAAAAAATTCACATCACCAGTTCCACAAACACATAACCTTTGCACAAAAATCTCAAAACAAAAACTAAAGAAAATCTCCCGCATCTACCAACCAATCCTCATGACCACCGATCATCCATCTCCAATCTCCTCCTTCCACACGCCTCCGGCGACGACAAAGTTGTTCTCTCCACTCCGCTCGCTCCACGCGCCGCCACTGTTTTTTCTCCTCCATGGCAAGCTCTGATCTCCTCCACTCCGCTCGCTCCACACACTACCATTGTTCTTTCCTCCTTTTCTTTTAAGATCCCATTAGATTTATTGTTGACAGATGAAGAGATGGAGTGGGGATCCAGATTTAGGAGATGGAGAGTCAAACCAGAGATGGAGACCCGAGACGAAGCACTCAAACCAGAAGCATGATGACGAAGCACTCGAACTCGAACCAGGCTCACTCCATCAAATTGTCAGATTTATATATTTTTTCCAGATTTTTTGTGTGCTTTTATTGAAAAATATGATCCATCTAGATTGTTGGATGAGATTTGTGGTTGTATTTTTGGAATTGATTTGTGTTTTTTTGTTGATTTGATTAGCTGTTTTTGTTTGTGGGATTTAATTGAAGAATTTTTTCGTGGAATTTGATCTCTTCAAAAGTTTTTTCATACCAAAAAAAAAAATGTTTTTGTTTGAAGAGATCTAGATTTCTAGACTGAACATTTACTTTTGTTTTTTACTTTTTAAAAAATAAATTGGAATTATGCATTTCATTAGGTATAAAATAAAATATATATTTTGTCTTTAAGTGGGTTTGACATGACGTGTACGGTATAAAATAAGTTGAAAGACAAGATTACCCTTCTTAATATAGTCAAAGGTTAAATATGACAGACGTTGACTGACAACAAGGGAGGTAAGTGTCAATTAATAATAAAGTTATTTCCGTGTGTAAAAAAGCAAACCTCAGGGGAGTTTGGTGTAATTACCTCTATTTACTAAAAAGGGGAGCAAATTGTACAAATTTCCTTGACATTAGAACTAATTGCACGCATAGACAACTTTTACTCTAAATTACATTAACATCCCCTACCGTTAATTGACTTCAGTTAACTCTAATTGTTGACCACAATTTTAGTACGAAATGACTAAAGTACTCATAGTTACTTTTTTTTTTTTTTAAGAATCCTAGTTACCTATTTTATCTTTTTTTATTTACATCAATAATTTAAAAAAAAAAAAAATAGAAAGAACAAAGAAAACATAACAAAAATTGTTCCTTTTTCTTTTTCAATTTCATTTTCTCAATCCCCAAATACAATCCAAATTTCTAAATCCTCAAACAAAATCCAAACCAAAAATAAATTCCTCAAACAAAACCCAAAAATCAATCCCACAAATAAAAACCAAAAATCAATTCCACAAACAAAAAAACCAAATAGATCAATTCCAAAACCATGTCAAAAAAATTTTTCCACAAACAAAACCAAAAAATAAATCCCATAAATAAAACCAAAAATCAATCTCTCAAACTAAAACCAAAATCAATTCTACAAATAATAACCCAAATCAATTAATTCCAAAAGAAAAAAAAAAAAAAAAGACCAGACTTTCAATCTTAAAAGTTGAAGATCTGCTCTAAATGGAGCAAAAATCTACTCTGAGCTCCATCTTCAATGATTGAGTTTTTACTTTATCTATAACGTTGCTCCATCGTCAATGATGAAGCAGATCTGCTCTGATGGAGCGTTGTTCCATCAAAGCAGATTGAGTTTTTACTCCATCCAAAGCATTGCTCCATTGTCAATGATGGAGCAAATCTTCTCTGATGGAGCATTGTTCGATCTTCGACCATGGAGTAGATATGTTCCAATAAAGTGATGTTCTATCTTCGATGTTTGAGTTGTTGCTCCATTTGGAGCAGCGCTCCATTTTCGATGATGGAGGCACACCTCTATCTTTGATGACATCTAGGTTTGTTACATTGGTTCTATTCCCTCACATACTTCGTTCAGTGAGCTAGTGAGCAAGACTAAACTCCTCGGATCTTTGGGTAGTCTCTTCAGGAGATGCTACTAGTTCAGATGGAGCTCCATTTGTTGGGGGCTATTGGATGATCTTGGCGAAGTGATTTGGATATTTTCAAATTTTATTTTATCTTTTTGTTTTTGAAACTTTTTTATTTTTTCAATGTAAAGATTGTTTAGATGAAGATCAAATTTTCTATATCCAATTTTTGAAATAAATAAATTAAATATTATATATATAATTAATAATACTTTTAACATATTAATAGATAAAAGACCATTTTGCCCCTCAGTCGTTAACTTCTAACGGCAACCCACTAACAGCGGGGGATGTTAGTGAAAATGTTGAGCAGCATTTGCATATGCATGCAATTAGGCCTAATGTCAGGGGAAATTTATGCAATTTGCTAAACAAAAAACTATTTGTTTCAATAAATGGGCTCAATATTTTACAAGCTTGGGTCTTAATTGGGCTAAAATAAAGCCGAGCCAGCCCAACCCAGGTCCAAACCGTTACATCTTCTCTCACAATCACAATCTTCTGACAAGACACGTGGCAACAAAATATTGGACATCTATAACAGTCTTTGCTTAGATCCTGATTCACATTATCACCACTCTCGGAAACCCAAAATCCCAGTTTGAAGTTTGAAGTTGAAGAAAATTCACTTAAAGCTTCAATTCGAATTCGAACTGCGACGCTCAATTTTGCTCCTTGAATCGAGTAAGTTAAAGCTTCTGTCTTTTTCTGTAATTTAACATTTTCATTTTCCCATCAAAGTTTCTTTTTTCATTTGTGCCCTTGGGTTGGTTTCAGATGAGAACCGTGCATTTGAGTTGAACGAGCTCGAATATTAATGGGTTTGGTTTTTTTTTTTTTTGATGTATTGATATTATAGATTTTGTTTTTGGTTACTGATAGTTGGTAGGAAATGTTTGGTGCTATGGAATTACAGTTATTTGAATGATTTCAAATGGCGATTTTGATTTTGGGGTTTCGACTGATGCTGTTGATATATTGGGAAAATGTGGATATGTTTTGGTTTATGTGATTTTGGTTACTGTTTCATGTGTATCAGTGTATGATGCTGTTTGTGACTCCAACTGTTTGATAAAATGGTTACAAGGGAAAAAAAAAATATGACATTGATCTTTGATAATCGTGAGAAATGTGCACATTTACATGTTCGCTTTGTGGATGATGTGATACGTTTTTCTTTTTTTGTTTTATTCTTTTTGCATTTCTATGTTGGAAATTTGTGGTAAGCTTTCTTCTTATTGAAAGTTTCGGTCTTTCGTCCTTACTATAAAAAAAGGGGGAGGGGGATATAAAAGGAAAAGAAGAAAAGAAGAAGAGATTTTATGGATTTTGAAGATAATTGATAAAGCTGTTGTGTGGCAGTGGATTCAGATGAGGGAGCTGGAGCAGTAGGGAACTCTGCTGGAATGCAGTTGGATGTGTTTGAAGGAGATTCTATTGTAGAACCACATGAGGGAATGGAGTTTGAATCTGAAGATGCTGCCAAGATGTTCTATGATGAATATGCACGACGAGTTGGGTTTGTCATGCGTGTGATGTCTTGCCGTCGATCAGAACGAGATGGTAGGATTCTTGCACGTAGATTTGGATGTAATAAGGAGGGTTATTGTGTTAGCATTCGAGGGAAATTCGGGCCTGTTCGAAAGCCAAGGCCAAGCACAAGGGAAGGCTGTAAGGCGATGATTCATGTCAAGTTTGATAAGTCTGGAAAGTGGATGATAACAAAATTTGTAAAGGAACATAATCATGAACTTGTGGTGTGCCCACGTGAAGCTCGTCAAACGATGGTGAGGTTTTCTATTTTTATATCTAGCTGTAACTTGCATGCAATGTTGCTAGTTTTGTTTATCCATTTGTTATAATTTCGTAATCATTTTATCAGTGAAATATTTGATTTTAAAGAGATATATCCATTTCTGTGTAGGTGTTTGTAACAATTGGATATGACGTTTTGGTTCTACATCGTGAACTTTTCATGTCTTATATGAAGATTTTATATGTTTAAATAAATAAGTATACAAATAACAACTGGGATGTGTGCATAATGTGTTCTAGAAAGGTGTAGAGTCCGTCCAACTGAAATATGAAATCTATTGAATGTTTTAGATGTCATAAACGTGAGAATTGCTGAATTAAGCTGGACTTACCCTCAAGTAGATGTATGACCTGCATAGCTCTTTCCAAAATCGTTGCTGAAATTGCCCAAGAATAGGAATTTAATTTAAACCTAAGACCTTTAGCTTATGATTGATTGAGAAGGTAGCAGATGAACAAACAAGTCGACTTGTTTAAACTCTGAAATATGGTCGTATATTATTTAGGTTTGGAATAACTAGAGAAGACTAAAGAAGAATACACCGGGTCATAGTTGTTAGAGACGTTAAGCACAGCAAGGCGCAACATGCCTCTGTAGCTTGAGGTGCAAGGCGAGGCACGCGCCCGACTGAAGCGAGGCGCATACTTTTTATAAACATGTATAAACCTAATTTATCCATAATTTTTCAAGTGACTACTTTAGAAACTATCCATAACACAATAATTTAAAAAATAAATAAATAAATAAGTAAAAATTAGCATCATAATTCATACTTAAAAAGACTTAAAGTTGCAAAAACAATTAAAAAATCATCAAAATTCAAAGGAAAATAAGTTCATTCATCGAAATCAAATTCGAAATCATCATCCCCTCCAATCCTCTCTTGAAGTTCCTTTTGTTTCTATGTTTGGTGACTTTGGTCTGCATCTGATGTCCACATTTAGACCTATAATCACAAAGAGTCAAAGAATAACAGAATTATAATAAAAAATCGACAGCATAGAGCCACAAAACGTTGAGCTAAATGTACTTTTGTAGTAGCAAGACAGCAATAAACAGCATTCAAAATAAATAGCATAAGCATAATATTAATCTTAATAAACCATTAACAACATTAATTTCATCCAAAATTTCAACAAAAACAGCATATCTTTAAAAAAAAAAAAAATCGACAGCATAACGGCTTAAATTTGGTGACTGAAAAGATGAAGAGGGAGAGAATGGAGAGAATATTTGGAATTAAAAAAAAAAATGAAAATAACTTACTTGATCAGCTGATTGATGAACTGGTCCACTGGAAATCTTCAACTTTGATCTTGGAAGTCTTGGAGAGGAGATTGGAGGAGAGCCTTCAACTTTGGCGGCCGTGATTTATGTTTTAAGTGATAGGGTTTCCTTTTTTTTGTTTTAAAAATAGGGTCCGGGAACTCACGTGACTCTAAAAAACGAAAAAAAAAAAAAAAAAAAGCGCGATTGTGCGCTTGTGCACCTAGGCAAAAAAAGCGTGCACCCGACGCAAGGAGGTGCGCCCAGCATGACTCAACGCGCAAGGGCTGTGCCCTGTGTCACCCGTAGCCTAGGCGAACGCTTAAGCGCACTTTTGACAACAGTGCACCGGGTATAGTTTGATAACTACCTTTAGACCCAAAGTAGTAAAATTGCTCTTTTACAGGATGCTACTTGGACTAACTGTTTGCCTGAATTTACTTGCAAGTCTTTCAATTGCCTCAGATAATGATTAATTGTATCTCTCAGTAAACCAAAATAACGCCTAAGTAGGCTATAAAAAGAAGGAATGCTGGCAAACAAAGTAATTTTATACATTGTGCAATTTTTAATTGTTATAAAAGCATGTAGGCAGGACCGGATACATAACTTATATAGCTTTCTTTTGGTACATTTTAGCACCTATGTCGAACTATAGAAAATGTGTTCAAAATTTAGACCTTTAATCCATGGCCGCAATGGGATGATTACTTATTAAATAACAAGTTGGCAGGTTGAGCATGTATAAAATATTTTGGTGTACACAAAAGATAAGCAATAATCAGGGAACTTTTAACAAGATTTGCTGTGCCTAATTAAATTGAATGGCTACCGTAAGAATCTAACACTTGTCAAATCCATATGCGACATTTATGAGGCTAATGTTATCAATGGGAGAGAAGTAGCTTCACTGGGCATCTGGATTTTCTGTGTTTGCAGACCTGTTATGAATTTACTAATTTTAAAACGCTTCAGTTATATTATCCATTTTCACCTTGTTTATCTAGCTAGTTTGGTACTCCCTAGTCTTTACAGTCTTGCATGCATGCGGATATTTCGTGCGCACGTGCATGACCTGTATATTGTGTGTGCATGCACGAAACTGTCTGGATTTTCTTCTTGTTTTACATAATGTAATTACTTTTTTGTTATCCTAAACTATTCTGCTCATAACTTTTTAGTTGTTATATGGGATTTTGAATTGTTTGTCGTGTATCTACATTCATAGGATGAAAAAGACAAGAAAATCCAGGAATTGACTGCAGAGCTACGAAATAAGAAACGGCTATGTGCAGCTTATCAAGAACAGCTAACTGCATTTATGAAAGTTGTTGAAGAGCATAGTGATCAGCTATCAAAGAAAGTTAAACACGTAATCAACAATCTCAAAGAATTTGAATCTATAGAAGAGCTTTTGCAACATAGATAGCCTTTTAAGTGTGAATTTGAATCTGTAGTTTTTTTGTTTTTTTTTTTTTTTCCTTCACCAATCAAGTTTATATTTGTTTATATGAAGTAGATTTAGGATTTAGCTGGTTACTCTTGACCATTTGATACAAATGTACAATATAGTTGACAGCTTTGACAATTTACAGTGGTAATTGTTGCAAATCACACTGTTATCTTTGTTTATGCTTTGTTTTTTCCACAAAGCATGAAAGCACCTATTTTACCAGTAAGCTTTTCCGGGACTTCTCAAAAATAAATATAAATATATTTTAAGAAAACAAAATTAAATTTCAAAAAGAAAAAAAAAAGAATTGTATCCAAGTGATATATCTGCATCAAATTCACTTCCAGGAGGAGGAGAGGAGGTGGTGGTGTGCAGTAATAAAATTAAACAGGATAAAATAGGATTAGGTTACTAATTTACTAATAAAATTAGGTTACTCTTTAACTTGCTCACAAATTCACTACAATTCCATTCAAGCCGCAATGAAGATGCAGATGCAGAGTGCTGAGAGCCCATCATGGTTGAATGTCCCTTCCGATATCTTGATTTCAATTCTGGAACGTCTTCCTTATATCGATCAAATATATTTCCGGGCTGTTTGTAGTAAATTGGCGATTTATTAATATCTATGGAGTCAAATATGCTGAAATTGCCATGGGTATTGGCGTTCAATCCTTGGACAGCTTTGGTAAAGTTGGCAAAACTAGCTTATGTTACCTCTATGACCCTATTTACAAGCGAAGATACACTATTGAGAGCCAAATTCTTGTTGGTTCAAAAGTGCACGCCTCAAAATATGTTGATCACGTGTTGTTTTCACAAACGATAAGAGTTAAAGTTTTGTATAAACACATGTAGTCTTGAAAATAAAGTTTGGAATCGTGTTTGGTTTGACCTGGATGGTTATAAATGTCATTTTAAATCGATAGTGGGGATATTTCTTCTTTGTGGGGATATTTCTTCAGATCTTTGTGTGTTTACTACTGGATTGGTCAAGGATTGTAGTTGATTAGTTTGCCTAGTCTATGATCGGGCTTTATGGTGAATATGTTTTTAGACTCGAGAGATTAAATATATCAGGTCAAAGTGTTGTCAATGACGCTATGTAGCACTGTGGGTTTCGATGTGTATCCCACAGCGGTTTTGGCTGTTTGTTCAAAATGCAGTCGTTTCAATTTTGACCTCAGATATATTCTTTCTCTTCTCTTCCATTTCGTTTTTAAGAATCCTAAAATCAATTTCAAAAGAGAGAGACTCCCAAGAATCCATTGTTACTCAACCAATCTCAAATCTCATTTGCATCTAGCATCATTCAAGCATCAAATCTTCATGGACCTTCCGTGGTTTCTTAACTAGGTAATTTGAACATGCCCTAGAACTCATTGCTTTCATTATTGTTCATCTATGCCTAGGATTAGCATTTATTATATTGATTAAATGCATGACTCTTTTCTTAAGTTTATCTTGAATATGTTTGAGTATAGGCCATTATTGTCCTCTAGCTAAGTTTTTATGCTTTGCATCTCGATATTGATAATTAGGAATTGTTGATTGTATATTTTAATTCCTAATTAAGCATTTGGTGTTTGCCTAGCATTAATTGTATTTAGAATATTTTCATATATTCACTTAGGTTGTTTATCTCTTCATTGAGTCAAATCTTGTGACTAAAATTGTTAGCGGACAAGCAATAGGTCTAGAATCACTATAAAAGGCTTGCAGATAGTAGTGGTGGGTTATGTTCCAAAAATGGTTTAACTAGAGGTCAACCTAAGTTGTAAACATCATTACATATAATGGATTTGAGGATCGAAGAGTGGAGTGGCTAGGTGACTAGCCCGTGAGTTTTGCCCAGTTAGAGGGTTTCTCACGTAAATCAATCGACTTGTTTTTATTGTTTTTTGCACCTTAAATTTTTGATTGATTGCTTGTTATATTTGCGTGATTTGATAATATTGATTAATCGAAAATTGATAATTATTTTATTAAAACCTATTCTTAGACACACTAAGTGGAATTTCAATGATGATGTTAAAGATCATTTTTATTTTAATATTTATTTATTATTATTTTTAATTATTTTTATATATATTTTAAATTTAAATTTAATTAGTTTTTTTTTTCATTTTTTTATTTAATTAAATACAAAATTACCATGTTGCCTTTCATCAAAAACCTTCTAGAAGCTCCAAATGTTGTTTGACCTTTTTACCCTCATTGACCTGACGGAATTCTGAGAAACCCTAACAGAATTGGACGTTAGGGACTATAAAAGGGATTGTCAATGAACTAGTGGACTAAAAAAAATACTCTGAACTAGGGGACTGAATTCCGTATTACATCAAACTAGAGGGACTAATTGGAATATCCCTATCTTAGGGGCCAGTTTTGGTATTTGGCCGAGAAAAAGAAATGAAAAATAAAAATAAGGAAGAAAAGAGAAGTAAGAGAAGGAGGAGAAAGGAAAGTGCCGATACTTGTTGAATTTGTTGATCCAAGGTTTGAACACTATTCTTGACATGGGTTTGAATTGAAATTTCTTTAATTTTTTTCAAATTTCATGTTGTTAGAAACCCTTTTACCTGAAATTTAACTTCCAAGTACAAAGCCCTTTTCTGGGTAGGAAAATGAGTCTTTTATTAAGTTTTGTTCTTGGTGAACACCCCCCATTAATGGGTTATTATTTTCTTGTGAATCTCTGTTATTGAGAATGATTTATGCCATTCTTTTGGTTACTTAAATATGAACATGTGATTTGTTTTTTGTGCATGGATTAGTATCTGAAACTTGGAAGTTAATTTTGTTTGAGATTTTGCTTAGAGGTTGAAATGTATTCAAAAGAGTCACTTGTTATAGACCTAAGCGTAAATTGAGTTTAGTTGACAACTTTAATGTAAATGGTTTCTTTGATGATATTATGTTTAAAAAACAAGGAGATTCCGTTATGGCTGTAAAATGTTTGGTGAAAAACTTGAATGAGATGATTATGGTGTGAAGATGAAAATTTAATATTTTCTTCATAAGTAGTATTAATAACTTTATAAGCATAGATTGTTTGTAATGCTCCTTTGATATTCATAGATTAACATGCTACTCGCCAAGACACTCTTTCGATTAACTGAAATTTCTGATTGTCGTTTATTGGATTCAGAAGTAGCAGGCTACAGGATTTTCGTCTGATCTATGATGATTCATCTATACTCGCATAATTTCCTGATTCCGCTCTGCATTCTCACCTTTGTTATCAGCAGCTCAACTTTGAGTCATGGAGATATGTCAGTATACTCAAAATCTAAAATTTAGCCATAGATAATAGTTGTCCTTAGTTATGTGTGAAATAATTTCACATCTCTTTTTGTATTTATAGGGTCGAAAGCAAATTTCTGAATGTTGGGAAGGAGCTGTGGAAGGAAACTTTACCTTTACAAATGGGATCTCGGTTGTACCAGCTTCAAGGGCTTAAATCATATAATTGGTACGAAGTGAAGATATCATATCCAGCTTCTGTATGTAATTTTAATATCTATTTGGTGTTTTTTGTTGTCGCATTCTCACTTTGAAAACTTATTTCCTTTTCTTTTCCTTTTAAAACAGATACCTGCTAGCTTTTCTTTGCAACTGAAAAAGGGCAATTTAGAGGTCGGGCTGAATCAAAACAGAAGGTTATTAAATACTGAAAAGCTAATTTTCAAGACCGATAGTCTCGATGTGCTTAATGATCAGGTTTGATTATGTGCTAAGCTTTTAATTGCAAGCTACATGCTATATGAAATGGTTAAAAAGTTTGATCTTCTGCTCAGGACGGAATGCATGTTTTAGTGACTGTGGAGCCCGAGGGGATTGTTGCAATACCACATGTGCAGGAGAGGGAGTTCATCATTTTTAACATAGGTAACTTGAATTCTTATGTAAATTTGCATCCCTGTTTCCTATAAAACGGATACATCTTTACTGATTGTTGCAATACCACTGATTGGTCACATTTTTATCAAAGCTACCGTATCGTTTTGACTTCTTCTGACTTTTAAAATTGGGATCTTTCTCCTGCCTCATATAATATTTCTCCAGTTATTGTGTGATTTCCATGTGTAGAGGCACTTTACTTTCAGATATTAATAAATCTTATATTTTATGAGTTGTTGCCCCATTTATTTTTTCCATTGGGATGGTGCTGAGGTTTTTAATCCTCATTCATGAAGACAGGTTTTCACAATAACACACAGAAGCATAAAAATATTATAAGATACGATGGCATATCTAGATACTGAAAATGGTAAAAATGTACTGATGTTCCAAACTGGCCCATTATTGATGTTGAAAAACAACGGTTCCTTGTTCCCTATTATGTTTTTTTACCAAATATTTATCTAATTATGGTCAATTATTGTTATAACTCTTGAACAAAGGAGGGTGGGAGGGAGAGAGAGAGATGGCATTTGGATTTCTGCAATTGTTATCTGACTTCTCTACCCTTGTTGCTTTCTTGTGATAGTAGACACGCTCTTTTCTTTTACCTGATAAACAGCCATTGCTTATCTTGTTTCGGTCACAGCTCTCAGTTAACAACTTTATTTGTAATGTGTCTATTTGGTTTGATAAATAATTTTCTCGTTCGTGACAGTTTGTGATGAGTTATTATTGGGCATTCCACATGAAGCTTGGTGGGTGGTTATTTTGGTATCATTCTGTTTGGTTCTGGCACTCATCATTCCTTATTTTCTTCCATTCTGTCTGCTGCCAAAGAATCGAAGCATGCAGTCGGATGCACAGAATCTGTCCAAGGTTTCGTGAAATTTAATAAAGGTCATCGCTAATGCTTTGGCTGCAGTCAATTTTGTAGCTTCACTTGAACATTTTAGAAACCAGTAAATGCAATTTGTGATAGCTTTTGGGAATGACTTTTGATGGCTTTACTTAAATGCTTACATTTGTTCACTAGTAGTGAAAAACATTGGGAAATTATGATTTGTTTGTGGGATGTTCTTGTTTGTGTTCCTACATATATTTTGCAGCTGTGAAGTCGATGAAGAAGTTTTCTGGAAGCTAACAGGTACATCTCTCTAGATCACTGGTATATACAATTGATTTCATTATGCCAGTAGTAGTTTTCAGGTGTAAATAAATTCATACGACTTTTTTCTATATTAGCGAATTTTTTATGCATATAATTAAAATCCTTTGAACAAAATTAATTTTTTGCACAAAGAATTCGCTAAAAAATAAATCCGGTAAAAATTGAATGTCTCATTTATTTTTATTTTTATTATACCATTTTCAAGGAAGAAGGGTATATGTGAATATGTCTTATGAGGCTAGAAAGAAAAAGAGATGATGGATTAACTATAGATAGACAAATAAAAAATAGTCTCTCCTTGGTTTTTCTCTGAAAGCGAAGCGAGAGTAGTTTGGGTCATTTTCTTTCCTCCTTTCTTTTCTGTTCGTGGCTAACACGGATTATGGAATCAGTGGATCTTGCTCTGCTATGTGCTTCTCTTTCCATTAATAATCGAGAGGGGCCAATTCAAGTTTTAGATGGCAAGCTTAGATTTGATGCAAGGGATAGATTATCTTTATGTATAGTTGGGAAAATTCTGTCGAGCAGTATAGTCAACAGAGATGCTTTTATGCGAGTTATCGGCAAAATTTGGCACGTTCAGCATGGAGTGGATATTGAATCTATTTCAGGCAACATTTTTTCTTTTCATTTCCGCGATGAGTTTGATCTTAATAGAGTCTTAGCTGGTGGCCCGTGGAGCTTTGATAATGCTTTTATAGCAATGGAGAAGCCTTAAGGTAAAGGTCTGATTGCTTCGTTGAGGTTTAATCAGGCGGATTTTTGGGTCCAAATTCACCAAATTCCCCTCCTTTGTATGACTAAGGATATTGGGAGGTTTTTGGGAGGTATGATTGGTGACGTTTTAGAGGTGGATGGTGGTGCTTCAGGTGATTGTGTAGGCAAGTTTATGCGGGTTAGAGTGAGGATTGACATTTCAGGCTCCCTGAAACGGTGTCTGAGAGTTGATCTGCTAGGCGATGGAGCCGAAACAGTTATGGTTCTTCGGTATGAGAGACTTCAGAATCACTGTCTTAGGTGTGGGATGGTTACTCATTTTACCTCAGAATGCAGTGATAAAGATCCAATTCCGGTGGTTGATGGCAAAACAGTTTTTCCTTTTGGAATTTGGCTTCGGGTTACAGGGATTTCACGGCATTCTCAATTTCTTCATAATAGGCGAGGATTAGTGTTTTCCCCGATGGTTCAACCGATTCCGGTATCGAATTGGAAGACCGATAGCGATGTGGAAATAGTGGGGTTGGTGGACCGAGACAATTCCGGGTTAGGGGAAGTTAGTGGGGGGGTCAGTACCTCGTATGCTGGTCCTATTGTTGCTTCCAACCAGGTTCAACTTGATACGGCTTTGATGGGAACGGTGCCTGATGGCATCATAGATGGCTCGGTTCCTAATGATACTGTCATGTTACAGCTGGTAGAAGAGGCAGTGGGGTTTAATGATCTAGAGTCGGCTAAGGATTGCATTAATGGCAACCAGAGTGCAGGGGCAATGTGTGGTAAGTTGGTGACTGAGATGAGTGAGCCAGGGTCTGTGCCTGCCTGTGTTTCTAGCTCAGATCAGGTGGCAGAGGGGTTTGCTTTCTCTCAAAGCGGAGAGGCTGTAGAAGTGGGAATTACAGATGAGAAGATAAAGGTTTTTGCAAGTGAAGTGATTTGTGGGGAAAGGAGTCGGTCGGTTAAGTCTTTACCGCCTGATGGAGAGGCTCCTGCCATTCCTAATTGGGCCGGGCCTGAAGCCCTTCATTCGATTAGCCCTGAGGTTGTTGGGCCTAACAATTCTTTAGTTGTTGATGGGCCTAATAATACACCTTCCTTAGTTAGTCATGGTGCAGTGGATCGGCCGAGCGGTAGAATAAGAGTGGGTTTTAAATATTAGAGGGCAAGTCAGTTTGGTCTTAATAGAAGATTAGGGATTTCCAATGTTTCTTCTCAGCAGGTCTGCGGGAAGAGGAAATATGGCTCAAGGGAAGGTAACGAAGTCCTCGACGAAAGGATATCAAGGAAGTTGTCTGGGTTTTCAACACTGGAAGACGATGTAAGACAGGCCAAGGATGATTGTGTTTCTTGGAGGGGGGTTACCGGATGTGAGGTTTCACCTACAGTTGTTGATGAATTTGTATCGGCCGACCGATCTTCATCGGTCCGCCGGGTCCAATGAGAGTTATGGCTTGGAATGCTCGGGGTTTGGGGAGTTCCCGGTCATTCAATTCGTTGCTCTCCCAGAAGCAGGCAACGAATCCGGACTTGATGTTTCTTATGGAGACTAAAGCTAATCAGGTCAGGATGGAGGCATTACGTGTCAAACTAGGTTTTTCTGGTAAGTTAGTAGTTAGTAGTTAATAGTTCCGGTAATTCAGGGGGGTTGTGTCTGATGTGGGCAGATGGTGTTCAGGTTCAACTGTTAAGTTTTACTCAGGCTCATATAGATGTTTCTATTGGGGATTCTACTAGTCAGTGGTGGAGGCTTACGGGGTTTTATGGTAATCCGGAGGGTAATCAGCGTATGAACTCGTGGAATCTTCTTAGGAGGTTAGCCGGTATGTCTTAATTGCCTTGGGTGTGCCTTGGTGATTTCAATGAGGTGCTAGACAATTCTGAGAAGGAGGGAGGGGCGGCAAAGGATGAGAGGCATTTGTCGGATTTTCGCGAAGCTCTCAATGATTGTGGCCTTGAGGATTTAGGATTCAGTGGTCCGAAATACACTTGGTGTAACAAAAGGGAGGGTTCTACTATGATACAAGAGAGGCTAGATCGTTGCGTTGGTACCGCTGAATGGAAGCTGATTTTCCCTATTATCAAAATTACTCATCTTGACTATTGGCGGTCGGATCATAGGCCGATTCTTTTGGATTTCGTCAGGGAGGTTAGGAGTCCTGTAGACCTCAGGATGAAGAGGCGTTTTTTGTTTGAAGATTGTTGGGCTGACCAACAAGAGTGTACCGATTTGATTTCGGTTGTTTGGGCTAGCACTAGTAATCAGAATGCGGTAGTTGAGATTATTAACAGGATTAAAGCTTGTGGCATCAACCTGGAAGTTTGGAATTGTCAGAATCGGAGTAAGTTGAAAGAGGAGATCAGAAGCAAGAAGAATCAACTGCAGGATGCTTACAATTTTATCAGTACAGGGTCTTGGCGGCGAATTCAGGTGATAGAGAATCAGCTTGATAGTATTCTGGAAACCGAAGAAAAGTATTGGAAGCAAAGATCTAGAGTGGATTGGCTCAAGAGTGGGGACCAAAATACCAAGTTTTTCCATATGAAAGCTACGGCTAGAAGGGGAAGAAATTGTATTAAAGGTCTGTTTGGTGAGGATGGTGCGTGGCAGGATACTAGAGGAGGTATGGAGAATTTAATTTTCAATTATTTTGATGCTTTGTTTACTTCTAGTTTCCCTTCTTCGTCTGAGATGGGTGTTGTGTTAGAAGACATTCAGCCGAAGCTCTCTCCTAGTATGAGTGCTTTTCTAGATTCTGATTTCTCTAAGGAAGAGGTTAAGAAAGCAGTTTTTTCTATGGGTGCACATAAGGCTCCAGGGAGTGATGGGCTTCCAGCGGTATTTTACCAGAAATACTGGGATATTGTGGGGGAGTTAGTGGTGGCAGCTTGTTTGGAGTGCTTGAATAAGGGGGGTTCTATGGAAAAATTGAATGATACTCTAATCATTCTTATTCCGAAAAAGAAGGTGGCTGAGAAGGTCTCTGATTTCAAGCCAATTAGTCTATGTAATGTCATATATAAGATTATGGCTAAAGTTATTGCCAATCGGTTCAGCGTTGTGATCGGCGACGTTATTTCAGAGACCCAAGGGGCTTTTATTCCTGGCCGTATGATTTCTGACAATATTATTGTGGGGTTCGAGTGCTTACATAGGTTAAAAAGGAGGAAGAGAAAAAGAGGTTCGATGGCAGTAAAGCTAGATATGTCTAAGGCATATGATCGGGTAGAGTGGTGTTTTGTGGAGCATATGATGCGGGCTCTCGGCTTTTCCGAAAGATGGATTCGGCTTATTATGCATTGTATTTCTTCCGTTTCTTATTCTTTCGTGCTTAATGGCAGTGTCAGTGGGCATATTAAACCTACTAGAGGGTTGCGTCAAGGAGACCCCCTGTCGTCTTTTCTTTTTATCTTATGTGCGGAGGGGTTATCTGGTTTGCTGAATTGTGCGGTGAACAGAGGTATTCTTCAAGGTTTCAAATGTAGTAGAAATGGTCCGATGATTTCGCATTTGTTTTTCGCAGATGACAGCCTGTTATTTGCTAAGGCTACGGTTTCCAATTGTCAAGTTATTAAGAGTATTCTTGACTCTTATGCTCGGGCTTCGGGACAGGTGATTAATTTTGACAAATCCGCTGTGTGTTTCAGCCCCTCTATAGCAGCTCCTGAATGTTCAATGCTTGCCGATGTTGTAGGGATTAAGGTGGTTAATTGTCATGCCACTTACCTTGGGATGCCTTGCTTTATAGGCAGAAAGAAGAGAGAGATTTTTTCCAGTATTGTGGGTAGGATTTGGGACAAGTTAAAAGGGTGGAGAGATAAATTTCTTTCAGCTGAGGGTAAGGAAGTTCTGCTCAAGGCTGTCGTTCAAGTTATCCCAATGTATACGATGAATTTATTCCAGCTACCTAAATGTCTTCTGAATGATATTTACCACCTTTGTGCGCGTTTTTGGTGGGGGAGTAATGGGTCCAATAGGAAGATGCATTGGTGTGCTTGGTCTAGGCTATGTGAACATAAACACAATGGGGGCTTAGGATTTAAAGATTTAGAGAAATTTAATAAGGCTCTTTTAGCTAATCAGTGTTGGCGGTTGTTGAATAACAAGTTTTCGTTGGCTGCTAAGGTGTTAAAAGACTGTTACTTCCCAGAGGTGGATTTTTCAGGAGCAGAAATGAAGCCGGCTGCCTCTTTTATTTGGAAGAGCTTGATGTGGGGTAAAGAGGTTCTTGATGAAGGGTTAAGATGGAGAATTGGTGATGGGTCTCATGTCCGTATTTACAAAGATAAGTGGCTTCCCAGACCCACATCTTTCAAGCCTTTTTCTACCCCCGTTTTAGGTGAAAACGCAACTGTCAACCAGCTCTTAACCCCTTCGGGTGGCTGGAATGTTAGTCTTATTAACTCTGTTTTTGGAGTGGAGGATAGT
Organism: Acer saccharum; assembly: GCA_030490815.1. NCBI lineage: Eukaryota > Viridiplantae > Streptophyta > Magnoliopsida > Sapindales > Sapindaceae > Acer > Acer saccharum. Next base: position 22,395 of record CM059869.1, on the reverse strand, counting down.
GCAGTTATTCTTAGCATTCCACTCAGTAGTTTTTGTTCGCTTGACACTCTGCAGTGGCATTATGATCCTAGAGGTGTTTATTCGGTCAGGTCTGGTTATAGGATCCAAGATGCTCCAACCAACGCTCCTTCTTCTTCTTGTTCGGATTCCTTCTCCAATTTGTCAAGAGGTTGGTGGAAAACTTTATGGCAGCTTCAAATCCCATCTAAGGTCAAATTATTTATTTGGAGAGCTTGCACAGATATGTTGCCTTCTCTTCAGACTCTAGCACGCAGAAAGTTACCAGTGGTTCAAGCTTGTCCCATGTGCAAAGAGAAGATTGAATCAAGCATTCATGGGCTGTGGAGATGCAAGAAGCTAAAGCCTCTGCGGTTATTTTGGTCTCTAAAGATTCTAGGTATTCATAAAGACTGGACTCATTTTTTTGAATTTATTCTTGAGTGTTTTTCCAGTTTGAATGGTGAGGAGTTGGGGTTGCTTTGTGTGTGCTTGTGGAAAGTTTGGTTGGTGAGAAATATAGCAGTTCATGAGGTGGTTTCTGGCGGTGAGGTTAATGTGGTGGAGTGGTCTCAGTTTTTCATTTCTGAATTCAAAGAGGCTGCGGGTAAGGGTACTAAACCTGCTGCAGTTTTCCCTGTTACTGTTCCCGTTTGGAGACCTCCTGTTTGTGGCCTGTACAAGGTTAACAGTGATGCAGCTCTTGATGTGGCTGGTCGGTTAGTGGGTATAGGTATTGTTATCAGGAATTCTGAAGGTCTTGTGATGGCTTCTAGTTCTCAGCGTGTGGTTGCCACCTATTCTCCTCAAGTGGCGGAAGCGGTAGCAATCCTCCGTGGTCTTCAACTGGTTGTGGATTCAGGTTTATCACCGTGTGTGTTTGAGTCGGATGCGGAGGTAGTTGTCAAGTGGATCGTCAGCAAAAGTCCTATTTCTTCGGAAATTGGAAACGTTATTTCTAACATCCAAAGTTTATTGTGTCTTGCCCGTTGTGTTTCTATCAAATATGTTTCTAGAAAAGCAAATCAGGTGGCTCACATATTAGCTAAGAACAGCCTCTCTTGTGAAGAGGATATGTTCTGGCTGGAGGAGTTCCTATCCTGTATTAGTTCCGTGGTTGCGGCTGAATGCCGCGGCTATTTGTAACCGTTCCTTTCCATCAAAAAAAAAAAAAAAAAAACTATAGATATACCCGAAAAGTCAAATTTTAAAAGGACTTATGATGAATTCATGAAGTTCTATGTCAAATTATAATAATTCGGATGCAATTATTGATGAATTGTAAAATCATCTATGTTTACTTATAGTTCGATGCAAGATAGGATAGATCCATGAAATATTATGAAATTTAAGTATACGAGAATTTAAACTATATAATTTCATTACTTATAGAATGTTATTAAGTGATGTTTTCAGAATTAATAAACAAGCTAATATATTCGGGTCCTACTAGACCTAAACCCAGACCCGTCAAACATTTTAAGATCGAGACCTAGACCTAGATACGAATATATTCACGGGCTCAGGTCTAGACCCGCAGGTCTTAAGAAGATTCAGACCTGCCCCATGGATCTGTGAATTTGTTCGAGTCTGGGTTTAGACCCGCGGACCCGTAAAACCTTGATCTTTGCCCAGAAACCAAAAAACCCCATCAACTCCAAAACCCAATAAAAACCAGAAACCCTAACTCGAGACCACATCACTACACTAGAAACCACTCTCCATAAGTCCCTCCTCACACACAAAACTCTCTATTACCCTCTAAAACCCTTCACCAACTATCTCATCACCCACATATCCATCTTTGGCATATTATGCAAGATCTGATAACCCAGAAAGAGAGAGAGTTGAAAATTTGTAGTGGCATGAATAAATAAATATATAATCAACCAAAGATGAATTGAATTTGGGCTTTTAACCTATTCGGGTCCATGAGTTCGAGTCTGGTTTTTTTTCCCGACTAGAACCCGATGCGGGTAGTTTGGTTTGTGTCCAGACCTGACCCTCGACCCGAATATTAAGACCCATACCCGACTCATACGGTTCGGGTGAAATTGTCATCCCTCCTTTTCAACTTCAGTGTATTTAAAGAAAAATTTATTGACAACTCTACTTGCGACCCGAATATTAAGACCTAGATCCATCCCATGTGGTTCGAGTTTGGTTCGGCACTCACATGTTTGGGTTAAACCGTGAAATTGCCATCTCTAATTTTCATCTTCAATTTATTTAAAGAATAAATTATTGGCTACTCTACTTGAGGTTTGGTAATTTACACTCTATGCAATTTTATCTATAACTAAATAGCTGATACTAAAACCACGAGCTGTGGTGTGGTTGGTCACCACACCCCCAGTGAGGCGAATGGTTTGAGCACTGCCCGAGTTCAAACCCCACTGGAAGCACCCTATGGCCAGGCTTTACTGACCTCGAAGAGGTGATTAGTCCCACTCGTTAACGATCGGTTGCTGATCGGAGTGAGGGATATCTCGTGGTCTAACCAAAAAAAAAAAAAAACTGATACTAAGATGTTTTAAATTCACTAGCTACCAATTCGAGGTTCATTTTTTAAAATCTTTTTTTTTTCTTTATAATATGATCTCCACCATTTGTCTCAGAGATGGACGGTGGAGATCTAGCTATCTATTTAAAAATATATATTGACTTTTTTTCTTCAATTTTTTTTTCTAAATATTTAATCCCCATTTGTACAATCCATCCTCAGAGATGGATGGTGGAAATCCATTTCTTTTTTAAATATGCTTCTTTTTTTTTTAATTGTGGGCAAAATGATGATTTACCCTTTATTCCTTTAAAGTGTTGAAGCCAACAGTCAATCCTAGTCAAACACTAACGGTGAGGGATGTCAGTGTTACTTTTTGCAAGTATAAATTATCAAACCTTAGGTTGGTAACCAGTAATTTGTTCTTATCTAAATTTTCTTAAACATCACAGAAATTTTAGCACGCTATATGAAGAGGGTTGTTGTTTGGCACGATCCAACAAGGGTCAAGTTGTGTCGTGCCAATCTTATATATATATATATATATATATATATAATCGTGTTGGATCGGGCTGTGTTTGGGTCAATCCGACCCAATTTACATGTCTACCCTCTATAGAGCACCTATAGCACGCATAATAACTTCCAACTATTCTTAGTGCTGTAGCTTGTTCGCCATATGGCAGAGCCGTGTTGATGATGCATTTGTGGACCAGCCGTTTTAAATTTTCTAAAACTTCACTGAAATACATCTGAAAATAATAACCAGTTCGGTTCGAGCCTTTTGTGGTTGTTTCATCTACAATTTTTAATAGCCGAAAAGTTTGGAGTGCTATGAAAAGATTATTGACACTTTTAAGTATTTAACATTTATAATTATTTCATATTTTGATTTTCATTTATGACTTGTAATTATACGATGTTACTAAAACAAACTACATCATTTAAAAAATGTTAAGATAGTTGAATAACATTTAGCTAACTTTTATTATAGATAAAGTAAAAGATACACACGTAATTTTGTTTTTTCCAAAATGTTATCACCTCTGATAAAATTTTGAACATCAATGGGGTTGTTCAATATAGTATCGAGGCCATTTGACTCTACCACCATCCTGTTCCAAAATTCTCATATTCAGCATTAAACAATTTCGTAATTTCAGACATATTATCAAATTTAGTCCAACCTTCCGGATTGATGAATCCATCAAAGTAGGATTCCATGATAATAGTCCGGACAAACTTTTTCCACGGTCTACCAAAATATGTTTTACATTTGATTTGATTTTAAGATCGTTGTAGGAAAAATAATGCAATTATGGATCACAATTGCAATATTCGATGTATCCTTATATCTTCCATCAGAAATGATCTCATTTTGTTGTACATCATGTGCAGGGGCAGATGGTAGAGAGCATTGCCGGCTATAGGGCAAAGCAAACAGAACATACGTTTAGGGCCTCAAAAAATGGCAATAAATTAGGAGCCTCATTTATTTATAAACTTTAAAGATATTATTAAGAAAATTATTGTCTTAATGATAAAAAAATATCAAAGGGTATTTTTTGTTACTTAATTATAGAGACTCATATCCAGAAAATATGATTATATTAATAATATTAAATAATTATTGAGTATCCACTTTTTAGTTTTTTTTAAAAAAATAAAAAAATAAAAAAATAAAAAAAATAAAAATAAAAAAACTAGCTACTTTTTAAGAATCATTATCATTAAAAAAAACTCTTAAACTTCTACTTCTGTTTTACCGTTTAAAAATTATCGATATAAAACAAAAAATTATTTTCTTTTTTATCTACAACAATACAAGTGTACAACTCTCTTTTATTATAATTTGTTGCTCTTCAATTACAAGTTACATCTCCACAATCTACAATATTCTTTAAATTTATTATTTATATTATCCTCAAGAAGAGATTGAGGTATGTAAATTCAAATTTAAGAATTTAGATTTATTTTTATTTTTTTTCTAATTGTTTGATGAATCAAGTGGTTAATTTTGATATGGTTACTACTTACTAATTGTTGTTGTTTGACTAGCTATATTCATAGTAGATTTGATCAATTTCAACAATTTAGAGAGATTTTTGGTTTTTTTATTTGATATTAAAAAATTAAAATGATTAGATGATGATAATTTTAATAAGTATTATCTTAATCTTTAATTTGTTTTAAAACACGATAGTTGTTCTCATATAATATTGATTAATTTTCTAAGTTAAAAATCTTAATTAAGTTAGATTAAATACAATCTGCAGTTGAAACATTATTTTTATTTTATTTTAAAAAATGATTATTTTCCAAATAAATGTATAGCCTATAGAATATTATTAAAAACACCCAGTTGCTTCAACTGAAAGAAGTTTTTCAAAATTAAAATCAATAAACACTTATTTAAGATCATAAATGGATTAGCTCTTTTATCAATTGAAAAGGAGTTTATAGAAAATCTTGCAAACAAAAGTTTAATTAAAAAATTTATTTCTCAAAAAGCATGAAAAGTTGATGTTTTTTTTTTTTTTTTTTTTTTAAATTTAATATATATAGGATCTTTTTTTTTCTCCCTTAGGACCTCAAAATATGTTGAGCCGCCCATGGTAGAGAGGATTGACCCGGGTCAGCATTTAAAAAAAAAAAATTATAATTAGTTAGGGTTCAGCTATTGTATTGGGATTAAAAAAATCCCTACACATGTAGGGATAAATAGTAAAACATGTTGTTCGTCGGATCCATTTAAAATGGATCCAATGAACAACATTAATTGTGAGCTAAATATGCAATTGGAAAAAGAAAAAGAAAATCCATTGTGTCATTTAACCAGTCACTCTCTATAAAAAATATCCTCTTTTGTCTTTGACCTATGGATGTCAATGGGGTGGGTACGGGGTGGGGATACCATCCCCATTCCCCAAACCCAAATATAATTATGATTCCCATCCTCGCCCCATTCCCCACTTGGGGTAGAGACGGGGAATCCACATTTGGGGAGAGGGCTCCCGTTACCCGCCCCACTTTGCCACGCTCCGTTTGATTAAGACAATATTTATAATTATACATCTTATATTGTAAGCCACAATCACAGGTGTCAATTAGCATTTAAAAATATTAAATGATTGAAGAAAAAAATTAGTAAAAAAAATAAATAAACTCTAATTCATAGTAAGTTTATCATAAACTAAATTACCAAACATATCAATATTACACTGTTCTTTTTCAATTAAAATGAAATTGCTAAACTTGTCTAACATTCTAAGAACATATTGGGGTGTGAGTCATGCATTGGTTAAAGGTACATCATGCATCGGTTGAAATATACATAGCATTAGTCATGCATTGGTCGAAAGAGCAAGATACTTTAAATGGTGAAGTAATTGTTGGCTACAATTAAGAATGACGGCCGTATGAGTGCCATGTCAAAATTAAAATGGGACGAATTGGGGTGGGGACCAAAATCTCATATCATGTGAAAATTGTCAAAACTAACCACTCTAATTATGGGAATTTTTTTTTTTTTAACCACATGCATAATTTTAATTTTTAATAGCCACTTTTTTTAGAAATTACTGGAAAGCCCTCATATAAAAACCTCCCCAAAACACTCTCTCTCCTTTTTTTTTCTCTCTTTCTCCTTCTCTCTCCTCTGCTCTCTCTCTCCCGATCGTCTCTCTCTTTTCTCCTCTCGGTGCCGTCGCCATCGCCGGACGTCGTCGTCCACCGTCGGAAGTCGTCGCCGAGCTCACACGACCCTCACGGACCAGTGGCTGCACGAACCAGTGACCAGCGACCCTTCACGATAGCTTCACGAACCAGCGACCTTCACTTCCGATAGGCGACCTGCACGAACAGCGACCGACAATGGGCGACGACCAGTCGACGATGTCCGGCGGCTCGGTGCTTCGCGATCGCCGGCGAATAGATCTGCAAAACAAAAAACCTAAACCTAATTTGAATTTGGGGAAGAAGAAGAGGAAGAAGAAAGAGGGGAAAAAAGAAAAAAAAAATTATCCTAATTTCAATTTAGTCCAGATTTCAAGTTTGAATATTTCTATTTTATGCATGATTTCAAGTTTGGATATTTCCATTTAGGCATGATTTCAAGTTTGTGTATTTTCAATTTAGTCGTGATTTCAAGTTTGCTTTGAAGTTTAAAAACACTATTTTCAGGGGTACTCTGGTAATTTATGGTACTACACTGAATTTTTTTAAAAAAAGTGGCTATTAACAATTATAATTTCAAAAGTGGCTATAAACAAAAGTATGATGTTTTAGATGGCTATTTTCGGTTTTCTCTCAAATATCATTCCCTGTCCAAAAATTAATTGGGTTTTAAAATCAAATCCCATATACCCCAATTAACATGTACCAAACCCGACCGAAACGGAGTGGGTCCCCGTGCGGTCCCATACCATGGGAATTTTTGACATCCCTACTTTGTCCTTCATTTTTGCTTAGATTTTTCATCTCATTTTGACTTCCATTTTTGTGATTTTCATCACTAACGGTCATTGCTTCTTATCTCACTTTGCTTGTGCTATTTGCTACTTGTTTTGGTTTTGGTTTCCGAAGATACGGAAGAGGGTGTTGGTGTGCGTGGAGTGGAGTGGATAAGGCGATAGCAAGGGCGACAGATTTGTAGATTAATGTATATTTGGCAGAAAAGGTATTTTCTGGAATGCCATATTAAAGCCTTGTCACTTCGAATTCTATCATCTCATTTTACTGTCTATTAGGCTTTTTCCTTAGATTCTACAACACGAGTTTTGAATTAATGTATTTATATGTTGTATTGTTTTGTGGTGTTGATTGATGTTTTGAGTGTCAATAACTATTATTGGGGAAATAAAAATGTATTTGGTAGATTTTTTTTTTTTTTTTTGCTTTAGAATTTGTGTTTCATATTCAGCTGATCATTTGACTGTAATACTTTTAATTGATTGCTATATTGGCTCTTTGAACATGAGTTTATGTTGCTTGTGATTTGAGAAATAACTTGAATTATGTGTTAACAGTCACATTTGGTATCAAGAAAGAACTAGGTGAATTAAGCTCATATGTTATTCCATATACTTGAACAGAGTTGGTGATAGTTCTTGAATTGGAAATGTATAATGAGTCTGGTAACAAGAATGTTGAAAATTACATACTTTCAAAATATATATAAAGGAATACTGACATAAACTTTTCTTGGCTTCTAAAGAGTTTTTTTTTAGTGCTTCTGTAGAAAAGGAAATAAGGCTTCGAGATATTTTTCCATTTGGTTAATTTGTTTGTAGATACTTCATCCCATTAATAGAGTGGATGATGCAACTTCAATTCCGGTAGCCGAAAAGCATTTTTCTCTGTTTTTTTAGGCCTATAGAATCCATTAAAAGAGCACTTTATATTCATAGGCATTGGATGCAAATCAGAGTCGCGGCTGATAGAGGAGAGATATTCATCATGAAGGGAAGTGTCATATTTCCAAATGCAAGCAGTAAGGGTAGAGGTTGTGTAAAGGTGGCGTTAATCATGTCACGAATGTAGGAATCGGGTCTGGATACATTTTCATTTCATAGTGTTGGTTGCTATTGAAGTTTGATTTATTTGTTGTAATGAAATGAAATGATGATGGGGTAGAGATCCAATTTGAGTTTGATTTATTTGTTATTGGAGCTGGAAGTTTGATTTGTTTCTAAGAATCATTTTTAAAAAATAATTATTATTATAATGAGTATACAAGCTTTTATATTACACTCTTATGCTTCGAGATTATTAAATGCCTGCTCTACATCCGTTTTTTTCTTCCGCTCTAGATTAAGAGCATCTCCAATGCTATTATGCATTTAGAGAAAATTAAGTGTCATATAGAATAGTTAGATGATGAGGTAGAAAAAACCTCTTTAATGCAATTATCTAATTTGATTATGGAGGTGATGTGGCAAACTTTTTTTTTTTTTTTTTTCAGAGAATATAGAGTTGGGTTTCTAACTTTAGAAACTCTAATAGAAATGCTGACTATGATTTCTAACTTTTTCCCACTATTAATATTACACATCATTTAATTGTAAAATAAAAAAGGAGAGAGAATGAGATACATTATTGGTAAAAAAATGGATACATAATTGATTTAAAATGAAAGAGAGATAGAGAGTGAAATAAATGTTTTAAGATGATTGGTCAAAAATAAATACATATTTGATTTTAGATAATTACATTGGAGATGAGAATATGTATTTCTTAAAAAAAAATTCACAAAGTGGATCCATATTAATATATGAGAATGAGTGTCAATACTAAGAAACTCAAAAAAATGCATATTTACATTGGAGATCAGGGACAGAACTAGAGGTTCAAGTTGGGGGGGCCAAAGTGTATCTAACGAAATTTTATGGTATGCCTGTAATAACACAAAACAATCAAATTAGCAATTTCTCCTATGTATTTCGTTACAAGAAAACTCAATAGTTTTAAGTTTGCTTAATCATAGTGCTGACTATGATTTTCAAGAGTGGGACTATTATGAAGCACAACCTGAAAACCATTTGACATGCTTATATAAATTTCAATGCAATTTAGGAAATGACAATGTAAAATATAAAACATCATAAAACACTATAAAAACCATAACAAAATACAATAATCTGTAAAATTTACACACATTTAGGTACCAAAATATAAACTGTCCATTGAAAGAAGTTGAGTTTAATAAGACCAATAAATCATTTAGAACCTTAAAAAAAATGGATTTTCACTGATATGCGCACTTTATTTGTCAATAACATAATCAACATATAAAATTACAGGCTTAATAAAAAAATGAAATTTCATAAAAAATCAAAGTAAACAATCAAAAGTTTAATTGGACGTATACCAAAAAGCAAAGAATTCGTTTTCATAAATTCACAATGCAAAACATCAAAATTTCATAAGTTACGGAAGAATATGAACTCTCTCTTCTCAGTTTTTTCACATTTCAATATTTTTCCTATCAAAATAAATTAAACAATACCTAATGATGTTTCAAAATATTATATATAGGAAATGAAATGGAAATGATAAACAAATATAACCTTTGAATTGGTTAGCATGAAGGAGTAAAAGAAAGGAGGCAAAGGACATTGCTTATGTCTGAAGCTGGGTTTGGACTTGGGATGTTTTGTTAAATTAAAAACATGTCAGTTAGACTTTTTGGCATCATTTTGCGTAAGTACAATTGTATAAATTAATAATTGTTGTTATTTTATGTTATAACATATAATTTTTTTTGAAAACATTGCAGGGGCAATGGCCCCTGTTGGCCTCTACACACTTCCGCCCTGTTGGAGATGCTATTACTGCAAGGCAAACTAATAATATTTTTATAGACGGTAGCTGAAATATGAAATCAGAGTTAAATTTATATAAATGTATAAAAAAATATTTTATTTGACGTTAATAAATATTTAAACTCATGATTATTAATATTATTCATCCGGCCTTTTCAAGCATACTTGAAAGAATTTCAAGGCAAGTGAGGAAAAGGATATAACGTAAGATTAAACAATGTACTTACCACAACAGTAAAAGTAGTTTTACAAATTTTGAAGAAATCAAAGCCATAAAAATGTTTACCAAATCGATAATAGTGGTTACAAGTCAAATTCTGGCAACGTTAGAATTTTAAGAAATATTAATTTTAGGTGTACATACAATTTTAAAAGGGTATAATATCACCACTCTTGGTGATATTTCGTATTAAACTAATTAACATGTATAAAGATTGGATACCAAAGCCTTGTAAAAGATTGGATACCGCCAATAGGGGCGTAGCTTAACTGATAGATGAACGTGCTTGGGGCTTAGGCAAATGACTTCCAGGTCAGCGGCTCAAATTCTACCAATAACGAAAGCTTAAAAAAAAAAAATACATGGCCCCGAATTAATAGATATCGTAAAATATTATATATATATATATATATATATATATATATGGATACCAAAGCATGTGAGGAGGATCACTTTTTTTTAATAATTATTTTACTTTTAATTTAACTTATCGTTAATTAAATGAAATGAATTGCTATTTAATATTTTAATTTAAACAATCACAATTAAAGTTTAATTTATAGTTCAATCAAATATATTATTCATGTTGAATTAACCGACCATCCTAGTCGCTTATGTGTGAAATGCCATGGAAAGTGAATTAATTCCTTTGCCAAGTAATTCATTTCTGACCAGACGGAAATGTGTCATGAAAATGGTTACAAGGGTCGTCCTGTAAGCGTTTTTCAGTTGTTGTTTTTCGAAAAGAAAAATGAAAATGAAAACGAAAACGAAAACGAAAACAATGTTTTTGGTTTTAGTTTCGAAATTCGAAAACGCGTCTGGTAGCATATACTGAAATCCGTATTTTAAAAATAAAAACGGAAAAGACGCGTCGGGTAGGTTAACTGAAAACTATTAAAAATTGCAATATCAATATTTACATATTGTTTAATATTATAACAATTAAAACAAATTGATTAAATAATTAACCAATAAAATTTTTGAAATTTATAAATTAAACAAAATTAACACAACACAAATTGATGTAATGAAATTAATAAATTAAACAAAATTAACACAGCACAAATTGATGTAATGATCCAGATTAGCTGAAGAAGAAGAAGATTTGTAATGAAATTTATAAAAAACAAAATTAACACAACACAAATTGATGTAATGAAATTTATAAATTAAACAAAATTAACACACAAATTGATCCAGAATAGCTGAAGAAGAAGAAGAACGACGGCGAGAAAAAGAAGACGACAACGGCGAAGAGAAGAATAAGAAGACGATGGCAAGCGGCGAGAGGCGAAGGCAGATCGACATCGAGCGGTGAGAGAGATCAGTTCGACGGCGAGCGGCGAGAGGCGAAGGCAAATCGACGGTGAGAACGATGGCGAGCGGAGGACGAGGAGGAGGAAGACGAAGAAGAAGAAGAAGACCAGATCGGTAACGATCGACAACAATCGGCGGTGGAGGAATATCTGTGAAGGAAGAAAGAAGATGAAGATGGGAATGAAATACCAGATGAGATTTCATTCAAAACAAATAATAATAATAATAATAAATAATAATAATTTTTTTGTTAATTTTTTGAAAAACAAAATCAAATTCAAGAAAAACAAGTTTTTTTTTTTTTTCAAATTTCCACTTTTAACACTGGTTTTGTTTTTCATTTTTTTTTTTTTTTTTTTGTATTTTGAAAATAAAATGAAAAACGGTTACCGAATGCGAATTCGAAATCATTTTAGAAAACAAAAACGAAAACAGGCTAAAAACAGTCTGTAGGACAGGCCATAAATTTTTAAAAATTGAAAAATCATTACCAAAACCGTAAAAACGGTTACCAAAGCCATGAAAGTGGTTACAAATCAAAATTACAAAAATTGTAAAATGGTTATCAAAACCGGAGAAATAGTTACCGAAGTCGTGATGGTGGTTACCAAAGCTGTGAAAATAGTTACAAATCAAATTTTCAAAAATTGAAAAATGGTTGTCAATGCCGTAAAGATGGCTACCAAAGCCATGAAAGTGGTTACAAGTCAAAATTTCAAAAATCGTAAGATGGTTACCAAAGCCGTAAAATGGTTACTGGAGCGGTGAAAGTGGTTATCAAAGCCGTGAAACTGATTACAAGTCAAATTTTTAAAAATTGAAAAATGGTTACCAAAGCCGTGAAAGAGGTTAGAAGTCAAAATTTCAAAAATTGCAAAATGTTTACCAAAGCCGTAAAAATGGTTACCGGAGCAGTGAATGTGGTTACCAAAGACGTGAAAATGGTTACCAAGTCAAATTTTTAAAAATTGAAATAGTTACCAAAGCCTTAAATATGGTTACCAAAGTCGTGAAAGAGTTTACAAGTCAAAATTTAAAAAATCGTAAAATGGTTACCAAAGTCGTAAAAATAGTTACCGGAGACGTGAAAGTGGTTACCAAAGCCGTGAAAATGGTTACCGAGTCAAATTTTTTAAAATTGAAAATTAGTTACCAAAATCGTAAAAATGGTTACCAAAGCCATTAGGATGGTTACCAAAGTCGTGAAAGTACTTACAAGTCAAATTTTCAAAAAATAAAAAAGGGTTACCAAAGCCATGGAAGTGGTTACAAATCAAAATATTAAAAATCGTAAAATGGTTACCAAAGCTATAAAAATGGTTACCGGAGCCGTGTAGATGGTTACCAAAGCAGTGAAAATGGTTATAAGTCAATTTTTTTTAAATTGAAAAATGGTTACCAAAGCTATAAAAATGGTTATCGAAGCCATGAAGATGGTTACCAAAGCCTTGAAAATGGTTACAAGTCAAATTTTTAAAAGTTGAAAAAAGGTTACCAAAGGCGTAAAGATGGTTACAAAAGCCGTGAAAGTGGTTACAAGTCAAAATTTAAAAATTGTAAAATGGTTACCAAAGTCGTAAAAATTGTTACCAATGCCGTGAATATGGTTACCAAAGCCGTGAAAGTGGTTACAAGTCAAATTTTTCAAAACTTTTAAATGGTTACCAAAACCGTAAGAGTGGTTACCGGAGCCGTAAAGTAGTTACTAAACCCATGAAAGTATTAACAAGGCAAATTTTGAAGAAACCATTAAATGGTTACTAAAACTGTAAAAGTAGTTACCAAAGCCGTAAAAGTGATTACCGAAACCGTATAAATGGTTACAAATCTAAGTTTCAAAATTATGTGAAAAATATATAATTCTTTATTATTTAACTTTTTTTTTTTTTAATTTAAAGTTTTATTAGTTTTTCTTTAGAGCATCTACAACCCACACCTAAAATGGCGCAAATCAGTAAAACTGTAAAATGGAGCAACTATTGCCCTCCAACTGGATTGGAAAACTTTGCGTCAAATTGTGGGTGTCTACAGTGTTGCTAGATCTAGCACAACACTGTAGATCTAGCACAAGTTTTCCATTTTTTTGTAAAATTTGTTTTTAGTTCCTAAAATTTCTCTTAATTACAGTTTTACCCTTATTTAATAAATTTTATTTCAATTGTATCCTATATTTAAAAGTTTGTTTAATCACAATTTTACCCTCAATCAAATTTATTACGATTGTATCCCTTTTTATTATTTAATGGTTTTGATTAATTTTTATTTGTTTTAATTTAATTATTATTTATATTAACATTTATAATAAACTAAAATTATGTATATAATACAAAAATTATAATGTTTTTAAAAATAAAAAATAAAAATCACTGATTTGAAAACACTAAAATTAAAAGTAAAATACAACATTAAAAACATTAAAAACTTCATAATGATAAAATCCTTATATATATATATATATATATATATATATATGAAATGTAATGTTTAAGTTAACTTAATAATAAATGTAATATTTTAGTTAATTAAATTAAATTTCTTAATGTACTAATTTTATAATTTCTTAACTTATGTAATATTATGTTAATTATAGAATGAAATGTTAATTGTTAAGAAATAGTGAAAAAAAGAAAAGAAAAGGAATATTGAAGGGGAATATCTCTTTGGTGTAACATTTGGAGCATTAACCCCTCCCTGCATATTGACATGTGTCCTAAAGTTAACTGAGGGTTAACAAGTTAACTATTACTTAGTTTATATATCATTCTACCAGTTTTACCCCTTTTCATGAAAAACAAAATTGCCCTTGTTTCTGTAAAAATAAAATCATAATTAAAAAAAAAAATACCCAAACCTAGAAATCAACAGTCACACCCATCGTCCCCAGAATTCAACAATCACAACCACACCCAAATCAACGCCCATACTATCATCAAAAACCAAATGTGAAAAAAAAAAATATATATCTTCTCCATAAAACAAAACATGAAATTGAAAAAAAAATAATAATTGAAATTGAAATCACCATCATCTATTCATCACCATTAAGAGCATCTCCAATAGACTCCCTTAATGACATCCCTTAGCTTAATTAAGGGAGTATGTGTGTTTTTGCAACTCCAACAACTCCCTAAATGACTCCCTTAATTGTGTTCAAGTGGAGTTCACTCCCTTAATTAAGGAGTGTTTTTAGACCCCCTTAAAGTGGGCTCCACCTATTTAAGATTATTTTATTTCTTAAAAACTCCATCTACATTTATTACACAACATCTAACATTTAAATAATAATAATAAATATTAAAGGGACCATTTAAGGGAGTATTGTTGGAGTACATACTCCCTTAATGGCCCCTTACATCAACATCCACCCTTATTTAAGGGAGTCTCTAACGTAGATTGTTGGAGATGCTCTAACACCCACACCATCTCCAGAAATCAACACCCACACTTCCACCTTACTAGAAACCAAACCCACTCCAACTCCCACACCTACACGACCAGCCCCACCCCACCATCAACAACCCTACCATTAATCAAACCCGCACCAGAAACCACCCAAACCCATCCTCTGGTCACCAAAAGAGAAGATCGTGACAACCGAAGAAGAAGAAGACGGCGGTGGTGGTGTAACAACAGAAGATCGCTGAAGTTGGTGCTACTGGAGAGAGAAGACAATGTGAAGAGCGAGAGAGACAATTGGAGAGAGAAGACGATGAAGAGAGATATTTTGATTAATGATTTCTGATTTTTGGTTTTTTTTTTTTAAATCTTAAAATATTTGTTTAAAAAAGTAGTTTACGTTTGTTATAAATTTACTTGTTTACCCTTCTTTAATTTATTTAAGGAATTTTTAACTGTTGGAGTATTTGTTAACCCATGGTTAACAATAGACACATGTTAATATGTGGGGGGTGGGGATGCTCACCCCCTTGAAAGGGGTTGGGGAAGGGGGTTAGTGAATGATATGACAAGGATAAATCACTTACCACATCATTCAAATAGACACATGGTTAACAAGTAGACACATGCCAATATGTGTGGAGAGGGGTAATGCTCACCCACTTGGGGGGGGGGGGGGGGGGGGGGGGGGGGGGGGGGTGAGCAAAAATGAACTCCAAATCATGGGTGATGTAGTGAATATGACAATGATAAATTACTTATCACATTATTCAAATCACTTGTCACATCATTCGGGGTGGGGGTGGCAGGTGAGCAAAAATGAACTCCAAATCATGGGGTGATGTAATGAATGATATGACAATGACAAATTACTTACCACATCATTCAAATCACTTGTCACATCATTCGGGTTGGTTTTAGGGCTAAATTTTTAGGTTGACGAGCATTAGTAATATAAAAAATAGTAATACTATACGATCCAAATAATTAACCTAAAATTCAACCAAATGATATGGTAAGTGGGTTATCATTACCACACAAATCATAAGATGATATGGTTAATGAAAAAACCACTTGCCACATCATTTTGGTTGGTTTTGAGGTTAATTTTTTGTGTTGTTTAGCAGTAGTGTATGAAAAAAATATCCATCTTCGATTTTTCAAATCAGATATTTTTCTTAGTTAATTTTTTTTCTTCTAATTAACAAGTTATGGTTTTGGGTTTGTATTTATAATTTTTAGTTAGTGTTTTGCTAATTTTTTTATATGAACTATTTTTCGACTACAATTTATTATTTCTAGTGTTATATTATAAATAACCAAACTGTTTGATAATTTTAGGTTACAATATCAAACAACCCATATATAAAGGTAAAAAAAAAAAACTATACATCGAGTGTGAGTTGATCAAATTTTCTAATACTGCCAAAGTTTTTTTTATTTATTTTTTATTATATATATATATATAGTTTTGATCTTTTGTTTTAACGGTTTAACCTATTATAGCAAAAAATCCTAGGTACACCATTGATCACGTGGTAGCCTAACATGTATTATGTATATATGAATTTTGAACAATTACCGCTGCAGATCCCAACACAACGTTTATAGTGCCAGATAAATGACAGTCGAAGAAAAATTAGCTGTCACAGTGTCACCTTTGTCTGTGTACAAAGTGTCTTGACTCTTGATACCTCTTTAAATGACCCCGTGGGGATTTTGGGCCAAAGATACTAATATGTCATTTCGGTAAAAGTGAGATCCAGTTGCAATTTTAGCTAAAGTTAGGGTACTTTAGTGCAATTTATCCTTGTTTTTAATTTGATTGATATGGACTATGGAGCGAGGAAAAGCCGGTCACTGGTGTGTTTTCATTCCCACTCTGAAACTTTGTTTTCACCTAATCACAAAACAAATCCATTTAACATTGTTCTCATCTGGGTCCATTGAATTTTATTATTTCATTTGATCAATTCACGAGTGTGAAGACTCAAATGGATGAAGCAATTGAGAGAGTAGAAAAAATCGGGGAAACGAGTGGATGTGAAGTCCAAACGAATCAGGAGCCGCACGAGGGCATGGGGTTTGAATCGGAATCAGCCGCCAAGTCGTTTTACGACGATTACGCGAGGCGGCTCGGGTTTCAGACCCGTTTTTTGTCTTCCCGAAAGTCGGAGCGTGATGGGTCTGTGATATCTCGCGGAGTTGGATGCAGAGGGGGTTCTGAGAATCGGTCCAAAGGGCACGAGAGCTGTTCGGCGATGGTCTTATTGAAGAAGGAGAAGTTGGGGACTTGGGTGATCAGGAGATTTGTGAGGGACCATAATCATCCATTGGTGCCTCACTCTCACATCTCTCGTCGAGAACTTGTAAGCTTCTCTTACCTTTTGCTATGGATTTTATTTGATTGGTTTGGTAGCGGAAATGATGTAATTCATAGTAGGGTTTGTTGTTGAATCGAAATCCTAGTTTGAAGATGGTATATGGAGAGTGGCAGCTGTTGGGAATTGGATCAAGTGGTAAATAACCTAGATCATATATTCATATGTCAACTACAATATTAATGTGGGTTTGCTACTGTGGTGTATGCTCACCTTCCTGCTGATCAGCCTATTTTCTGTGTATTTCCTTACTCTTAATAAGCTTTTGCTTTCTGAGTTCTGACAAACAAACAATTATGATATTGATGGAACCTTGTCACACGATTATTTAAGGGGACAAGCAAAAGATTTGAGAAGGAAAATAGAAAAAATGAACCCTTAAGTCTTGACCTAAGGCTAAGAGAGCGAGATGGAAGGAAGGGGTATTAAACAATTTAATTGTCAATAAAAAATTTCACCCCATTTATACATATAGGCTATAGTTTTACTTGGACTTCATCATCCTGTTGTATAGTTTATGAAAAATTACTGTCCTTGTTTTACTTGCTCGTCGCTTTAGTTCTGTGTCGTATAATTTGTTTGTTTGTGTATTCATCTTTTACTTTTTTTCTAGGATGAGAAGGATATAAGAATTCAGGAGTTGACTGCGGAACTGCGGGTAAAGAGAAGGTTAAGTACAGCATACAAAGAACACCTAATTACCTTTATGAAAGATGTTGAAGACCACAATGGACGCCTGTCAACAAAAATTCAATTAGTATATGACAACTTAAAGAAGCTTGAAAGGGAGGAGCTTTTACGCCGGAAATAACTTCTACATGCAGAGTCTTTCATCTTTTCCTTAGATTGTTAGGTATGCCTCTTCTTCCGTATTCAGTTTTTTGGTTTATGTTTTGGCACCTGGGAGATGTTTTGTTTGAACAAAAACTTTAGGGTCCTATTGACGTCTTATAGCAATTGATTAAATTTATAGGCTTAACATAGCATCAAGAGTAGTAATATGGTAATGGGAGCTGTCACCAAAACCAATTGTGTTGAATCAGTTCAGATTTCAAGTATTGCTGTTATATTGCTCCTTTACCACACCATTTGTGATGATGGCCTCCGATTCCTATGATCAATTATTTTCTAGTGATCGACTTCTTTAAAATAATTGCACAAGCAAGAGATGGAAGTTAGTCTTTTTTACAATTCACTATGCCTGTAACAATTAACATAATGGCAGCTTAGATATTCTGTGTTTGCTGTCTTGTTGAATTCAAAGAATTTGAACAGTAATCGTAGTTTTCTTTGTTTTCCTTACAAGAAAGAAAACACGATTGCAATAATTTATATTAGTTTTATCCATCATTAGTTTTTTCTTCATCTCTTTTTCTTCTTGTCATAGTTTCTAATGCTTATAGCATTGTTTTCTTTTTCTTTTCTTTTTTATTTGATTTATTTTTCTTTCTAAATGATGGATTGTATCTGACTTGAAAAACTCCATTGAAAAACATTAAAAGACTGTTTTAACAAGTTTAATGCATGAAATGAAATCAGTTTAGATTCATGGAAGTAGCCTGCAATTGTGAATTCCAGTTCCCTAATCTTATAGTGATATCCTTTTAGATTCAGAAGTTTAAATTTGTCATTAGCAGAAATATGAAACACTAAAGAAGGGGCTAGCTGGCTGTTTGTATTTACTAACAAAGTAAGCATCAACAAAGTTGCTGTGAAGAATATGATGCCGAAGACTCGTGGCATTGAAGCTACTATTGGCCATTGTAGACTGAAAGTCTGAAATTGATTTCAGCAGGTACAGCAAAGGAAATGGGGCGAAAGGCGATCGAATATGCCCTTTGGCACCTGATAACCTTTGTATTTCACTCTAATATTTGTAATGTAACATTGTAACCAGTTAAATTAGTTTAGGGATCTTGTATATCTTATGCAGGCCTGCATGGCGCTTATTAGATGTGGTAGAATTAAAATGACCCTATTTTTAATTGGAATCCTTGTGTAATTTGTTTCTAGCTGAGAGATTAAAGGCTTTTAAAAGCTATGAAGGAATACCATTAAGAGATGATGATCAATATCACAACTGTGATTGAAATTCCTTATATTACTAATGAAATACCTCAGGTTTGACGGAAAGATCCATTATGCTTTCGCCATACCCTAATGAAATAATCTACAAATAATCTTTTAAATCTATTTACGAAACTTTGTTAACAACATTTGAGAAGTTGGTATCAGATATCAACTTTGCGAGTTGCAGAATTGATATAAATGTATATTATTCGAGAGAGAGAGGGTGATACAGAGCATATGCTTTATGTTAAGCATACTGCATATATACATTATTACACTTTTTTCCCATTCAAGAGAGAGGGTGACACTTTTTTATTTTTATTTTTTTTATTATTTTTATTATTTTATTTTATTTTTATTTTTTTTTATTTTTTTTTTACAATACCAATCACCAGACACACCTTTACCTATTTTGTTATTTTTTTCTTCAAAATTTCCAAAAATTTTAATTTCTTTTATTTTATGTCTTTGCACTATTATTTTGGTTTTTTAAATTTCTTTTACTTTTTAGTCTTTGAACTACTTTGGTTTTCAAATTTCTAATTTCTTTTAAAAAAATAAAATAAATTAAAGTATTACAACTATTATAATAGGATAGTCGGGACCTGCCAAGATCAGACAATACAAGTGCGACCCAGATATCTACTCTCACAAATCGAGAGAAAATTCCTTACACATGGTTGAGAATGTGCATAGTGGGATTTGGACTCCTCACTACCAATGTGGAATGAAAGTGCACTAATACATGTGTTAAGAGGTGATATTCAATTTCTTTAAATTTTTTGTTAGCAATAATAGATCGCTATGCAGAAGCGTTGCCGGATTGCCACAAACAAACAATAACAATGACTTGCAGAAAAATAAGATGGATGAAAATAAATCAATCCAATCACACACAAAACACAGGATTTACGTGGAAATCCAAGAATAAAGAAAAACCACGGCCGTCAAGACGATAAGAGAAATAATCTACTATGTAACAAATTGTTACAACCACACACTCAAGATTCTCTCTCTAAAACCCCAAACCCAAATATACCCAATGCCTACTCTTTGAGATCTCTCTAGTATTTGCTATTTTGCTCCACACACAATAACCTAGTTATTAGGTTCTATTTATACTAGTTATAAGGAGTTTGAATCCAACAAGGAAACACTTTTCTTCACGCACAAGACTTCATATTCCACGCAAAGTCCTTTTTCTTTACGCACAAGACTTTCTTGTTCCGCATGAAGACAAACTCTTTTCCTTTTGCACAAGAACTTCCAAAAGAAGACATTTCTTGATCTGCGCAACTTTCCTAATCCATGCAAAAACGCTGTTACCACGATCTGGGCTATGGTTTGCAACCCATGCCCTATACAACAGAATGTCATTGGAAACAACTGCTCAGAATACTGCGGTCTACGTCTCTTGCCTTTGTTGTGGTCAAACCGCATTGATCTTACTAGAATTGACCGCGGTTCCTTTTGGAATCCGATTCTTCAGTCTTTAAGCCTCCATCAAACACGATCTCCTACTTCTAATCATTTCCCATATCTCTAGGAAGTTTCTACATTGGTAGAATCCCGTTTAGAAATCATGGGAATGCAAGCGATATCTAACAATCTTCCCTTATGGCGAGAATTCACAACCTATGTGCAAAGCCATGACTCTCAACGCCGAGAATCACCATACCCCACCACAAGATATAACCACTTAGGAACGTACCATCCTAAGATTTCTTCCGGTACATGTCGAAATAACCTACAAAAATTTTGGTGCAACTCTTCATGTTAGGTTCCCTGGGAGTTCGTTAACCATTGACATCCTTGTCCACCATACACCTTGCATCACCCCCTAATCAATGCCCATGTGTAAATTGTGAACCTGTTATTATCAACACATCCTCTTCCATGGCAACTAGCGGTTATGCTATGAGGATGTCCATGCCTTTATAGAGAGTATTGTTGTAGTCGTCATACTCAAGAGAGACGATTGCCAGATTCCCCTATTTGGAGCCTTTAGCCACACTCACCATTTTATTGTTACAATCTTTCCTCACATGTCCAGATTATCCACAGCCCCATCAAGTGACTTTCTTTTTGGAGTTCCCCTTCTTCCTATTGTCAACCATAAGTGCAGAGTTATCAGAAGATTTACCTTCACTCTTTGGCTTTCTTTCCTTAGAGATTAACTTATTCGTCATATCCGCAAGACTTATAGTCGGACTCCTATGCATCAAAATAGGCTTCATGTGCGCATAAGACAGTGGAAGAGACCATATGAGTCTCAACCCTTTGTCCTCCTCATCGATCTTAACCCCAATCGACTCCAATTCAGAAATAACCCCATTTAGCATTCTCAGATGATCAGAAACCTTTATACCTTCAAACATCTGCAGTAAGTGAAACTGATTCTTCAAGTAGAACCGGTTGCAGACTCTCTTTGGTTTATACAATTCTTCGAGCCTCTCCCAACGTTTTTTCGCAGTAGATGTTCCTTGAACATTTGCAAGAATATTCTTGGCCACGCACAATTTTATCGCACTCACAGCCCTTTGATCCAACTCCTCCTAATCACCATCACTCATCATAGGTTTTCCAAAAGTAGTACCAGTCGCTTCTTTCCTAGAGTCTCTAGGGTTTCCAAGGGTTGACTTGCCCTTTAACGCCTTGTGTAATCCCAATTGGATTAATAGATCTGTGGTTGAACTTGCCACAAGACAAAATTGAACTTCCCATCGTATTTCTCAATATCGAATTTCATTGAGCCAAAACTCCCTCCAGCCATAACCGTTTATTGAACTGCTACTAGGCAACCTGGGACTTTGATACCAGTTGTTAGCAATAATAGATCGCTACACGAAAACGTTGCCGGATAGCTACAAACAAACGATAACAATGACTTGCGGGAAAATATGATGAAAGAAAATAAATCAATCTAATCACACACAAAACACGAGATTTACATGGAAACCTAAGAATAGGGAAAAACCATGGCTGTCAGGACGACAAAAGAAATAATCTACTATGTAGCAAATTGTTACAACCAAACACTCAATATTCTCTCTCTAAAACCCCAAACCCAATTACACCCAATGTCTATTCTCTGAGATCTCTCTAGTATTTGCTATTTTGATCCACACACAATAACATAGTTATTAGATTCTACTTATACTAGTTACAGGGAGTTTGAATCCTACA